>LR754092.1:0-39400 GCA_902729485.2 Mus minutoides
AAAAAAAAAAAAAAAAAAAAAAAAAAAAAAAAAAAAAGATGTAGTTCAGGGGTAGAGCATTTTCCTGGCATGTAGAAGACCATGGTTCAGGGTCTAACACAGCCACCAAAAAAATAAGTTGTTTAGAGCCCAATATGACAGGGCATGTTTCTAATCACAGTACTTGGAAACAATAAAATTGTTATAAGTAGAAGCCAGTAATAGTCTTGTCTCAAAAAGCCAAAATAAGTAAGTAAATGTCTTCACATTTCCTCTCTGGGGAAGGGAAAATGAACAAAATCAATGAGAAGTGGTAATATAAAATAATAACAGAAGTAATGTTGGGAGTAGAATTCTGAGGGATATTTTTTCTGAAACAGTTTTTATGAGGTTTCAGTTTTATAATAAATAGAGTGTATAGGGCCATGGGATAGTTGCCACATGCCTTTAGTCACAGTGCTTTGGAAGCAGAGGAAGGTAGATCTCTGCGTCCCAGGCCAGCCTGGTCTACAGAGTGAATTCCAGGACAGCCAGGGCTACACAGAGAAACCCTTTCTCAAAAAAACCACGAGAGAAAAAAAAAAGGAATGTATAGAAAGAGAAAAGAGATAAAAGTGAGACCATAATTATTATATCTCAGCCCATTTTTTAGTCATGGTTTAAATTAGTGTATAACATAAGGAGTCTCCTTAAGACCGTTTGTACATGTGTGTTGTGCTTTGTTCAGCTGCCCAGGCTGCCTCTCTTCCTCTCTTGATGACCCCCTTCTCTTCCAGTTTCTGTTTTCACACAAATATCCACTATTTTTAAACCTAGATTGTCCTTGTGAGAGAGAATGGAACGATTTTGTTTTCTGCTACCATTGCCCTATCTTGTTCCTCCCTTTAATAGTCTCATTATTTGTCCCCACTTTCATGTTATGTAAGGGACCATGCTGTGGCTTGTCAGGTATAGCCACTGGCTGGCAAACCTAATGGCCTCAGGGATAAGTAGAGAGCTCTTATTTCAAAAGATCTGACAAATAGATAAGCCATGTAACCAGATGACTGTAACACAAGGCAGGATAGAGAAGAATTAAAAAGTACCTCTTGGGATTGGTTGGTTGGTTGGTTGGTTGGTTGGTTGGTTTATGACAAGGTCTTTTTAGACAACACTGGACACAGAGATCTGAGTGCTGGGATTAAAGACATGGGCCACCATGCCCAGTCTCATTTGGAATTAGAAGGAAACATTTCTTCTAGTCAGAGCATGACATTATTTCACAGTGAGGCTGGAAAGCTCCATTTGAAATGTTCTTGGAAGAAGTAGAGATGAACAAGACAGTCCAAGCAGAAAGAGCATGACCAATAATAATTATGTATCTAATAAAGGAGCCCTAGGAATTGTGGCTACAAAATAGGAAGTTCCCAAAATGCTGCAATTAACTTCAGCAGGCACGTGGGCTATAAAGCAGAAGACTGATAATGAGGAAATTTGCTTTAAACCCTTCTTTTTTTTTTTTAATTTGGCAGCTAGTACTGAGACCAATGAGAAAGCAGTAGCTTCTTGCTGGAGAGATAGCCCAAACAATAAAGTACTTGCTCTACAAATATGAGGACATGGTTTTGATACTGAGCTATTAGTTAGTGGCACATGTTTATAATCTCAGGCAGGACAAGTAGAGACAAAAGAGGATCCCTGGTGCTCAGTGAGCAACCAGCTAGTGGAAATCATCACACTTCAGGTCCCAGTGAGAGACCATGACCTCAAAGGCTGTCCTCCTGCATCCACTTGTAGACTTGCGCTCATATAAACACAAGTACCATAAACACAAAGCATTTCAACACTGATCTGTACATCTGGATTAGATATAGAGCTTGTTCAGCCTGTACACAATCTTGTATTCAGTCATCCACACATGTGAGTGTAAATAAATATCCATTTCAACCCCTTACTTTCTCTTCTGGTTTTTTAAAGATTTATTTATTTAAGCACACCTTGAATCCCAGCACTCGGGAGGCAGAGGCAAGCAGATTTTTGAGTTTGAGGCCAGCCTGGTCTACAAAGTGAGTCCAGGACAGCCAGGGCTACACAGAGAAACCCTGTCTTGAAAAAAAAAACAAACAAAAAAAAGATTTTTTTATTTTATATACATGAGTATACTGTAGCTGTCTTCAGCCACACTAGAAGAGGGCGTCAGATCCCATAACAGATGGTTGTGAGCCACCATGTGGGTGCTGGGAATTGAACTCGGGGCCTCTGGAAGAGCAGTCAGTGCTGAGCCATCTCTCCAGCCCCTCTCTTCTGTTTTAAATTATTTTTTTATTTGCTTTTTGTTTTGGAGATCAAAGTGAGGACAAGTGTGTTACTAGTGCAAGCCCTCTTGTTTCCTTTTCATTTTTATGTGACTTAAAACAAAAGCAAACCCAACTTTTATGGAGAGGAGTGATAGCTCAGTTAGGAGTGTTTGCCCTGCAAGTGTGAGGACCTGGGGAGTATCCGCAGTACGCATGTGAAGAACATACAGCACCTATGGGGAAAAAAGGAGATTGGTAATGAGGAGAGGTGACTCAGGAATTAGGAGCTCTTTTTGCACTTCCAAAGGACCTAAGTCAGGTTCCTAAAACAACAAAACAGAAAAGCTGAGCATGGTGGCAGGCACATAGCTGTAACCCCAGAAATATGAAGATTGAGACAAGCAGTTCCCTAGGGTTCACTAAACAGCCAGCCTATCTTACATGATGAGTTCCAGGCCACTGAGAGAGACCTTTTCCTGCAATGAATGAATGAATGTGGATGGCCACTGGGGAACAACACCAAGGTTGACCTCTGGCCACAGTACATGTGTACATAAATGTTTACACATATACACACCAAAACAAAAAAACAGAACAAAACTGTCATTTATGGGAGAAGTAATTGTTTTGTGTATATATCATAAAACCCTAAAGAATGCTAAGTGGCCGGTAAATGGACTTTTTAAATGTTTTATTGGCATAGATTAGTTATACATGATGATTGGTTTCATTGTGACCTTTTCTTGTGTTCGAATGTGTTTTGTTCATATTTATCATTCATCTCCCTCCCTTCCCCTCTCCCACTGATCCTTTCCTCTTCTTAGCTAGTTTCTCTTCTACTTTCATACTGCTTTTTCAAAGAGTTACTTATGTATGTATGTGTGTGTGTGCTTGGATAATATATATAATATGTATATATACACACACATACATGATACACACACACAACCATGTATGTGCAGATGCAGGAGAAGAGGGCATTATTAGTTCTCTGTGAACTAGAGTTATAGGCAATTGTGAGCCCTCTGGATTAAGTGCTGAACCCTTGGGGCCTCTGGAGGAGCAGCAGTGCTCTTTACTGCTGAGTCATCTCTCCAACTGCCTATCTTCTTTTGTCTTTGGTGAAGTTGAGTTTAATTGGGGTTGCTCACTGAGGAATGGGCAATTTACAAATGACTAAGGGCTAAAACAGTGCTCCTCTCTTAGCAACCAGTGACTGCCTAGAGATCCTTAAATAGGGGCAGGCCTTTGTGAGCTCCTTCTCTTGCTTTTTTTATTTTTTATTTCCAGTATGTTTGTCTTTGTGCTTTGTATGTGCCTGGGGAGGTCAGAGAAGGGCATTAGATTCCCTGGAACTGGAGTTACTGATAATTGTAAGCTACCATGTGGATGTTGGAAACTGATCTCAGGTCCTCTGCAAGTGCTCTAACTCTGAGATACTGTAAAGTATTTAAGTCTTGGGAAGCTGGGCACTGTTGTGGCATACACACACCTGAAGCAGGAACATTCATGAGTTTGAGGCCAGCCTGGAGTTATATAATGAGACCTAATTCTTTTTTTTTGGGGGGGGGGGGAGCAGGTTCGAGACAGGGTTTCTCTGTGTAGCCCTGGCTGTCCTGGAACTCCCTTTGTAGACCAGGCTGACCTCGAACTCAGAAATCTACCTGCCTCTGCCTCCCAAGTGCTGGGATTAAAGGCGTTCGCCACCACGCCCGGCTTGAGACCTAATTCTACATAATAGTTAGTGTAAGAACTTGAATACTCTATTTAAACTTTTTTTTTTTTAAAGATTTATTTTATTTTATTTATATGTAAGAACACTGTAGCTGTCCTCAGACACTCCAGAAGAGGGCGCCAGATCTCTTTACGGATGGCGGTAAGCCACCATGTGGATGCTGGGATTTGAACTTATCACCTTTGGAAGAGCAGTCGGGTGCTCTTACCCACTGAGCCATCTCACCAGCCCCCTATTTAAACTTTACTAAATTAATTGTGTATCTTTTTTTTTTTTTTTTTTTTTTTTGGTTTTTTGGTTTTTGGTTTTTTTCGATAGAGGATTTCTCTGTATAGCCCTGGCTGTCCTGGAACTTACTTTGTAGACCAGGCTGGCCTCGAACTCAGAAATCCCCCTGCCTCTGCCTCCCAAGTGCTGGGATTAAAGGCATGTGCCACCACTGCCTGACCTACCACAGTCTTATTTTGGAAAACCTAGCACAGAAACAGTTGGATGGGAAGCATCAAAGTCGTGTATACTCTAATCCCAGCTACACAGGTCACTGGTGGGATGATGCTATCTATGCCAGTTCAAGATCAACCTCAGCAACTTAACAAAAGCCCTCCGGGAAGGGATATTTATAATAGGGAAGGGATATTTATAATAGTTTCAACTCTCTGTGGTGCTGTCAGCATGAAACCCAAACCCCACTTGTAGAAGTTACATAGTAAGCAAGTTAATACAGCTATCTCCTTATTGAACCTCTTCATCCCCAAAAGGAAATAACAGCAAATCTGACCAGAATCGTTTACAGTACTGTTATTATCTATCCATGTGACCTCATAGTCTGTTAATAATGGTGAGTAAATTGTAGCTTTATAGGAAATGTCTGTTAGGGCACTTACTAATGAACTTTAAACAGTTCTTATCAATAAAATCCTTAGAGGGAAATAGTCAATATGGAGCCTTAAGCTATAGAATACACATTTATATTTACCAGCATTTACGAGATTTATAAGTTCCTTACCTAGTGTTAATGTAGAGGAATGATACTCTATTCCAACCCCTGCTGTTACTGATATTAGCAGCAATTAAAATTTTAATTACTAATCCTTCATTACTTCCTCTTAAACTACTCATTTTCATTTTTTTAAAGCTTTAGGGCTATTACACAGCTGTGAGGCATGGTGGTAGTACCAGAGCCATCTGGCACAGGGCAGAAGGGACCTAATACTACAGACTCTTGAGAACAAAAAGTCACACATAAGTGATAGCAGACTAGTATGAGATCTTAAACAACAAAGCGGTAAAGAAAATATGAGGACAGCATGAATGGCAGCAAAAATAGAAACAGTATGAAGAGACCCTATTTTTAGAGACCCTATTTTTGCTAAATAAATATCTGCCTTTTGCTTTCCGAAAGAAAGTAACTCACATCAGTCATGTCAGTTAGTAAATTGTTTCTATTCCAAATTAAATACTATTGGCCCAAGGAATCAGAAGCTTTATTCTGTCTTTGTGTGCTTACTTGTTCTTAACATGTGAGTCTCCTTTAAAAATATATTTTGGACGCCGGGCGTAGTGGCGCACACCTTTAATCCCTGCACTCAAGAGTCGGAGTTAGGCGGATTTCTGAGTTCGAAGCCAGCCTGGTCTACAAAGTGAGTTCCAGAACAGCCAGGACTACACAGAGAAACCCTGTCTCAAAAAAAAACAAACAAACAGAAAAAAGAAAATATATATTTTGGGGGCTGGAGAGTTGGCTCAGTGGTGAATATCACTGACTGCTCTTCCAAAGGCCTAGATTCAGTATTCAGGACCCACATAGTAACTTACAACCATTTGTAACTCCAGTTCCAGCATATCTTAACACCTTCTTCTGATCTTCATAGGCACATGGTACACATACATACATGTAGGCAAAACACTCATACATATAAAACAAATCTACAAATACTTTTAATAAGTAAAATATTTTTTAAAATTGAAGAAAACTACTTTTCTCGTTTATTTAGATATGAAAGCATATTCCAGCCACTGTTCATCTTAGTAAATCTCTTGTTAGTCAGATATGGTGTTTTATGCCTAAATCTCAGCACTTGGTATGCTGAAGTAGAAGAATTGCTATGTATTTCATACGAATCAGGGTCTCAAAAATGAAAGAGGAGGAGAAGAAACAGCAAAAGAAGAAAAAACATGTCTCATGGACATTAATCTTGAGAGTAGAAAGCTACCTACCTATTTAAGAAAATGACATCATCTTGGTTCCTCATAGGAAGACTTCTATCTGCTCAGTTATTTAATCAATGAAATTATAAGTATGACTGTTGCTCAATATCTTTTAACTTTTCTGAATTTGATCTGCATAGTGGCTGCTGAAATCACACTAATGTGGAAGCTGAAGGGTGATTCCCAGATTTTGGTTGGCCCCCTCTCTACTCTTGGTCAGTACAGGTTTTCTTTCAACTGATGTGTTGGTTTGTTAGTGGAAATGAATGCAGTCCCGGTATGATTTCTCGGTGCTTTGCAGCAGTTGTTAATGTCAAGTTCCAAACAGAACCCCCGCAGGAACACTAATGTACTGGATTTTGTTGTTGCTTTCTGTTGCTTTACCTTTCCTTCCATATCTTGCTGTCACACTTCCTAATGCCTAAGCAGACTACATCATCAGAGCGCCGAGGAGAGTGGGAAATCCAGCCCAGCCGGCAGACCAATACCTCATACCTGACGTCTCACTTGGCCGCAGACCGCCATGGGGGTTCAGTACAGGTACTGCTGTCTTTCCTGGCCTTCTTAGCCTGGCTAGTAGAATGTTGGCTTGCTCTTGCTGTGTGGCTTTCTTTCAGATGGACGTTTACATCGGGAGTGAGTTGCTTCTGTTTACCTGATTATCTCTGTGCTGATTTTCTCTCTATGTAGACTTCAGTAAAAATCATTTTTTGAGATAATTGCTTTTTTTTGTCATTGACATAAAAGCATCTGTGTGGTTTCTGTATTGAGTTAACCTGCCCTACAATCTTGGTCTATCATGATCTGCAAAATACCATCAAGGTAAAAGTGTGTTAGTATCTGAATTATAAAGTCCTGAAACTTAAAATTGGAGCCTTCTAGTACTAGAGGTATGCATGTGTAGCTCATCTGATGATGATAGATTATTTAACACCTAATAGCCTGGGAGTATTGATTGCATAGATTTCCTGAGTTGATACCCAAGAACTTGAACTGTTTCTTTTTTTTCCTCTCTGGAATAAGTTTGGTTTTGGAAATTATTTCTGTTTTTATTTGGGCTTGCCTGAATTTTTCTTCTCTGTGTAGTACCAGGAACATCTTCTGTCTCTTCAATTTTCTTATGTGTAACTTTTAAAGTCATAACCAGAAAAATATTCAGATGAATATTTTTCTCATACTGATAACCTACTAGTAGAGCCATAGAAATGAACGTCCTACGTGTAAATAAATCTTAATAGGCCTGATCTTCTGGAATATGCTTTTTTTTTTTTCTTTTTGGTTTTGGTTTTTTTTGTTGTTGTTGTTTGTTTGTTTGTTTGTTTTTTGGTTTTTCGAGACAGGGTTTCTCTGTATATCCCTGGCTGTCCTGGAACTCACTCTGTAGACCAGGCTGGCCTCGAACTCAGAAATCTGCCTGCCTCTGCCTCCCAAGTACTGGGATTAAAGGTGTGCGTCACCACTACCGGCTGGAATGTGCTTTTATAAGAAATGACTCACTGAAAGTTTTTATTCAGAGGAAGTTAAGACACTTTTAGCCCTATAAAGTACTTCATAGAAACATGAAGGTAAAATGATGACTAGACACAGACTTTTCTTTCTCTCTTCTGAAGCAGTGGTAAAGGAGCATGATGGCCAGGCAGGTTCGAGGCCACCCTGCTCGGAACATTGTGTTCCAAGCCAGCCAAGGCTACATAGAGAGACCTTGTCTCAAAAAAGGAAGAAGAGAAAAAGAACAAGAAAAAGAAAAAGAAAAGAAAAGGCTAACTGTTTAGAGGCAGAAGTCCGTAGAGAGGTGAAGAGAGCAGTGACAGCAACAAAACACTGGAAGCTAAAGGCAGATTAGATGGTAATTAGTTACATTTTAAAAATTGAATCTTAATCTATTTACCCTGGCATTTCCCAAAAGCCTCAAAAATTGGCTTTTACGTTGAAGAGTAAAAGGAGGACATATGCTTAAAAAAAAAAAAAAGATTGATTGAGGGGCTGGAGAGATAGCTCAGCGGTAAGAGCACTGGCTGCTCTTCCAGAGAACCCAGGTTCAGTTCCCAGCACTTACATGGTAGGTAGCTCACAACTAACTGTCTGTAACTCCAGTTCCAGAGGATCTGATGCCCTCATGCAGACTTACATGTGGGTAAACACCAACGCACATAAGATAAAAATAAATAAATTAAGCAAATAACAACAAAAAAGATTGGTTGAAAGTCTAAGAAGGCAGAGATCCTATATATTGCTTCTTCACCAGAGATCAAATCTTTATTTGAAGAAGGGAAGTGGGAGTCAGTCCATCCCATCTGATTCTGTATTTACCCACACCTACCTCCTACTCTCCCCAGCAAGCCTCACCTTGTTTCAGGGGCTGCAGCAGGCAAAACCTGAGACAGTCTTGGATAATTGAAGACATGACATTCTGTGACAAACAGGTGGCTGATTTATTGTTCAACTATGATGCTTCACACCAGAAATCCTGAGTTGCTAATACTGAGATAAAAAAAAACTCAGTAAGCCGGGCGTGGTGGCTCACGCCTTTAATCCCAGCACTTGGGAGGTAGAGGCAGGTGGATTTCTGAGTTCGAGGTCAGCCTGGTCTACAAAGGGAGTTCCAGGACAGCCAGGGCTACACAGAGAAACCCTGTCTCGAAACCGCCCCCCCCCCCCCAAAAAAAAAAAAAAAAAACACTCAGTGGCAGAGCTGAAGAGATGGCTCAGCAGTTAGGAGTACTTGTTTTTTCAAAGTACCTAGATTTGGTTTCCAGCACCAACATGGCAACTCACAACCATCTGTAACTCCAGTTTGAGAATCTAACACTCTCTTCTGCTTCCATAGGCACTAGGTACACTTGTGGTACCCAGACAAACATACAAGCAAAATGCTGATACACATAAAACTTTTTTTTTAAAGAAAGAAATACAAGGGAAAAAATGGTAGTTTTGTTTCAGAACAAAGTATAATTTTGCTGATAGAAAAGCATGACAAGGGGCTGGTGAGATGGCTAAGCGGGTAAGAGCACCCCACTGCTCTTCCGAAGGTGATGAGTTCAAATCCCAGCAACCACATGGTGGCTTACAACCACCCGTAACGA
Organism: Mus minutoides; assembly: GCA_902729485.2. Taxonomy (NCBI): domain Eukaryota; kingdom Metazoa; phylum Chordata; class Mammalia; order Rodentia; family Muridae; genus Mus; species Mus minutoides. The sequence continues at coordinate 9,282 of LR754092.1, forward strand.
GATCTGACGCCCTCCTCTGGTGCGTCTGAAGTCAGCTACAGCGTACTTATGAAGAATAATAATAAACGAATCCTTGGACCAGAGAGACCAACCAGAGCGAGCGGGCCGACCGGAGCAAGCGAGGGTGTCCTGAGCTAGCCAGGCCGAACGGGGGCCGGAGCGAGCGGGACTGTACGAAGGCAGCCAGAGTGAGTGGAGGCAGCCGGAGCGAGCAGGTTGAGCTTAGCGAGCAGGGTTGACCGGAACAAGGGGGGAAAAAAAAAGAAAAGCATGACAAAATAACATCAAATCAAAGAGAAAGCAATAAAATAGTAACAGAACATATAATGAATTATCCAAAAGTACAAAGATTCTTATTGTAGAAAAGTAGATGTACTTCCCTCTTCAGAATTACCCAATGAACATTGTGTTAGCTGCTTATGTGTCAGGCAGTACCATGGAGACGATTTCTAAGGGAGTTACATGATTTCATTTCTGAAAGTTCACGATATTTTACTTATTATATTCAAAATAAAACTAGCATTTCTGCTATAAAAATAAATTAAAAAGAAGGTGTTTATTTGTTTTTGTTTTAAAGTGGGTCTCTAGACTAATAGATGTGAAGTGCCCTTGGAGGCAAGGAAGAGTGGGTGTGGGCTCCTGACTGACTGACTGACTGACTGACTTGTTTTTCCGTGTATTGCTTTAGAAAGCAAATAGCTAGGCAAGAAGTAAATACACACACACACACACACACACACACACACACACACACGCACACACGCTCTGGAAAATACAACCACCCAGAAATAAAATTAAAGGGGACTAACACCATTATTCTCTTCAATGCAATGGCAGCCAAGTCATCCTGAAGTATAATCCCAAATTGTCAAGACCCACCTAGTCTCACAGTGTCAATTGATATTCACCCTCTTGTTTAAAAGTGTTTAATTAAGGCCTTGGAGAGATGGCTCAGCACAGTATACTACTCTTGCACAGGACCTAAGTTCATTCAGTTTCCAAAATATCAGGCAGCTAACGTGAACTGCAGGGGATTTCACACTTTCTGGTCTCCCTGGATACCTGCACTCAACACATACCCATTGTCCTAGTTGCTTTCTTTGATAGACACCATGACTTAAACCTTGGGGAGAGAAAAGAATGGGTTTATTTCTCTTTCATCTTAGTCTCTGAGGGAAGCAAGAACTAAAGCAGAGACCATGAAGAAACCTTGTGTACTGTCTGGCTTGCTCAATCTGCTTTTTTTTTTTTTTTTAAATTTTATTAATTTTATGTATATGAGTGCACTGTCGATATCTTCAGACACACCAGAAGAGGGCATCAGACCTCATTACAGATGGTTGTGAGCCACCATGTGGTTGCTGGGAATTGAACTCAGGACCTCTGGAAGAGCAGACAGTGCTCTTAACCACTGAGCCATCTCTCCAGCCCCTCAATCTGCTTTTTTATACAACTCAGGATGACCTGCCCATCGTGGCCTGGGCCTTCCCACAACAGTCAATCAAATTAAGGCTCTCCTTCCAGATGACCCCTTGCTGTGTCAAGTTGACAAAAATTAACTGGCATACCTAGACTGGACAGACTCACATATATATATTTTAAAACATAAATATTTGTTTTTATATATTACATAATGTATTCACTACCCATAACCCTCTCTTTTTCTCTTACTTATTTGCAACTACTCTAGTGCTCCTACTCTTTGGGATTGTGTGTGTGTGTGTGTGTGTGTGTGTGTGTGGTGCGTGTGTGCATGCACTCTCAGCAGTGAGTTTAATTATAATTATTTACAGGAGCATGGGCAATTTACTGTTGCCTACAACACTGAAAGAAGTGTCTCTTCCCATAGCAATCATTAATTGTCTGTTAATCCTCAAGGATGGATGGAGACTTCTGCATCCACTACTTCTAATAGGAGCAGATAATCAAGGGTTATCAGGCACCTGAGGAAAACTTTAAAAAGAGATGAACCAAAGCAAACTATAGCAAAAGTATTTTCAAAGGAACAGTCTTTGCCTGGCAGTGGTGGCGCACACCTTTAATCTCAGCACTTGAAGGCAGAGCAGGTGGATCTCTTGAGTTTGAGGCCAGCCTGGTCTATAGAATGAGTTCCAGAACAGCCAGGGCTACACAGAGAAACCCTGTTCCAGGGATGGGGGGAGGAACAATATTTTACAGAAAAAGAGATCAGAGCTGGAGAAGTAACTTGGTAATTAAGAGCAATTCCTGCTACTCTGGAGGATCTAGGTTCAAATCCCATCACCAACATGACAGCTCACAGCTGTTTGTATCTCCAGTTCAAAAAACATCATACACATACATACAAGCAGGCAGAACACCGATATACATAAAATCAAAATAAGTAAATCATATTTTAAAAAAGAGTTAGTAGCTGAAGCATTAACCACTTTGGTACACATGATCTTTCCTCAGTGACTTTTTTTAAAGATTTTATTTATTTATTTTTATGTATGTGAATACTCTGTAACTGTTTTCAGACACACCAGAAGAGGGCATCAGATCCCATTAAAAATGGTAGTGAGCCAACATGCGGTTGGTGGGAATTGAACTCAGGACCTCTGGAAGATTATTCTTAACCACTGAGACATCTCTCTAACACCCCCCCCCCCAGTGACATTTTGAAAAATAGGAATTATTCAAATTTGTGAGAATTCTACAAGAGATATTACCAATAATATATGTGTGTGTGTGCACGTACGAATATATATGTGTACGTATACATATATTGAATATATGTCTATATTCACATGTATGTGTGTATATGTATGTGTGTATATGTGTGTATATTACATATACATATATAATACATATATATAATATAATATATATGTACATATATGTATATTATATACACACACATATATATGTGTGTGTATGTATATATATAGAGAGAGAGATAGATATAGATTACATTTTCTTTGTCTTCCTCATAATCTTACATGGTTTTGTGTAACTAGAAAAATGATGTGACTAAAGCTAATATGGTTACAGCAAAATAAATGTGCATATGCGTAATATGGAAGTCTTATTTTTCAGTAAAGATTATACTAAAATTTTATCAGAAAAATTATAACAATGATATCGTTTAAAATATTAATAAATTGAGCCGGGCGTAGTGGCACACACCTTTAATCCCAGCACTCGGGAGGCAGAGGCAGGCAGATTTCTGAGTTCGAGGCCAGCCTGGTCTACAAAGTGAGTTCCAGGACAGCCAGGGCCATACAGAGAAACCCTCTCTCGAAAAACCAAAAAAAAAAAAAAAAAAAAAAAAAAAAATTAATAAATTGAGGCCAGGCATAGTGGCACTCAGTTGGCAGAGGCAGGTGGTATTTATGTGCCTGATTTATTTGCAACTATGTGCTTTCTTTTTTTGGGGGGGGTTTTTCGAGACAGGGTTTTTCTGTGTAGCCCTGGCTGTCCTGGAACTCACTTTAGACCAGGCTGGCCTCGAACTCAGAAATCCGCCTGCCTCTGCCTCCTGAGTGCTGGGATTTAAAGCATGCGCCACTATGCCCGGTAATCATGTGCTTTCTGATACAGATATAAATGCTAACTATAAAGTAACTTAGAGTGCCCAAGGACATTGCTTGAAGGACCAGAAGCAATTAAAGAGAAGTATAAGACATGAAGTGCTGTTAGCAAATGCCATAACCCAGAGTCACAGGTAATTCTCAGTAGTGACTCTTACTAGTTCTTTCATGTTGGANCTATGCCCGGTAATCATGTGCTTTCTGATACAGATATAAATGCTAACTATAAAGTAACTTAGAGTGCCCAAGGACATTGCTTGAAGGACCAGAAGCAATTAAAGAGAAGTATAAGACATGAAGTGCTGTTAGCAAATGCCATAACCCAGAGTCACAGGTAATTCTCAGTAGTGACTCTTACTAGTTCTTTCATGTTGGAGAGAGAGATATTCTAGGATAACTTTAAATCCCTCTTCAGCTCACACTGGCTACACACTTCAAATCCTCCTGCTTCAGACACCTGAATGCTGGCATTATAGGTTCACACCACTTCACTTGGCTTTTAGCCAAGACATCTTATATGACATTTTATCCAGTTCATTAAGAATCAGTGATTCAGGGCTGGGGATATGATTCAGTTACAGTGCTTCCTAGAATACACACAACCTTTGGTTTACTCCCCAGTGTTACAGAAATAAATAAACATATTTTTTAAAGCCTTCAAACACACCAGAAGAGGGCATCAGATCCCATTACAGATGGTTGTGAGCCACCATGTGGTTGCTGGGAATTGAATTCAGGACCTCTGGAAGAGCAGCCAATGCTCTTAACTGCTGAGCCATCTCTCCATTCCCTACAAAACAAATATTTTAAAATGGCTGGTTTCATAGGATGAGCCAGTGACCAATGTTAACAGTAATTTATGCTAGAAAATATGTCTACTGGAATCGTGGCAGAGCTGAGGCAGTCTAAAGAATGTGTTCTCAATCAAGTTAACCTTCTCTGCCTTTTTTATTTGCTGGGCTTTATCCAACTTCTATTTTGAAATTTTCAAATCTACAGAAAAGTCCAGAATATCCTTAACCTAGATTAAAATTTGTTAAGCTTCTGCCACATTTACTTTAATTTTGTGTGCTTGCATGTATGTGTGCATGTATGTATGTATATACCTTTTGAAAGTCAAGACAGTATATTTTAGCTCCGTATGTTTCAACTACATCTCCTCAGAACAAAGTCATTCTTTCATGTTAGCAATGACACCCTTGCCTTCTCCAAGAAACTAATCATAATACCTAACAACCCAAATTCCAGTTGTCCTTAAAATTTTTATAGTATTCAGAATCTAACCAAGATTCCTGCCTTCCATTGGTTGTTCTGCCTCTTCCATCTCTTTCAATCCTTTAATATCTCTCTGTCTTCTTTTTTTATTTTGCTTGTTTTGTCAGTCTTACCTGTGGCCAATGCTAACCCACATCTCACTATATAACCCAGGCTACCCTCTACCTCATGGTGATCCTCCTGTTTTAGCCTCCTGAGTCCTAGTAATTTTAGGTGTTTACCACCCTGCCTGATTCCTTAGACTCTTTTTCTCCTGCATGAATGTGTGCCTGGTGCTCTCAGAGGTTGGAAGAAGGCATCAGATGCCCTGGAACTGGCGTTACGGATAACTGTGGCTTCACTATAGGCAATAGGAACTGAACCGAGATCCTCTGCAAATGCTCTTATTGCTGAGGCATCTCTCCATCCCTTTAATCCCTTTTCATCAGGGATTTTTTAAAGGTCTTTTTAANCCTGCATGAATGTGTGCCTGGTGCTCTCAGAGGTTGGAAGAAGGCATCAGATGCCCTGGAACTGGCGTTACGGATAACTGTGGCTTCACTATAGGCAATAGGAACTGAACCGAGATCCTCTGCAAATGCTCTTATTGCTGAGGCATCTCTCCATCCCTTTAATCCCTTTTCATCAGGGATTTTTTAAAGGTCTTTTTAATATGGTCCCTTTTGAAGAATCCACAGCAGCTGTTTTATACAATTCTGGATTTGTCTAACTTTTGAAATTGTGACTAGATTTAGAAGAAACCTGTTTTCAGAGGGAGGAAAATACTGTGTTGTATGCTATCCATAAGGTTAGGCTGTCCACTAATCAGAGATACTAAATTTAATCACTAGCAGAAATTTGAGTCTTTCTCAGGTAAGTCCATATTTAATGTAAGCTTCTTTTTTTCCCCATTAACCATATATCATGATTGTAATTTCTCAGTCATGTCTTATTAATGAGAAAAACATCAGGCATGACGTTCTAGACCTGTCATAACCTAGCTCTATGGAGTCCGAGTTAGGAGCAGTGTGAGAAATGTATATAATCCCTAAGTTTATATAGCTTAGGCTATATAGTGGGTACCAGGCCTGGTCCATAGTATAAGATCCTTGTCTCAAAAACAGTAGGTAACATTCACTCAGTCTGCCCACAAAGTGGTGGACATTTCCTTCCACTTTTCTTTTTAGGATAATTTAGGAAATTTTGGAAGAGTAGTGACTAGTACCCCCACCACCACCCTGGTTTGAGGCAAAAAAAAAAAGAGTATCAGGTGAACATTTTTGAACCATTAGTGTGTCTCATGGCTCTGGGCTGAACACTTACTGTGGCTTAGCTTGCATGGTAACACCAGTAGGATAAGCATTACTGTTACCCCATTTTACAAATTAGAAAACTGAGGTATAGAAAGATCAAAGATCTTGCCCAGGCATCCATAGCCAGTAAAGCTAGAGTCCAAACCCATGGCTACCTGATCTTAGAACACCGTTCTTACTTCCTTTTCTTTTTTTAACTTCCTCCAGCATTGTATAAAGGTATCATCCCCAGTCCTGCCCCATTCATTACCTTATAAGCTTCACATCGGTCTGTAAGAACAGCCTCGAATAGATGAAGTTACTTACCCAGGAGCATAGTAAGCTGTCTGAACCATTTATCCTATTTTGTGGTTCTCTCCCATGTTTCAGCCAAGATCTTTAACAGCAGAGTGGTTTGTGCTGGGCCCCTTTTCCCACTCTCCAGCACCCACATAAGCAGGAATCATGTGCTGGGAATGAAAGCAGGTGGCAGAAGCAGCTGCACGGCAAGCCAAGCCTGACCGGGTCCACACTGACAGATGTCAGGAGTGGGAGACAGCCTTCACTGACAGTCGGGGACCATCAGTGAGCAGTGGGATGACAGTGAACCTGAAATAAAGGCCATTGAAATAAGATTTGTTTTCCAAGGGAAGTTTGTCCTTACCGCCCTTCCTCTCACCAGAGGGAGTGTAGCAGTCTTGTTTGAGTAACTTCAAACCAGTGCTGAAAGCCTTGAAGAAATTTCCGAAAGAAAGTATGATTATTTACGGTTTCTGGTGCCCACTTTCCTTATAGAATATTTTAAAGCCATTATTACCTAAACTATATAATTATATAATGTAACAAGCTGAGAGTAGTAGGATTTACCCACCGTGATCAAGGAGGCAGAATGGGTTAATCTTTAGAAGTTAGCTGCACGGTTATTTTTTAATACAGAGCTATACATATTTTTCAAAAATGAAAGAATCTGTGGACCAACAGGTGGAAGCTATACATGCACACAGACCCTAACTTAACCCTTGGTTAAGTCATTGGGTAGAGTTCTCATCCATTCAAAAAGAATAATTAGTGCTGGGGATAGCAAGACGGCACAGTGGGCAAATGCAGTGCACACCAAGCCTGGTGGCCTGAGTTCAGCTGCGAGGAAACACATAGTAGAGGGTAAGAGCCACCTCCCTCAGGCTGTCCTCCAATCCCCACGTGCACACTGTGGCACTTAAGACTGCCCCTTCACACTTACTTACACATCAGTATGACTTGCTTTGTTTTGTTGTAAGTAATTGAGCCAGGGAGATAGGTCAGTTGGTGAAGTTCTTGCTGGCAACATGAGGATCTCAGTTGGAGCCCTAGAACAGGTGGCTTGTTTGGGTTTTGTTTTGTTGTTGTTGTTGGGTTATTATGTTTTGTTTGGGTTTTTTATTTTGTTTTGGGGGGTTTTTTTTGGTTTTTGTTTTTTTGGTTTTTGGTTGGTTGTTTTATTATCCCCAAGACTACTAGCGGTTGCTTCCCTTGTTGTAATCTCAGCACTGGGGAAGTGGAGACTTGGGAATCTCTGGGTTTCACAGGCCAGGCCAGCCTAATCAGCAACCTGCATGTCCCAGTGAAAGACCCTGGCCCAAAACAAGATGGAAAGCTCCTCAAGAGTGATACCAATATTTACACACACACACACAAATAGTTGTGACATATTAAGTAAGAGGTTTGGAGGATTAAAGTTAAACATACAGTGTAGCAAAGTGCTAGCCACAAAGTAGGCATTCAGTATGAAAGTAATTATCAATGATTACATCATTGAGTTAAGAGTTCTGACGTGCGGGGCTGGTGAGATGGCTCAGCGGGTAAGAGCACCCGACTGCTCTTCCGAAGGTGATAAGTTCAAATCCCAGCATCCACATGGTGGCTCACAACCAACCGTAACGAGATCTGGTGCCCTCTTCTGGAGCGTCTGAAGACAGCTACAGTGTACTTACATATAATAAATTAAAAAAAAAAAAAAAAAAAAGTTCTGACGTGGTAGAAGCCTAGGAGCCCTCTCTAAATCAGGACGGTACACCCTAACCCAAGTAAACACACATTCTACACCCTAGTCTGGCTAGTACTTTGAGACCTAATCTCTCTTAATCTACTCTGGTGGTAGCAGGTGCTTCATATAACCGTGGTGTTTATTGAAGTCTGTCTCTGTTTCAGGTGGTTAGCTCAACCAATGGAGAGCTGAATGTTGATGACCCCACTGGAGCGCACTCCAATGCACCGATCACAGCTCACGCAGAAGTGGAGGTAGTGGAGGAAGCTAAGTACGTTCATCTTTCAAAGGGGTTGTCTTGTCTTTAAAAGGGTTGTCTCCTCATGGGCTGGAAACTTCTGCCTCCTCTGCGTGCTGCTCATCATGGACTGGATTCATGCTTATATCCATGGTTTGCTGTTTCTGACCTTTTTTTTTATTTTTTATTTTTTTGCATGGTGCATTAAGGTTGCTGCCACCCTTTTTAGCTCCTATTTCTGGGCAAATACGTTACATTTTTCTAGTCTGCTGAAGGCAAATGACATAGTGAACTAAAAGAATGTTTCAGTAAAAGCCACAATAGATCGTAGCCATGAGTTCCTTAGAGGTCCTGGAGCTTCCTGCTCCCTGTGGATTACAGAGAAAAAAATGTTAGACCATGGGCCATGGTGGATAATATCACATTTCTAGATGTTGCCTATCCATTCCAGATGGATGGTCCTGAGTAAAAGGGTTTGGCAGACATTTTGCTGTCTTTCAGACAGTCTGAACTCAGAAAAACTAGGTACATCAGGCAAAACAATTGTGCTTGTAAATACAAGAATCTTGGGATGGCAAAGAAGTAACCCTAATTCCAAGGAAACAAGGCAGTTTCTTACTTCCTTTTCTGCTTCTCTTGCATGCATATGTCTTGCTGTGCTCTCCCACTAGCCCCTTGGTGCTTTCTGCATGATCTGTGTTTAAACTCTTGAGATTCTGGGCTAGAAGGTGATGCTGACTCTGCTGCACAGACAGCAGTTCTGCCACTTCTTCTTTTATCCCAAACTCAGATCCAAGTTTAAACTCCCAAGAAGATACCATGTAGGGAAAGCTAGAGAAACATGAGACAGTAACTCCTGCCAATCCTGACTTTTCTTTGAAACTCTTTGAGAACATTCAGTGTCCAAATGTTTTCTCTGGGGCAAGCAACATATTTTTTTAGCACAAAGGAGGACATGTTTACACCTCTGGGCATCAGTCAGGGTCACCACACACTGTGGCTTTTCTTCGAGATGTACTTTGCATGGTTGTACTCCTGCCCTTCTCTTTGGTGAGCTTACTTGGCCTTCAAAAGGTCTTTTCCTGCTTAGCAGGTTTAAGCATCAAGTAAGTGTGACTTCAGCTCTATCTTGATGATACCTGACACTTAAGTGGTTGTCTGGGAAAGTAATGCCAGCAGGAGACTATTTTTAGTAATTAAACATGGTCCTTTCTTCTCGGGGGCTTGGGAGATTTTAATAGTGCTTATAATTTTTTTCTGTCACAATAAATTATATGATATTCCCACTTTCTGAACTCTCACCCTTGGCTGCACTTTGGAATCACCTAGAATATGTTAGAAAATACAGATACTTCTGCATGGCCTCAGATATTTGAGGCTAATTTACTAATACCTGGACTGATAATGAATATATTTAAAAGATCAGGGAATTCTAATGTGCAGCCAAGATTGGAAATTATCACACTCTGCGAGCTCTGATCTCAAAAGAGAGCCACACCTTTTCCCACCCTACCCTGCCCTTTCCCCATTTCACATTTGTACCTGTTCTTTTTAGAAGTTAAGATCTGACTCTAACTCAAATGAACCTTAGTATTAGGCCTTAAATAGATTTATATTTTGGACCTTTTCGTTTCGTTTTGGATAAGTGTGTACACTGTGTATGTGAATGTGGTGTTTGTGTCCAGTGTGAAAGATGAAGGTCATCCATACAGAAAGAGCTCAACCTGTTGTGTTCTGTTCTGTCATATTCTAAACACTAGACTATTAGAGAGGTCAGTGCCTTCCCATTTAGCAGACAGGACCACTATACTTCTTGCCTCCAGCTCCAGATTGAGGCCTTCTGAAAAATATAGAAACTACAAAAGAGTAGTTATCTTTGACCAAATGTCAAGTGAACCCTGTGCTTGGGGCATTTTGTATACTGGTTCTGGTAGTGATTTCATGAGCTACCGATACATCTTGCTTAGGGAATCGTCAAGGCTCAGCCATGTGTCTGTGGTATATGTATGTTGGTATATATGGATTAGGGACATGGTAGCCATATATTCACTAGCTGATTTTAATGGAAAAGTCAAAGCTAGAGAGACCTAAAGTGTCCCAAACAACCCCTCATTGCACGAGGCTGTGGTGCCATTCGTTCATGGAGCCTGGTGAAGTGTGGTTGAAAGAGTGGTAAGGGCAAATGATATGTAGGTTGGTTTTTTTTTTTTTTTTTTTCAATACTTTTGCTATATCTTAACAATTGCGGGCCCAATTTCTCCTGAGAATTAGTGTAATTAGAATTTTGATTATTCTTTGGTGGTTATACCCAAGCAGTGTATTCCCTCATCTAATAGGATAAAGTATCTCTTAAACTTTTCCTTCCTCTAAGAAGACCTAAGTGCTAGTTGCTGCTTCTCTAATTGCAGTAGGGAAGTTAGCTGAACATTGTGGAAGACCTGGTGTGGGAATCATATGGTTCACAAGCCAGAGTTATTTGTTCCTTCCCCTGCTGCCTTCCTGGAAGTTGCCCTGGAAAGCCCACCTGAGGCTTCCACCAGGTCTTTTTGTTTTGCATTCCCCTGAGATCCAGCTCCCACATTAATGTTTCTGTCAGGCATCTGCCCCTCTCTTACATGTGAAGACCAAGTGGCTTGCTCTCCCTCAGCTGGGGGAAACTAAACACAGACACATACTGCATGTTTGCATGGCTCGCAGGGAGTCACTTCCATCTCACCTGTGGACTAATACCTCTCTTTCTCTCTCTCTCTCTCTCTCTCTCCCTCTCTCTCTCTCTTCTATGTTTTTCTCTTTATATACTCTGTAGCTGCCTGAAAATGCTCAACCTGTGGTGAGTCCCTCTCTCCAGTCCACATGAAAGGGGAGTGGACCAGACTAGACTGGGATTGGCAAAGCCTTAGAAATACTGAATGGATACATATACTTCCTTATGCCTTAGCCACCCAGACTAGGGAAGTTAGGTCCACAAGGTGGGATGGGGCAGGCCTTGAACCCAGAGATCAATCTTTTTCTTTTCTTTCAAACTCACCTCATTTATCACTGCACCCTCTTACTAAAAACAATATCTCACAATATCCAAACTTAACTCTTTCTTTTTTTTTAAGTTGAATGAACTTCTTTCCAAATTTTTCTCCCCAAGTTATTACTAAAACTATCAGGAGGAATCAAGGTTAGAAAGATAAGAATTTAGATGTTTTAGTAACCACAAAACAATGTTATCACCTGGTAATTAATTTCACCTTTGGCAACTTGTTTTCTAACATGGAAACAGACCGGAGGGACCCGTGAGTTCCTTGTTGAATTTCTGGTTGATTTTGGTTAGTTTTTCATCTCTAGTCAGAGTCTCTAAAAAGAACTCTTTGAGGGAAAGATCTACATTTTGTTGTTGATTGGACATTGCTAGGTTTTTTCTTTGTTTGTTTGTTTGTTTGTTTGTTGCCTTTTACACCTTTATTCTTTTGTGAGAGGATGGTGGGTCAGGGGCTGACAGAACTACAGAGGCCTGTCTTTTCTTCCAGAAAAGGCTTCTTTAATATAAACATAGGAAATATGGGATTTAGGAGGATATCCCCTAGGGATTCATGTTGGCAAGTTTTTGTAACCCTTCTACACTCTGCACGCATAAAATCATATCCTATCTTGTGATAATAGCCTGCTGGATTCCGACTACTTCATCCTGAAAAATTATTTTCAGTGACTGGATGGGGCCCTGGTTTCTAAACCCCAAATGTCTAAGCCAAATTGTCCACAGGGGTTTACCTAGAAACAGATATGTTATTGAAGATACGAGCTGGGTTTTAGGAAAATAGCATTGATAATGTTAGAGTTTCAAAGAGGACATTGGGTCTCTTCATGTGTCTGTGTAATCTAATGTTGTCATGGTCTATTTTTTTTTCCTGTGAGGTGTCAGTTACATGATCCCAGTTGCAAATACGTTAGGTTCTACTGTGTTCATCCAATCTTGTGCAAAGAACTCAGAGACTGGGGATGGCAGGAAAGGACAGGTGTCACCCAGCTGCAAAGTGAGTCATACATATGGGAAAAGATACAGACTTCTACAGAAGGCTGAGTGAGGAGTCACTGGGAGTTCTCTTCTAAACACAGTAGGACTTGAACCAACTTTAGAGCAGAGGAGGAGAAAAAAAGTGTGGTAAAGCCAGGCGTGGTGGCGCACACCTTTAATCCCAGCACTCGGGAGGCAGAGGCAGGCGGATTTCTGAGTTCGAGGCCAGCCTGGTCTACAAAGTGAGTTCCAGGACAGCCAGGGCTCTACAGAGAAACCCTGTCTCGAAAAACAACAACAAAAAAAAGTGTGGTAAAGAAGAGAAAGCACGAGGGGGCCGCTTAAAGGAGAGGGCTGAGATGATAGCACAGCAAGAAGTGATGGCTTAGGGCAGGCAGGGAGGGGCCTGTGGGAAGAGTGCAACGGCTCATGATAATTTCTGGTCACTCAAAGAAGCATCTAGAAGGAAGACATAAAGGGGATTGGTCATTTGGCCTCCAGTCTAGATCCTTTTGCTAGTGGTCACCCCAGAAACCAAAGCCTTCAAGAATAGATTGTGGGGTTTCTTTCCTCGTTGGTAGAATTAAGAGCTTCTACTCCTGCTGAAACTGTATAGGGCTCTAAGTACATTATATGGCTGACTCTGAATGACAACTCTGGTGATTCCACAGGAGTACATGCTGATTCCTTGAATTGCCCTGTAGGAAGTAAAAGAGAATTCTTTGGATATTTGGAAATTGGCCCAGTACTTCAAACTTATTTATTTATTTATTTATTTTAGTGTTTTTGTTTGAAAACACAAAAATCATCTTAGGATCCTCCACACACAAAAAAAATACAAACAGAAATTAATTTTAGAGTTAGTAAACCCACTAAAAATCATAGTTGACAGGAAACAGGTAGACTGTTGAAATACTGGTTCTTCATGAAATTTGAATTGTCTACTTAAATACTAAACTCTGGACAGTCAAGTTGGCAGATTCAAGTCCCAGTTTCTGGGACTAAAGAGATGGCTTGATGGTTAAGGTCACTTCCAGAGCAAGCAGTTTCATTTCTCAACACCCACATGGTACTCAACAACCATCTATAACTCCAGTCCCAAGAGTTGAATGCATTATTCTGGCCAAGTACACACATGGTGCACAGACATACATGTAGACAAAATACCCATGCATATAAAATGAATAAAACTTTTTTTATAAACAAATGTCTATTTCTTTGGTGGTGGGTTTTTTTTTTGGGGGGGGGGGGGTTGTTTTGTTTTTTGAGACAAGATTTCTCCATGTAGCCCTGGCTGTCCTGGAACTCACTCTCGTGACACACAGACATATGCAGGCAAACACACTCATCTACATAAAATAACAAAAGTAATTTTAAACAACTCTGAAGGGATTAGGGAAGAGACTTAAAGATAGTTTTCCGAGAACAAGTTTTCTTTCAAGGATCGAGCGTCAGATGAGCTCTACTCACATCTTTCTTCCCTTCATTATCGGCACCGCTGACTCATTCTCTGCCTTCTGCCCACCCTTCTCATTTCCCATTTGTCATTTCTGGACAGAGCATACCTTTGTATCAATCTTGCCATGGCCCACAATGTCCCTTCTCCAGTGCCCATATACAGCTACACTCCCGGGGTGCAAAGGCTGGGCGAAGAGGACATGCTCAGAGTTAGGGCACGCCAGCACTGCCACTCCTCTGCAGGCTGTTCCTCCATGGCATGGCACCTGCAGGGCCTCAGCCTCTACCTTTTACAAATGAGTTGCTAACCCTGTCTGGAACAGTGGCAGTCTTGGGGAACTGATTGGGGAATTCGTTGTGACTAGAGTTTCCAGAGGATTAGCCCCTGGGCTTTGGGCATTGGTCCCCTTGGGATGCTTGGCACATGTGCTGCTGTCAGGAGATGAAAGTTCACCCCCTTATGAGCTAGAGCTTCTGCTTACTCCAGGCATCATGTTGGGGACAAGAACAAGGTAGAGGGATCTTAGTCTTTTGTTGGCATCATGTGATTGCCAGGATTCTAGATATATTTGTCTCAGTTTGGCCTCCTTGCCTACTGGCCAGTGAGCTACATTGAACTGCTGTTGGTATCAAGGGGCATCCAGTGCAACCTGCTTTTTTGTTACCCTGAGCACCCTCCATCTTGGTTCTAGACAAAGGTGGAGTATTATCTAGGTTAAATGTTAGTCTAAGAACAAAGCCACCTTTATCCCTTCTTTCAGGAATGCCTGTGGCAGCCATGCCTAGTGGACAGTATTTTGATGATCTGGTAGAGTGGCTGCAACTCAAATCAACTGTTGCCCTTAGCTTTCCTGACAGATGGCTGCTACTTCCAGTATATGTGTACTGTAGATGGCGGGCGGCCATGTGGGTGGGCACCAGGAGGAGAAGCCCCATCACCTGCAGTAAGCAGAGGCAGGCAGGTATCTGCTCGGAGCTGAGGCTTCTAGGCTGACTTCACATGTTCTTGTGCTCCAGGTGCTGCTGTTTCTTTAAGAGGAAAAGGAAGAAGACTGCTCAGCGACACAAGTGACCAGTGCCTCCCAGGAGTCCTCAAGTCCTGGGGACTCTGGCTCCAATTGCACCTGCAGCTCCTGCCATTTCTCATTGGAAGGGACTCCTCTGTTGGGGAGGGTAGAGATCCAAACCAAAAAGAAGAAAACAGATGCCCCCAGAAGGAGCCAGTGCAGGCAGCCAGGGCCGAGTGGGCCAGTGGCAATCCCCTCTGTCTGAGCTCTGAGCGGGTCCAGAGCTGCTGCTTCTCCACTGCTTGCCCTTGGGCTATCTGGTTGACTCTCTTCCCATTGTTTACAGTGAAGGTGTCATTCACAAAAACTCAAGGACTACTATTCTCTCCCCCCCTTTACTCCTGGCTCTTGCACCATCCTCAACCCTCTCCAGCATAAAAAACTACTAAGCTAAAGGCTCTATCAAGAAGCTGGTGGTGTGGCCAAGAAGATAGGGGAAGATGACAGCCCTGGGCTGGAGAACTTCTCCACTTCCCAGGTGTGTCTGGTAGTGTGGCTTCCTCTCCCTCTGTGCCTGGGTAACCCCTCAGCCCAGCTGGCCACAGGGTTCAGGTCCCTTCCTTCGTCCTTCCCTTCCTCCCTCCCTCCTTCCCTCCTGTGAAGTTACACTGTAGGAGACAAGCTGTGAGCAGTCTGCAGTCTACTGTCCCTGTGTGTTGGCGTTCTTAGCTTTTTTGACAAGCAGATCCCTTGCTCTGGGCTGTAGTAAAATATGCCTGTGGCTCCGAGCAAGGAGAGGAAACTGACTTTATTGCACTTTTAGTTGGGGGGGGGGGTTATTTTATAAACAACATGGCAGATGCATATTGTGTCTGGTTATATTGGGGGGGTTGCTTTTTTTTCTTTTTCAAGGGGGATGGGCCAGTCAAGCCATTCAGAGAAAATGTGGGTCCAGAGGACATTTATGATGGAAAGAGTCTGATTTGCAGCACTTGGAAGAGAAGAAGCCAAACTCTGCGTCATCCTGAGTAAATATTCAGGTTGGCAAGGAAACATACTTGAATTTTCATTCATCTTCTCTGCTGCAGAAAAAAAATCCCCACCAGAGCCCCTTGACCTAATCAGCCCAGAGTTTGAAAGCCCAGCTCCTGAGCCCTTGGGATGAGCACCGAGCCAGACTGTGACCAACCAGAAGGCACCTCGTCTCAGAGAGGAGACACTTAACAACAACAATAAAGCAAATTTCTGTTTCCTCCACTGCCAGGGACTTCCTACTAGATAGCCATGTGACTTTCTATTGACTCGGGGGACAAAATTAGTGACTAAACAGCCACCACCATATTGCCAGTAGTGGACAAAAGAAGGCACCACATTTGCCTTCCAACTGCCAGAGGAGCCTCAAGATGCAGCATCCTAGGTCCAGGAAAAGAGAATAGATATTTTCTGTCTGCCTGAAGTGAGCTAGAACATGGGGGTCAGTCTGCCTTAGAAACCATGCCTGTGATAATCTTGGAGCATATCCATAGCAACAAGCTTAGAACGTGGTACATGGTCCTGCAGCAAGCAGGGAAGGTAAGATTGGTTGGTGCTAGGAAATTCCAGGGAAAAGGAAACTGTAATAAAAGGTCTAAAATTTTATCTAAATAATTGAACAGAGACTGTCCAGACAGTATGACCACATATCTTAGCATGTTTCCCCGGTACACTCTCTACCTGCCACCGTGAAGCGTCACAGTATGTGGGGTTACTCCTCCCATGTGCTATTTTATTTGAGATTAGTGGCATTTCCAAATAGTAACTTCTTATACTAGTTGTGGCAAGAAGGCTTATTCACGTGGGTAAAGAGGTCTTGTGTTTGGGTATAAAGAGCTAACCACAGAGAGCAGTGGCTAGTGACTTAGTGCAGCACAGAACTCTTTGTTTGTATATGTAGAGGACTGGAAGATGTCAGGACACTTGTGGCCATGGATCAAATTTAGTATCAAATGAAGCAGAGTTTGTGCGCCTTACCTGTTCTATTGGACTGTGGCTAGGGGATCTCCTCACTGATTTCAAACCTGCTCAGCATTTGTAAATATTGCCACCTGGCCTTTTCTTTACAAGGAATGTTTTTGTCTGTGAATCAGAGTAGCAGGGAGAAGTCAGGTCAGACCCCTTCCCCATAAGGAATCTGAGTGTTAGGATTTGCTTCCTTTTTACTATATAGTAATTAAAGCTCATCACTAAAATTTATACAGTCCCTCATTTGGCATGTGGGCAACTCTGACTTCCCCTACAGTAACTTAAAAGTCTTTATCCCAGGAAATGGTGGCAAGGCCTAGAGCATCCTGGCACTCTCTGCCCTACTAAGTGCCTCCCCACCCTGCTTCCAAGGTCAAGTAAAGGCAGTGACCAGCTTGGTTGCAGGGTGGGATGCCCTGCAGCTGGGCTTAAGACTTCTTTTTTGTCTTAAAGTATTTTTATAGGCTAGCTCTTGAGGGGTTAAACCTGAGTGGTTTGTGTATGTGGGGGGGTGTCCTTCCTAATGCACTGTTGGCACCCTCCAGCACCCACAAATCCCTTACTAGGTATTTGGGTTTTATAGCAAAGGTCTATTTAACATGCAGGGTGGTGGTGATCCTTTCAAGGTCAGTGACACGCCAAGGTGATCCCAAACCTGAGGAATTCTCATCTTCCTTAAAATATAACTAAATTCCCCCAAAACAATCTGCTCATCATTTCAGCCCCTACCCCAGCACTTGAGGCTTCATGCACATCCCTATTTCTTTTACCTGCCTGACTGTAAGCTCAACAGATCCTCGGGCACAGGCGCCCCTCCATCTCCTTGTATCCAGGTCCACTTGCTCCATCTCACCCGACACCTGAAATAGGCATTTGATACTATACTATCTGGAGTTTCCTCAAGCTTTGCTGTCCTTGAGACATTGCAGTCTGGGCAGACTAAGGTCCAGCCAGGCCTGGGTTATACCAGGGTGTAAAGTGTTCAGTCAGACAAGTGGATTTTCAGAATTCTTACTCCAGTCTGCCCGCAAGGCCGCACTGAATGTCCCAGCAACTGGTGGGCACTCATGGCTGCCTTAATTAACATTCTTCTACTTCGGGTCTGTCCAGGAGCAAACAGGGTCTGTGAAGATGTGTGAGTCAGGTGACTAGGTAAGTCTCCAGTTAGAAATCCCATTTCGATTGGAACAAACTGCAGGAAACAGCAAGGGCCCCAAGATTTCTGAAAGTGTTCATTTCCTTTTCATTTTTAGTGAATAAGAAGAACTCAGAAGCAGCCCGTGTCCATTAGCCAGATGGTGACTATCTTCTGTAAAATAACTTCCAGTTTAGTTCAGAAGGAAAGTGTGCTGTAATGCTTATTTAGTGTAGATGTTCAATGTTAGCAACTACTTGAACTGCCAGAAGTATGCTATGTTAAAGTGGTTGCTAAGGATCATAGCCTTAATTAAAAAAAAAAAAAAAAAGGTAAAAGATAATTCATCCCCCTCCATGTTGAGCTAGTATGGCTGCATTTCTCAAGAATAATTCCACAGGAGCCTAGGAAGCATTTCCTCAAAGAAACTTGGTCTTAATTTCTCTTGATCCATCCCTCCCAAGCCCGTTTGGCTCCTGTGTCCCAGCCACCTCTTCCATGTTTGTAAGTGAGACCAGTTTTTCACGTCTGTTAGTTGTCTGATGATGCTTTGTCTAGTGTCTGTCATGCCATGACCTGAATTTGAAGACCAGGAGTTTGCATGGTCATATAACCAACATTGCCTTTGCCAGGCCACTGCCACCATCCCTCCATTGCCCCAGGTGGGCAGGTTGATTCCGGAGACCCTCAGGGAGCCAGAATACCTAGGTACCCATCTGGATTGGCCATGTGGGTGATGAGCACTGATCTCTGGATTTCTTGATTTTGCAGACTTCAAGGAAGTCCAGGTAGAGATTGATGGCCAATGACTCCAGCCTTCCCCATGATGAGTTGGTAGGAATCAAATTAGAATTCCTTTGTTTATCAGGCAACTTTGTTTTAAGGTGGTTTGTTTTTGATTACAAAAAGGAAGAGGTCACCGTGGCCCTTCTGTGAGTTTGTAAGTTTTGAGTAGTGTTTTCATCACCAGTCCCGGGAGTCTCTGATCCAGTCACCAGTCTGAAGGTGTTTTTTCCTACTTTTACAAGTAACTAAGTACAGAAGAATAGAGTGCTTAATGTATTCAAAACAGTAAGTAGGTCCCTGAATATAGGCAACAGTAGTTGAAATATTTTCTCAGAAAAACAAAACAACCAGGAAACCCACTCCAGTATTTATAGATCAGATTATCAAGAAAACAAAAAAAGTGAATATGCACTCCATATATCTCTAGTTCAGTTACCAAACTTGATCTTATAAAGAAACCTCAGTTGTATGGACAGAATTATCCCCCCCCCCCCCATCTTTTTCTGGTGCCATCACCACCTTGAAGGTCTAAGAGCAGAGGACCATCTGTGATAATAAGCCAGGAAGCATTGTAGTCATCCCAACAGTATGCAGACAGCTGCCATCCTGGTTACCCCAAACGCACCTTTCAGGGAGGGTGAGACCTTCTGGTGCCCCTCTTCAGGAGCTCCAGACCAAACCCCAGGCCACTCCATGCACCAAAAGCCTTTTAGAAGGCTTCCCAATCTGTTAGGAATGTCTCAGGAGACATGAGCCATTTCGTGGGGGATGCATGTACTCACAGATGGATGTGTGCACTCTGATACATGTATTTACAGTGGATGTGTGCACTCTGCTTTGTGGGCTTTCTTAGAGACAGCACAGCTCCTGGGAACTGTGTTCCTTAGTGATCTCGGTGAGCTGCTCAGACCAGTGAGTAAGCTGGCTCTGAGGAAGAGCAGAGAATGACAGAAAAGATGAAACCAAAAATGCTATTAACTCTCCAATGGAAAGTAATGTTGATGCAGCAATTCCCATTGGATGTATTACACTCTTCTAATTTATTGTTTGTCTCTTAAGTTTTACCCTCTGTACTCTTTAGAAGATGGTAGGATGTTGGTTGCAGTTTTATTTTTAAGTAGATGATGTATAAATCAGCTGTGGGAATCAGTTTTAATTCATGTGTGGATGTGTCTAGTTATTGTTAATGCCCTTTTTTTCCTACTTTTTAAAAGATATGTAATATTTCATAATCCCTGGCACTGGTCAAAAAAAACAGCTGTGAAAAGTGAAATTGTAGTATTTTTTAAATGAATGTCAATTTCAAGTGTATTTGAAATGTTTCCTCCAGTAGACAGATTTGAACACCGTTGGAGAAGACTCCTTTGAGAGGATCTAGCTTTTGGAGAAAATGGACTGTGGGTCTGGATATGTGATCTCAGAGTAGCCCATTTCCTAGGGCACCGTGACAACACCAATGTGATCTTTAAGTACACCTCTTCCCCTTGGGGGGGAAGGGCTTAGTTTGCACCCTTTTTGTATGTAAAATAAAATGTCCTACCTTTCTTGGCTACTTTTACTTCCTTGGTTCATTAGTTGGTTTTTAGTCTCCTGGTTCAGTCCTATCTGGCTGATAGGAATCAATATGTCTCTTAAACAAAAGTGTCTGGTACCTTGGCATTCTGCCTTCCTTCCTTGGACTGAATATTGCTCTCTCATCTCCTCTGACTCTCTTTAAAAACATTCCAGGAAAGCAGAATGGAGCAAAGGGTAAAGGTGCCGCACAAGTCTGGTGACCTGGTTTAATCCCCAGGACCTATGTAAAAAAGCTAGAGGAGAACTCTGACCTGTCCTCTGACATCCATGTCTATACCAAGACATGCACCTCCAAGCACACAAACTTTATATTTCAGGGCTGGGAATAGAGCTTGGTGCATGCCACACAACTATGAGAACCCAAATTTGGTCCCCAGTACCTGTGGGAACTCCGGTGTGGTGACACACTTGTAATCCCAGTGCTGGAAAGGAGACCAGCAGACTCTAGGTCTGGCTTCTCAGCCAGCTCAGCCCTAAGGCAAACCCCAACCCCATCAGCATACCTTGTCTCAAAAAAATAAGATGAAAGGGACTGAAAAGACATCTCACTGTTAAAAACTGGGTACTGTTCTTACAGAGGGCCCAAGTTCAGGTCCCATTACCCATGTTGGACAGATCACAATTGCTTGTAAGTCTAGCTCCAAGGTATCCAATGTTATCTTCTTGCACCTACATATACGCACACAGACAAATACACATACAAACAGCAAAGAAAAATATGGCACTGGAGGAACACCACCAAGAGCTGTCCCCCGCCCTCCGCACATATACACACATGCAAACACACAAATATTCCAAGCTAGGAATGGTGATACACACCTGTAATCCCAGCACTTGGGAAGTAGAGGCTGGAGAGCTATTTTAAGGCCATTATGGATACATACCCAAGTTAAAGGACATCACGTATGCTCAAGTTTGTGATTACTCCAAAAAATGGGGGTTGTGCTGGCTACACATACTTTTACTCGTTTAACTGGAATGTGAAAATGGTTCCGGAAGTACTTTTTGGCACCAGGTGATGGAGGAAAAGAAGGTAATAAAGAACCACCACTTTACATTATAGGGAGAATCTGAGAAGAATCCTGCAAGTTTTTTTTTGTTTTTTTTTTTTTGGTTTTTTTTTTTTTTTTGGTTTTTCGAGACAGGGTTTCTCTGTCTAGCCCTGGCTGTCCTGGAACTCACTTTGTAGACCAGGCTGGCCTTGAACTCAGAAATCCGCCTGCCTCTGCCTCCCGAGTGCTGGGATTAAAGGCATGCTCCACCACGCCCGGCCAATCCTGCAAGGTTTTTTTTGTTTTTAAAGATTTATTTTATTTATTATATGTAAGTACACTGTAGCTGTTTTCAGACACTCCAGAAGAAGGTGCCAGATCTCGTTAAGGATGGTTGTGAGCCACCATGTGGATGCTGGGATTTGAACTTATCACCTTCGGAAGAGCAGTCGAGTGCTCTTACCCGCTGAGCCATCTCACCAGCCCCCAATCCTGCAAGTTTTAACTAGTACCTACTGTGACAGGAAAAAGAAAATGGAATGGCTCATCCCAGCATGTTGGTTGTGATGAAGGAGACAATTTGAGGAAAGTGCTGAAGAAAAAGTTCATTGAGAGAGCACAGCACAGGTACATGGAAGCAGGCACACTGTTATTGTGAGGGTTTCTCAGAAGATATGTCTGGTCAGACACTAGACAGCACACACGATTAATCCCACTACACAGAAGGCAGAGGTAGGTGTGTCTGTGAGTTCAAGACCAGCCAGGGCCCTGTAGTGAGATCCTCTTAAAAGTGGATGCATTGGGGGCTGGAGAGATGGTTCAGTGGTTAAGAGCACTGACTGCTCTTCCAGAGGTCCTGAGTTCAATTCCCAGCAACCACATGGTGGCTCACAACCACCTGTAAACACACCTTTAATCTCAGCACTCGGGAGGCAGAGGCAGGGGCCCTGAGTTCATTTCCCAGCACCCACATCAGGCAGCTCTCACTGCTTGTAACTCCAACAAATCGAGATCCAATGCCCCTACTTTAGTTTCCATGGATACCTAAACTCATGTTCACATACACATACGTCTACATAATTAAAAAAAAAAAAAATTTAAAGGACAACTAGGTTGAGTGGTGTTGGCACACCCCTTTGATCCCAGGCCAGCCTGGTCTACATAGTGAGTTCCAGGGCAGCCAGGGCTATACAGAGAAAACAGTTTAGAAAAACCAAAAAAGGAGAAGAATTGGAGGGATAGGAGGGTACACTAGTCATGCGACCATGAAATGACTAGGGTAAGCCACCAGCTTTGACTTGTGTTTGTTTCTTGTTCCACCCTCCCCATACTCCTTTCCTCGATGGTCCTAACTGCCTTGGCAACACATTGGAGATTTTATGGCCTTGACCATGGCCCAGATATGCTACCATAAATAATTGCAAAGTTATTTCTAAGATAACTACTATGCTCTGCCAGTAGTGAATGTTTCATGGTTACTCTGACCTTCAGTCTACCATGACGCTCTTCGAGCTTTGACATATCTCTGTGGGTTTTGCCTTTAAAAACTGTATACCTGCCTGAACTTGGGCACCAAGAGACTTCAGATGCACAAGCCGGCTCTTGGTCTGGCCATGAACGAAAAAAATGAAGTTTTAATTGGCTTAGCATGTTTGTCAATCACATTCTCACGTTATTCCATTGGTGGTGCCCTGAGATGCCCCTGCTCCATGGAATTCTGCCTCACTCCTGGCCTTCCTAGCTAGGGGGCCGGGGTGGGTGTGGATACAGGGGGAGCTATCGGGGAGGTGCCCCCTAAAAAGTTGTAGGGCTCTGCTCCTCTAACTTGAGTCACATGACAGCCATGTTTTTTTTTTTTTTAAAGATTTATTTATTTATTATATGTAAGTACACTGTAGCTGTCTTCAGACACTCCAGAAGAGGGTATCAGATCTCGTTACAGATGGTTGTGAGCCACCATGTGGTTGCTGGGATTTGAACTCTGGACCTTTGGAAGAGCAGTCAGCGCTCTTAACTGCTGAGCCATCTCGCCAGCCCCGACAGCCATGTTTTTTTTTTTTTTTTTTTTTTTTTTAAGATTTATTTTATTTTATTATATGTAAGTACACTGTAGCTGTCCTCAGACATTTCAGAAGAGGGAGCCAGATCTCGTTATGGATGGTTGTGAGCCACCATGTGGTTGCTGGGATTTGAACTTATCACCTTCGGAAGAGCAGTCGGGTGCTCTTACCCGATGAGCCATCTCACCAGCCCCCGACAGCCATGTTTTTAAAACATAAAAACACAGTCTTTCTGATGCTCCTAGGAGGTTTATCTGTATTCTGAACTTAGTTCTAGCTGTTTTCTGGTTCCGGTTGAAGATGAGCCCCACAGGGAGCCTTCTGGATAAAGACAGGCTCCAAAGGGGAGTTGACATCTGAAAAATGGGATAGGCCCAAGGGAGATCCAGAGATCCTTTTAGGAGCCCTCTTCCTGGTTTGGGAAGGGAAATTTGCTTTTGGACAGGAAACGTTCCCAGTCCTCCCACACAAAGTTGAAGTGCAAATAGTAGGGGAGGGGGGCTGTAATCTGGTTATGTCTCTCATGAGAGATCTGGTTTTGGTTTTGGTTAAAAGGCTGGCTAACTGTGTGAATGATTAGATACATAATGGACAAGTTTGGCCCTAGTAATTGTAGTTGTTTATTTGACTTCTATGTAACAGAAAAATCGGGTTATGCCCTCAGGGTCCTGAGTCACTAACTGGAATCTTTTGTTGCCCCTGTGGCACACCTGTCAAAAGAAAAATTAGACCTTATTACCCAGGGATGGGCACCTGCAGCAGACACAGCTTAGCAGCTGCTGAGCTCCACATTCAAGAAAAAAAATATATATATACATATACATATATATATAATATATAAAATATATATATATAAAATATATATATAAATATATATAAACAAACTTTTGGTCACCCCTTGAGGTATAACACACAGCAGCAATCCCCAAAGCAGCCAGGTTGGATGACATTAAGAGGTAGTAGGCTAAGGTCAGAGTCTGAAACAGGAAACAAAGAGATAGGTTTTTATATCATTTAGGAGAGGGGACGTTAAAGAGGTTAAGACCTTGGAGGAATACTGAATCACCTCCCTTACCTCCCCTATCTCCAGGGGTTGAGTAGTCAAGATATATTTTCTCTGGTTTTTAATCATGCTCACCAGGTGCTGGGGTTAAAGAAATGGTAGAGCTTGTAGTTATCAGCCACTTCCCACCTGGAAACCCCTCGGATCCATGATGGAGAGGTGAAGGGCCCCATTTTGTCAACAGAGGAGGGAATCAGAGCAAGGATGTGTAAGTGGCACATGGTCCTGGCAAGGCCAGTAAGGGCAGCCTCCATACACACCTGGCCACTCTCTGCAACAGCCTTCTGTCTGGTCATAGAGGGAGCAGGCATAAAAATCATTATATGAAGGAAGAGGGGTAGATAAAGGGGTGATGGGAATTTAATCGGCTCCTGACAGCCTGCTATTGAATAATTTCTCAACCCTATTTGGAAGGACTGTTTGTTAGAAGTGAAGGTTTCGGGCTGGCGAGATGGCTCAGTGGTTAAGAGCACCGACTGATCTTCCGAAGGTCCCGAGTTCAAATCCCAGCAACCACATGGTGGCTCACAACCATCCGTAACGAAATCTGATGCCCTCTTCTGAAGTGTCTGAAGACAGCTACAGTGTACTTACATATAATAAATAAATAAATCTTTAAAAAAAAAAAAAAGAAGTGAAGGTTTCTTGACCCTCAGATACCCCATATGTAAGAATTGCCCTGGACAGAAGCAGATAGGAGGTAAAGAGGGGAAAGTCAGGCACAATCTAACCAACAGAGTTGAGTACCACATCCTAGACAAAGCCAAATTCAACACATTTCCACTGTCTCAACAAGTGGCTTATTCTCCCTAAGCTCATGTGCTACCTCCCTTTATAAAGGCAGTGGCTTCACAGCCTGCTGTCTTTCTCCTCCATTCTTGCTCAGGGGCAGCCTCTGTATGGCACCCTCCCCAATAAACCTCTTCTGTGACACACCTGTTCCATGGTGACTTTGTGGCATTCCTTGGCCCTGATCCAGCAAGATACTCTTCCACTGCTGAACCCTAACAAACAAACTAGGCCCATCACCCAAGGTTTTACAACCATAAGTGAGATAGTGGGATTAACACGGCTTCTTCTCAGTCCTTTGAGACAAAGCATTGTCTACAATTATAGACACAAACTACTCAGAGCGATAGCTCTGCAGTGTTACACTCACTAGAACCAATACAAAGAGAGCCCATAAAAAGAGAGATGAAATTCCTGCCAATTATTTTTTAAAAAGGGAGAAAGAGAGATTTTTCTGCTGGACACATTTTAGCCAGTCTTGGCCACTCTTGCTTCCCACTGCCAGGCCAGCCCCACTGTGGGATTTACCATTGAAACTCCTTTTCTAGGTGGCTGGAGAGATGACTGGGTACTTGAGAGCACTCACTCACTGCTCTTCTGAAGGCCCCGAGTTCAATTCCCAGCACCCACATGGCAGCTGTCTGCAAAGTATCCATAGACATAAGTAAAAATTTTTTAATGAAAAAACAAAACAAAACAAAAACAACTTATCCAGCCAGGTAGTAGTGGCACATTTCTTTAATCCCAGCACTCAAAAGGTAAAGGCAGGCAGATCTCTGAGTTGAAGACCAGCCTGGTCTACAGAGTGAATTTCCAGGACAGTTGGGGCTACACAATGAAACCTTGTCTGAAAAAAAAAAACAAGGGCGGCCGCGCCAGAAGCAGCCGCCGGGATGGACGTGTTTCTCATGATCTGGCGCCACAAGACCACCATCTTTACGGACGCCAAGGAGTCGAGCACCGTGTTCCAACTGAAGCGAATCGTCGAGGGCATCCTCAAGCGGCCGCCAGAGGAGCAGCGGCTTTACAAGGATGACCAGCTCCTTGATGATGGCAAAACTCTGGGCGAGTGTGGCTTCACTAGCCAGACAGCACAGCCACAGGCCACAGCCACAGTGGGCCTGGCCTTCCGAGCAGATGACACCTTCGAAGCTCTCCGCATCGAGCCCTTCTCCAGCCCTCCAGAGCTTCCAGATGTGATGAAGCCACAGGATTCTGGAGGCAGTGCCAATGAACAAGCTGTGCAGTGAGGGCCCAGGCCTACCCCCTAGAGACCCATTCCCCCAATTAAAAAAAAAAGGTTTGGCTGTCAAACAAAACAAACAAAACAAAACAAAAAGCAAACAAGAAAAACCATACAACAGCAAAACCGAATCAAAACTCTGTACTCCCGAACTTGGGCACCAAGAGACTTTTCAGACACAAGCCCACTCTTGGTCTAGCCATCATAAACAAAGGACTTCAAATTTGTAATTGGCTTCATCAGTGTGGTTGTAGATAACTATCTCATGTGGGTCATTATAGGCACATACCTCTAATCACAACTCTGGAGGCAGAGGCAGGAAGATCTCTGAACCAACCTGGTTTACACAGCAAGTTCCAGGCTAGCCTAAAGAGACCCTAGCTCAAAAAAGTGTTTTGTTTTGTTTTTTTTTTTTGGTTTTTCGAGACAGGGTTTCTCTTTAGCCCTGGCTGTCCTGGAACTCACTTTGTAGACCAGGCTGGCCTCGAACTCAGAAATCCGCCTGCCTCTGCCTCCCGAGTGCTGGGATTAAAGGCGTGCGCCACCACGCCCGGCTGTTTGTTTGTTTTGTTTTGTTTTTTTTTGGTAAAAAAGTGTTAAAAAAAAAAATCCAAGCTGAAGAGATGGCCTTAGTTACAGAGCACTGGCTGCTCTTCCAGAGGACCTGTGTTCAATTTCCAGCACACACATGGGTGCTCACAACCGTCTGTTACTCTAGTTTCAGGCTGTAAGCATTCTAAGATCCACCGTACCAGGCAACAGCCTGCTCTTACTCCCACCCTGCCCCCATGTGCTCATGGCCAGTCTCTCTCTCTCTCTCTCTCTCTCTCTCTCTCTCTCTCTCTCTCTCTCTCTCTCTCCCTTTCTCTGCCTCTATTACCCTCTTAACTCCCCTCCCCATGCCCTTAATAAACTCTATTCAATACTATACCTGGTGTTTGGTCCCTCAGGGAGAAGGGATGCCTCAGCATGGGCCCTTAGAGGCACCTCTCCCCCACACCTCACCACACATATTCCCCCTCTTTTTTTTTTTTTTTTTTTTTGGTTTTTCGAGACAGGGTTTCTCTGTGTAGCCATACTCTGCTTTTAGAGTTGGATCCAAATTCAGATCCTCATGATTGTGGAGCAAGAACGTTAACACTGAGCCATCTCTTCACCCCTTGACTCCACCCCTTTTTTGTTCTCAGGCATAGATAGGTGTTACTATGTTATGCTTGCTAGCCAGAAACTAACTACATAGAAGCGGCCTTAACCTCATAGAAATCTTTCTGCTTCTTCCTCCAAGGTGCTGGGATTAAAGAGACGTGCAACCATAACTGGTCGTGTTCGTTTTAAGACAAGGTCTCACTCTAGCCCAAAAAGAACTAGTAGCCACTCTGTAGCCCAGGCTGGCCTCGAACTCGTTACCATTCTACTTCACCCTGCCCAGTGCTGGGATGACAGGTGTGAGCCACTACTCCCGGTCCCCAAGCAAGGCATGATGGCGCATGCCTCTAATCCCAGCAGTTGGGAGGCAGAGGCAGGCGGATTTCTGAGTTCGAGGCCAGCCTGGTTTACAGAGTGAGTTCCCAGGACAGCCAGGGCTACACAGAGAAACCCTGTCTCGAAAAACCAAAAAGAAAGAAAAGAAAGAAAGAAAGAAAGAAAGAAAGAAAGAAAGAAAGAAAGAAAGAAAGAAGAGAAGGCTATGCTGTAACGCTCAACCGCTAAATTCAACCCCTAGCGCTAAGGTTAAGAGTGTCCAGTTTTCTAAAGACCACCTCCAGATTTGGCAGCGACTGGCTTTCGCACACAGTGACAAATGTCTGAAAGTTGGATGGGCAGGTCGGGTCGCAAGGCACGCTGGGGTGCGTAGTCTGTCTTTCTGAGGCCAATCCCAACGCCGCCTTTACGCGCACCGCCTTGACATACCCAATCAGAGGGCTATAACGTGGCAGCCACCCGCAGCCCCGCCCGCGGCGGCGCCTACCACTCGGCGTCGCTGTGCAGGGAGAACGTGGCGCGCTCCTGGCGCTGCGAGACCGCCCGCGGCCCCGGGACCACCTCACGCCTGGGCGGCAACGCGCACGCTGCGCGTCCACACCCTTTTCCGGTCCGGGCTGCCCGACCGCTCCTGCTGCTGCCGGTGGATGCTGCGCCTCTCGGAGCGCAATATGAAGGTGCTCTTCGCCGCCGCCCTCATCGTGGGCTCCGTCGTCTTCCTTTTGCTGCCCGGACCCTCCGTGGCCAACGATAAGAAGAAGGGACCTAAAGTCACAGTCAAGGTCTGGGCTCCCCTCACCAGCGAGGCCTGCCTTCCGCCGCTTTCGGTCCGGCTCAAGCCGGAGCGGGTCTGGCCCAGTAGTTCCGACCTGAGCGTCCTTGTTCTTGTTCAGCTCTTCCTTGGGTCGACTTTGATCTCTTGAAGCCAGGCTCGCCCTATCTACTCAAACTAGAGAATAACCCAGACTCCCCTAGCCCCCCTTCCTGACCCAGGATGCCCAGCTTCGGCCAGCACGGACATCCTCAGGACGGCCCCTTTGCACATCCACTGCATTACCGGGAAATGGTGATGGATCAGAATTGCCGAATCTTATTTTACTATGGTCACTCCAGTTTAGTGTGTTTTGTAGCACACATAGTAAATATAGTTAAACTTGCAAGCACAGTGTATCTCCCTGTGTATGTGTCCCTTTTAATGTATGTTTCTATAATCTGGAGTCATTGAAAGAGCACAGACTGCTATTCTGTAGTCTCTAGAAAGAAAACTTTTTAAAAATGTTACATTATTTACTTAGTAGGGAGAGGGACTCAGGTACCACAGTGCAACTGTAGAGGTCAGAGGACAGTTTGCAAGAGTCGATTCCCTACTTCCATCACGTTGGTCTCTGGTCTTCAGGCTTAGCCACAATCGAATTTTCCCCTAAGCCATAAGGGCAGTCTGTAATCATTTCTTGGGGTGGACGGTAATGCAGCAGTCCAGGTGCTGTGGCATCTATTACTTCCAGCTCCTTGGAGGAGATTACAATTTAGCAAGATTAATTACTGGGGTTATTAGCTCAGCGGTGGACTGCTGGTCTGCAGTGGCCCGCCATTTCATACTCCCTAGTACTGGGGTTGGAGACAATTAGAGCTTTCATAAGTGTACAGATGGTAGTAGATACCATCTAGGCGCTGAGAACAGAAGCTCTAGGGTCTGGGAAAGGAGCAGATGCTCTTAACAGCTGAGCCATTTCTCCAGCCTGTTTGTTGGATTTGTACAAAGGTTTTGCCTGACTCAGCCACAGCTTTCGGCTTTGTTCTCACTCATGGGGTAATTCCTCAGGCCCTTCTCTACCAAGGCCCCTGTGAAGGCTAAGCTTGAACTGTTGTTCCCTTTCCTTAGGTATACTTTGATTTACAAATTGGAGATGAATCTGTAGGACGAGTGGTCTTTGGACTCTTTGGAAAGACTGTTCCAAAAACGGTGGATAATTTTGTAGCCTTAGCTACAGGAGAGGTAAGTAACTGGTACAACGGTAGGCTAACCCACAGTAGGGATGGGGCAGCTGGGGCTAACCCACACAGTAGGGATGGGGCAGCTGGGGCTTCAGAGTGGCCTGTGTACAACGGTAGGCTAACCCACACAGTAGGGATGGGGCAGCTGGGGCTAACCCACACAGTAGGGATG
>LR754092.1:39500-49774 GCA_902729485.2 Mus minutoides
CCCACACAGTAGGGATGGGGCAGCTGGGGCTAACCCCACACAGTAGGGATGGGGCAGCTGGGGCTTCAGAGTGGCCTGTGTGCAGTGGTAGACAGACTTCACTAGCTGGCTTCCCTCCCTGAGGATGAGATATTTTTGTATATTAAGTGGGAATAAAGGGGTCCAGTCTTTAACTCTGGAGAAGGCCCTGGAACTGTGTTGACTTACTCCGAGCCTAGGTTGCCGACAGTTGGCACTACCCAGAGATTGGGCTGGTTCTTCCAACCCCTGCTGCTTCCTACATACAGCTAGTCATAATACACTAATAATTCACAGTGCTAAAACTGGCAGCCTCACAGTTGTCTCTGCCAAGTGGTGTGGCAGCTACTGAAGTGTTAACGTGGTTTTATGTTCGAACATAGACAAACATGGTACTGTGTGGCTGTAATGTTTCTTTTGTTTGTTTTTCCAGACAGGGTTTCTCTGTGTAGCCCTGACTGTCCCGGAACTCACTCTGTAAACCAGGATGGCCTCGAACTCGGAAATCAGCCTGCCTCTGCCTCCCGAGTGCTGGGATTAAAGGCATGCACCACCACTGCCCGGCTGGCTGTAATGTTTAAACTTTAACATTTTTTTTTTTTTTTGAGTTTTTATTTGAATGTTCTTAGACCATGTGATATGACTGGTTTTGGAATAAGAGTGGGGGGGGGGGGTTGGAGAGTGAGTTGGTTAACTCTGGTTGTCCTGGAACTTGCTCTGTAGATCAGGCTAGCCTAGAAGCTGCCTGATTCCTAATTGCTGGGATTAAAGGCTTGTTCCGCTACACACATAGCTGAGTTATCAGTTTTTTAAAAAGAATAAAAGGGTCCAAGGGACTTGACCCAAGAATATGACAAAGGATTTTTTTTTTTAAAGATTTATTTTATTTATTATATGTAAGTACACTGTAGCTGTCTTCAGACTCTCCAGAAGAGGGCGCCAGATCTCGTTACAAGATGGTTGTGAGCCACCATGTGGATGCTGGGATTTGAACTTATCACCTTCGGAAGAGCAGTCGGGTGCTCTTACCCGCTGAGCCATCTCACCAGCCCAAAGGATTTTTTTTTAAGGAGACATATATTCTGTTTAATGGAGTCTGTATTTCAACTTATCTATTTGTTTTTCCTGAGATAGTTTTATGCAGTCCCTGGCTGACCTTGACCATGATGGTAGCCATAGGTGACCTTGAGCCTCTACCTCCTCTGAGTGCTGGGATCACAGGCACACACCACCACACTCATACTATGCTAAGGGTAGAACCCAGGACTGTGTTCCTGCCAGGACCAACACTACAAGCTGAGATATATTCCCCAGACCTCAGATTTGTTCTTAAGAGAACACAGGGGAAAGGGCATTTCATTGCCTGGGTTACATCATTCAAGAACAGTAAAGAAATCTGCTCTCCCCCACCCCCAGATCTGTGTGCTCTGTGTTGGCCTGCAGTGGCTCCCTCGCTCAGTACATTAAATCCTGCGTCTATACCAGAAAGCACTGTGGGCGAGGCTATGCAGGCCTGTCTGCCATCCACTTCTTGCCTCATTCTCTCTGTCTTCCCTCTTTCCAGAAAGGATTTGGCTACAAAAACAGCAAGTTCCATCGTGTCATCAAGGACTTCATGATCCAGGGCGGAGACTTCACCAGGGGAGATGGCACAGGAGGTAACTTCAGGCCCTCTGAGCAGAAGAGTCTTGACATTGTAGTGTCCAAGGCAGGGTGGCCAGGCATCTTCTCTCACCTGCTCTAGGGGCCGGCTTCTCTCCTACAGTGAGACCAGCTGTACCCTTCTTTGAAAGGGGAACCCATTGCAATTAACAAGTCTGTAGCTTGCACCACACAATCTGCTGCTTGTGTTACACACATGTACATAAACTTAAAGGGCCAGAAAGATGGGTAAAGGAACTTGAGGCCAAGGCTGGTGACTTTGTTTCCTGGGTCTCAAACATTAGAAAAAGAGAAGTGACTTCTGCAAAAGTTTCCTCCGACCACTATGCATACACACTCGCATGCGCGCACACACACGCACACACACGCACACACACGCACACACACGCACACACACAAACTACAAGTAAGTACAGCTTAAGAACTGAAGGCAAGTGTAGTGGTGTGTGCCCGTAACCTCTTGCGCTCAGGTTAAGACAGGAAGTTGCAGAGTAACTTCAAGGGCAGCCTGGTCAATTTTAGCACACCAGGGGCTAGAGAAATGACTCAGGTAGAGAGGATTGGCAGGGGCAGGGGTCCTGGCCTCCATTCCCACATGTTGACTCACAACTGTTGGTAATTCCAGTTCCAGGGTATTTTCTGGTCTCCTCACACATATGAGTGGTACACAAACATATATGTATGTAAAACACCCACACACTTAAAAATAAAAGCCAGTGTGGTAGCACATGTGGCAGAGACAGATGGATCTCCGAGTTTGAGCCCAGACTGGTCTACACAGTGAGTTCCAGGACAGCCAGGGCTAAACAGAAACTATCTCAGAAAAAAAAAATTTTTTTTAAATGGTAGGCATGAAGCTTAACCATTTGCAAAGCAGATGGGTCAGAGTTCTGTGATAGATTAAGTAGGATTTATGTTTACCATCATAAAGGGTAAAATACAAATTTCAGGGGTTTTTTGTTTGTTTTTGTGACTTGGAGCTCCTTGCGTCTTGAGGGTGAGAATGAAACTAAGGCAATAGATTGGACTTTTTGGAACAGGGACAGTTGCAGTCCCATGGATAACTAAGATTTCCAAGGATGGAAGGCAAATAGGAAGGCTTAGCAGTCAGTATCCAGCCGGAGTCATTGCAGGAAACAGGCTACCTCACCCCAACTAGAGGTCGTACAGTCACCCACCTCTCCCGGTCAGTCCCTGACCTGAGGCATCCTGAGGAGCTGTGGGATGAGCACTAGTGACCTGAGAGCAAAGGAAGTTAGTCACCGTGTGTCACTGGCCTGGAGCTCCTAATGTCATTCCCCGTCACACCAGGCCACCTGTAAGCATGTATAGGGTTGGCTGGCGCACGACATTGCATGCATGCTAAAGCCAGTTTTCCTCTGCCACCCTGTGGGCTCCATGCCTGGCAGCAGGTCGCTGTGCGTGCCAGGTCTTCTCACCAGCCTGAGAGGATGGCTGCTTCTGTGCTAGTGTTCTCAGGCCCAGCAGTCTGTTGGTGGGTAATGGGGAAACCAACTTTGCAACCAGGATCTTTGGAAGGGCGTGAGGCCTTGTGATCACCATCATGGCCCTGGATCTGTACCCCACACAATGACAGCTGTTCATGGGCATCTTTTATTTTATGTTCCTTGGTAAAAAAAAAAAACAAACAAAAAAAAACAAATAGGAGCTTTATTTCCTACTTTTCCTCTCCCAACCACCCACCCCCCTCTGCAGCTGCACCTATCTTGTAACCCTGGGAAGGTAATCTGGTTGGTTACAGCAGCCTTTTTCTGAAGGAGTCTACACCCACCCCCACACCCCCAGCATGGCCTCACAACCCAGGTGGTCTTGGTCCTGTTGGCTCCGGTACAAGACAGGAAGGCTGTCCATCTGTCCTTGGTTGCCACTCAAGCCTAGCCTAACAAGGACGGATCCTTGCCCAGGCACCTGCTGTTTGGGGTCAGCCCACCTCCCTGACCTGCTCTGTCTCTTCCTAGGAAAGAGCATCTATGGCGAGCGCTTCCCAGACGAGAACTTCAAGCTGAAGCACTACGGGCCTGGATGGGTGAGCATGGCCAACGCAGGCAAAGACACCAACGGCTCGCAGTTCTTCATAACCACAGTCAAGACCTCCTGGCTGGATGGCAAGCATGTGGTTTTCGGCAAAGTTCTAGAGGGCATGGTAAGTTAAAATAAGTTAAAATGTGGAGGTTTAACCTTCGTAGTCTTTACCAAGGATCCAGCTGGAACGGGCAAGGGCTTCAAGTAGAAAATCTTTTCCCCAAAGGCACCTAAGCCACAAACACAGACAGACCAGCAGCACTGGTTCTTCTGACCTGGCATAGAGGTGGAGAGTGTCAAGAATAAACAGCCTGATCCGGGCATGGTGGTGCACGCCTTTAATCCCAGCACTCAGGAGGCAGAGGCAGGTGGATTTCTGAGTTCCAGGACAGCCAGGGCTACAGAGAGAAACCCTGTCTCAAAAAACCAAAAAAAAAAAAAAAAAAAAAGAATAAACAGCCTGGCTAGGCGCCTCGCACATGCCTCTGGTCCTAGCTTTCAGGAGGCTGAGGTTAGAGGATCACTTGAACTCAGGAGTCAGAGGCTAGGCTAGAGAACCTGAGACCACGTTTGAGAGTGCCTGTGTTGGCTGGCTCTGTGAGAGGCTTAACCTGGAATGCTTGCAGCCCTGAGTTAATTCCCTGCACCACAGTCAGAGCAAAAATTTGTGATACCTGGCCTGCATCTCTATGCCCCCAAGGTTCTAAGTCCTAGGCCCCATCCAGAAGACCTTGTTGAGTTTGTCCAGCTGTGGGGTCCTGTTTGGTCATTCATGGAGTCAGGGATGTTCAGATTCACATCTGAGCAGTGTTGGATCAGCTATCCAGCATCATGTTCTGTGTTCACCCCATGTGGGGCTCAACACTCCTAAGCCACTTGCTGGGGCTCTCTCCCAGGAGTGTGCCTCTTGACCCCCCTCACCTCTCCTCTCCTGCCTTTCCTGTCTAGGACGTGGTACGGAAGGTAGAGAGCACCAAGACAGACAGCCGGGACAAGCCGCTGAAGGATGTCATCATTGCCGACTGTGGCAAGATCGAAGTGGAGAAACCCTTCGCCATTGCCAAGGAATAGAGAGCCTCAGGGACCTCATCCCTCTAAGCAGCTGTCTGTGTGAGTCCTGTCGATACCCACACAGGTGAAGGTAGCCAGTCACAAGGTTCTGTGCCACCCTGGCCCTAGTGCTTCCATCTGATGCGGTGACCACGCCTCTCACATTCCACAGGCCTGATTTTTATAAAAAACTACCAATGCTGATCAATAAAGTGGGTCTTTTTTTTTTTTAATAGCTTGAGTGTGGGCTATGTTTGGGGGCGTATATAGCACATATGAGTGTGTGTCCCCCTGTGGGACTCTTCTGTGCTGATGGATGCATGCTCCTTCCCTGGGTTCCTGCCTAAGCCTGTACTAGTGCAACCCACCCACTCTCATCAGGCAGAGACTTTTTAGCTAGCTTCTGTGCCTCATCCTAAACTTATACCTGTCAGGCTGGGCTAGAAAATACACCTGACTCTTCTCAGCCTACCTCTGAAATTACCTCACACCTTTTTCTTTATCTTGACTTTGCCACGACCCCTGGGCTTTTAAGAGTCCTGAGTTCTACCAGCTACAGCTGTCAGTGCAAACCAGGCTCAGAGCTTTGAGTGGGGATGGGCACACCTGAGCCTCAGCCAGTTACACCTGAGTCTAGTCCAAGGGAAGACCCAGTTTCTTATATGGAACTCCTGGGACTGAAGCACATAGCTGTTCTGAAATGTGGCCCAAAGCCTGGGCTTGTCAGGGAACTAGTGATGGAGCAGGATGACAGTTAGCCTCTGGCTGGGCTGGTGCTGGGCTGGTGCTGAAGCCATAGAGACCCTGGAGCACACCGTCCACCACCACTTCTGGGAGAGGTTCTGTGGGGGAGAAAGTGAAGGAGAAGGAGCTAGTGTGTGATACACTTGGCCTCGAGCTGGCAGCTCTCTGAGCTGCCCACAGGCTCAGCCATCGACCCAGAATGAGGCACTGGTGGCTTTCTCTTTTCCACATCTATTCATACTAGCTTTTGAAGAGAGGCCCCAGGGGAACAGAGACCTGGTGAGCCAACTGTATTACACTAGTTTCTACTAGTTACAAAGCAAGCTGCCAGTTCCAGGAGCAGCAGGTGATAACCCTCCCTCCCCCAGAGGACAGGAGGGAGGTGCTGATGGGAACTCAGTCTCACCTGGGGAAGGGGTGCAAACGTAGGGATCCATACAGAAGCCAATGACGGGCCGCTGGTGCAGCTGGGAGCTGTGTGACAAAGAAGAGTTGTGAATGGTGAGAGTGGAGAGGTGGCGATGCCAAGGCTCATGGGATGGACACTAAGGACCAAAATCTGCAGGGACCCACAAAGGAAAAGGAAGGGACTGGCTGCTGGCCTGCCTCCTAGCACTTAACCACCAGGGGTCAGCAGGCCTTTAGGGCAGGACTTTGACTTGCCTGGTGTCACTAGGCAGGAATTTCCCCAGGGTGCTGAAAAGAAGAGAAACACTAAGTTGCTTGAGGATACCCAGGGGGGGTGATGAGGAGGGGGTGGAGACACAATAGCCCAGGGGACTGTTGCTTCTATTTTGTAACAAGCCCAGTTCCGGAGGTGGAGGCGGTGGAGGCGAGGCAGTTAGAGTAACCAAAGCTGTCCACCAAAAACCAGCCCCTGTTCCAAGACAGGAAAGGTGATGAGGGAAGCGGTGTATGAGAACCAAGCCAGGGCCCGGTGCATTAGAAAAGGAAAAGAGCTTGTCCTTTAGGGTCCCTTTTCGGCCGAGGGTCCCTTTGCGGCCGAGGAGGGCTATCATTACCTCCAGCTGCTGGTCTTGGAGTCTGTAGGGAAGTGCCTAAGTCTCAAGAATTCCAGTAACTCCTTGGGCACATCCTGATTCAGGTACAGGATACCCTAGAGAAGAAGACAAAGTCTGCAATCCGAAAAGATCCAGCTACTAATTGCACAGCCCGTTACAAAAATTTTGAGGACATTTGTTCCAAAATAATTACGAATTTCAAGGCAGTGGAAACAAGTAGTAGACCAAACTTAGGGCCACCCTAAGGAATGGACCACAAAGACTGGCACCACAAAGTGGGCAGGCTAGTCAAATAACAGCTATCACTGTTAAAGGAATGAGTCCACACACACCTCATGAAGAAAACACAGGAAAACACCCTAGGGGTGAAGAATCTACTTGTTGGATTATTCAAAACTTTCAATAACCCAGATAGAAAAGTTTGTACTCATTTGGACAAACAGCCTGAGATACTGAGTAACAACCCCAAGTTGTGGGACCCCACACACTCCCACATCTCTAACTGGGTCTCCCCAGGTCCCTCAGGCTTAGGGGCAACCAAGTGTGCCCCTTGCACACCTGGATGTAGGTCTCCAAGCCCTGGCGGCGCTGTTCCAATCCTCTGGTCCTCCAGTTGGGCAGGCGTTTTGAGGGAAAGTCAGGCACTTTGTACCGTTTCTTGATCTGTACATCAGTTACGGAAGTGAGTTCCCAGCAAAGCACTCAAGCCCACTGCATCTAGCTGAGGACTTTCTCCTCTATATATGTCTTTAAGCTTCAACCTGGGACAGCTGGTAAGAGGTGGTTGGGACAGAAGTGACAAGCCAGAGTGGAAAGGACGCACACGGACAAGGGACAAGGTCAGTCTGAGCTGGGCTCTAGCCATTGCGTCCTCCCCGAGAGGTGCCCTGCAGCCCTGAGGTAGTCGCCTAAGATCTGCACCCTCCCGGGGGGCTGGGACAGTAATGGGGGTGGCCAACCAGAAGCTGGGATCAAAGCTTTTTTTTATGCCACCCAGGGACCTGGCCTGGAGCCAGGTCGGTGGGTAGTCCGCGACATCTCACCCGCTTGTGAAGAGAGTGAAACTCGCTGTAGCGCCGCGGCACGGTGTGTCTGCGTCCGCTGTACAGCACTTCCACTTGGAACACCTGGCGGACGGAGAAGTGCAGACGGCGGGTCTAAAGGATGCAGTAGCACCCGCGCCGCGAGACGCGCCCAATTTCTGGTGTTTGAAAGGCACAAAGCCGACTTGGCGTTTCACCATCAGGGAAACCCCTTCCGAACCACACACACACCTGAAAGAAAAGGGTGACGGGCCCTCCCCTCTGCTCCACGCGACCCCTCAAGAGCCCAAACCATTGTCCAAGGGACTGGCAAAGCCAAGTAACCCCGAACCTTTGCGACGAAAGTCCTAGCCCTGAATTCTGGGTCCCTTTTGCGCTGGTCCCGAAGATAATCGGTAGATCCCCGCACACACTCTTCGTCCATTTGCTCACCATGTGGCCTTTCTCTGGACTCTGCCTGGGCCCTTCGGCCTCGGGCCCCACCGAGGGAATGTGAACTTCCAGCATCCGCGCCCCGACCCGGCTGCAGCCTCTCCCGGATCGAGCGCTAGGGCACCCGAACTCCCTGGAGCAGCCAAGCAGCCCTAAGAGGCTGACCCGCCCTCGGGTTCCAGGCCCTGCCCCCGGGCCGTAGGCCCCGCCCCACTCTCTGGATTTTTCAGCTCCAGGCTCCACCCTCTGATAGGGGAGCCCGCCCTCGCCACGCCCAGGGTGTTCCCTGGCTCACTAAAGTCCTGAGGCCAGAAGATAACTCTGGGTTGTCGGGCAAGGGAAGGAACCTTCAGCAGGGTCACCCATTTGTCAAACATTTCCCTAGTATCCACTGCCTGCTAGGTAGTCAGCCAAGCTAAATTTTTACCTGGTCTCTCTAAAATTTCACCTGGTTTTTGTTTTTTTGTTTTTGTTTGTTTGTTTGTTTGTTTTGGTTTTTCGAGACAGAGTTTCTCTGTATAGCCCTGGCTGTCCTGGAACTCACTCTGTAGACCAGGCTGGCCTTGCACTCAGAAATCCGCCTGCCTCTGCCTCCCAAGTGCTGGGATTAAAGGCATGCACCACAATGTCCTGGATGCTAAGGTGACAGACGAAGGCACAGTGGGTTTCAGGCCTGGGCTTTTGCTTAGGACCACCCTTGTTCTTAGAGAACCTGGCCACCCCAACCATCTCTCTTTCATTTGGTCCCTGGTAGCACCACCTGAAGACTCCAACAAAGGCAGTGCCGGGGTGAGGCTGGGATCCATTCTAGCTTTGATGAGCACCTACAGAC
Organism: Mus minutoides; assembly: GCA_902729485.2. Taxonomy (NCBI): domain Eukaryota; kingdom Metazoa; phylum Chordata; class Mammalia; order Rodentia; family Muridae; genus Mus; species Mus minutoides. The sequence continues at coordinate 48,347 of LR754092.1, forward strand.
CATTCATTTATTCCATCCACCTGTCCACCCACCCATCCTTCCTACCTTAGCATGCCTTATTTGCTTCAAGCTAGTGAATGGGGAAGAGGCAGTTTACAAACCCAGGCTCAGCACTGAAAGTCGAATGGCCTGGATATCAAGAACTGTGTGGAGTTTCTGCACAGTTGTAAAACAGGTAACATAAGGATGAAAACTGAGTGAAGCTGGGCAGCTCGGGCCAGGGGTTCCACTTATTTATGAGGCTGGAGTGAGAGAACTGTTTGAAACCAGGGGTTCAAAGTCAGCTTGAGCAACTCAGCCAGGACTCCATAGTGGCTTCCTTATGGGCTTTTTCAGCTGGGATGGATGGGTGGTGATGGACAGATAATAAGAAGTAGGTACAGAAATGTATGTAGAGAAGAGGAACTATGGGAAGCCAGGGCGGTGACCCCCGCTGCTGTCATCTGCCCTGCTGGTCTTCTTTAGAATGTAGTAGGATTTTTGGTTGGCTCATTGCTTAGTTTGGGTTTGGTTTTTCTAAATGTGTAGGTAAGTTTTCTCTGTGTAGCCCTTGCTGTCCTGAAACTCCATTTTTAAACTCAAGAGATCTGCCTGCCTCTGCCTCCCAAGTGCTGGGATTAAAGACGTGTGCCTGCCCAGCTATAGTAAGATTTCAAGACAGAATTATCAGTTCATGTGTAAACACAGAGATGGCTTTCATTTCTACCTCAGCCCCACACTCCTCCCTGGGCTCTAGGTGAAGTGCGACCATTCAGTAGCTCAATAGCCAAGTGTTCAGTTCTCAAAACGGGTCGTGTGTGATGGCTATTCCGAATTGCCAACATGGCTACAGGTAGAGATAACTAAAAAAAAACAAAAAAACACCCAAACCCAAGCCTCTGGGCATACTGGTGAGGGAGTTTTGGTTAACAGAATCCTTTTTGAGGTAGGAAGACCCACCCTAAAGGCTACACCTTGTGGCAGCCTATGTGAAGCACAGGGAAGAAAGAAGCTCACCGTCAGGGTCAGATCCTGCTGTTTAGGCTTTCCTTCACCGGTGTTAGAGTCTGCATTGGAATCCAAACACACACTAAAGAGTAGCTGAGCCATCCAGCCTCGTGGACTCTACAACTACTGGATTCCTGGACTTTCTGTTAACAGACAGTCATTGTTGGCTAACTGAGCCACAGCCTGTAAGCCACTCTAATAACTCTCCACACACAGGGAAAGACGGAGACAGACAGACAGAGAGAGCAAGAGAGAGAGAGAGGAGAGAAAGGAGAGAGAAGAGAGGGGAGGGGAGGGGAGGGGAGAGGAGGGGAGAGAGGAGAGAGGAAGAGGGGAGGGGAGGAGAGAGGAGAGGATGGGAGAGGAGAGAGGACTCCCAATGGCTCTGGTCCCTGACTAATACATTTATATAACTGAATGTGGGTGTCTTAAAAATTTATT
>LR754092.1:49874-81761 GCA_902729485.2 Mus minutoides
ACCCGACTGCTCTTCCGAAGGTGATGAGTTCAAATCCCAGCAACCACATGGTGGCTTACAACCACCCGTAACAAGATCTGACGCCCTCCTCTGGTGCGTCTGAAGTCAGCTACAGCGTACTTATGAAGAATAATAAGAAATGAATCCTTGGACCGGAGAGACCAACCGGAGAGACCAACCGGAGCAAGCCAGGCTGTCCAGAGCGAGCGGAGCCGAACGGGGATGGCCGGAGCAAGCTGGGACGCCGGAGCTAGCAGGGCCAGAGCGAGTGGGGCCGAACGGGGATGGCCAGAACGAGCGGGGCCAAACCGGAGCAAGCGGAGCCGATCGGAGCGAGCGGGGCTGGCTGGAACAAGCGGGGGCCGTATGGGGGCGGCCGGGAGCAAGTGGGGCTGGCTGGAGCGAGCGGGGTCGAGCAGAGCAAGCGGGATTGACCGGAACAAGGGAAAAAAATTTACTCAAAATGCCTCAGTTGTAATTTGAGATTATTGTGAATGAATTGCTGTGCAGGTTTTTTGGTTGCTTGGTTTTTGTTTTGTTTTGTTGATTTTTATGTTATTTAAATGAGTACACTGTAACTGTCTTCAGACACACCAGAAGAAGACCTCAGATCCCATTACAGATGGTTGTGAGCCACCATGTGGTTGCTGGGAATTGAACTCAGAACCTCTGGAAGAGCAGTCAGTGCTCTTAAACACTGAGCCATCTCTCCAGCCCAATTGGTTCATTGTTGTTCTTTTAGACAGGATTTCTCTGTGTAGCTCCTGCTGTCCTGGAACACTCTCTTTAGTTCAGGCTGGCCTCAAACTCAGAGAACCACCTGCCTCTGCCTCCCAAGAGCTGAGACTAAAGGCCACCATCATCTGGCAAATTGCTGTGTTTTTAATGTACAAAGTTTTCTGCTCTTATAAAAACATAGTGGTGCTGGGCAGTGGTGGTGCACGCCTTTAATCCCAGCACTTGGGAGGCAAAGGCAGGTGGATTTCTGAGTTCGAGGCCAGCCTGGTCTAGAGAGTAAGTTCCATGATAGCCAGGGCTACACAGAGAAACCCTGTCTCGAAAAAAACCCCCAAAAAACCAAACCAAACCAAACCAAACAAAAACATAGTGCTTTGATTTCAAACAACAGAGAGGGTATTTTCTTAAGCCTTTTCTTTCTTTCTTTCTTTCTTTCTTTCTTTCTTTCTTTCTTTCTTTTTTTTGTATTTTTTTTTTTTTGAGACAGGGTTTCTCTGTGTATCTCTGACTGTCCTGGAACTCACTTTGTAGACCAGGCTGGCCTCGAACTCAGAAATTCGCCTGCCTCTGCCTCCTGAGTACTGGGATTAAAGGCATGCGCCACCACTGCCCGGCTCTTATGCCATTCATGTGTGGCAGCATGTAGGTTTGTTCCCTGCTTGTTCTGTGTCAACTTCACACAGCTAGAGTCATCTGGGAAGAGGAACCCTAGTTGAAAACATGCTGCCATCAGGATTCCTGTCTGCACGTTCTTGATTGATGTAGGAGGGCCCAGCCCACTCCGGCTGGTGCCACCCCTAGACCATCGGACAAGGGGCAGACTGGATAAAAACAAACAACAACAAAACCAAAACACCAGGCAGATAGCCAGGTATAGTAGCACAAATCTTTAATCCCAGTATTTGGGAGGCAGAGGCAGGCAGAATTCTATGAGTTCACCACTAGCTTGGTCTATATAGTGAATTCCAGGACATCCAGGACTACACACACAGACCCTTTTGACACCAAGCCAGAACGTGGTGTTCTTCCATGGCCTCTTCCAGAAGCAGAGGCAGGTGGATCTCTGCAAGAATGAAGCCAGCCTGGTCTAGATAAGAAGTTCCAGGCCAACCAGGGCTACAGAAAGAGACCCTTTCTCAAAAACAACAAACAAACAAAAGTTTGTGTAAAAGTTTTTAAGTTGGAGAGGTTTATAGACTATTAGCCCTCCCCAGATTTAGCTACATGTGATGGAAGAAATTTTCTCTCACATGGGTCAACCTAGTATATATACCCAGCTAGGATTACTTAATGAAACCTTGTCTCAAAAAGAGAAACTGAATTAGTTCATTTTAGTTTGGGATTAGGACAGAATTTCCAACAACTTGTGTTTATTGGCCCTAAACACACTTCTGCTACTTTGTACTATATATATTTATGTGAGATGGTGTTCACATGGTTGGTTTTTTTAAAAATGTACTTTGTTGAGCCGGGCATGGTGGCGCACGCTTTTAATCCCAGCACTCGGGAGGCAGAGGTAGGCGGATTTCTGAGTTCGAGGCCAGCCTGGTCTACAGAGTGAGTTCCAGGACAGCCAGGGCTATACAGAGAAACCCTGTCTCAAAAAACCAAAAAAAAAAAAAATGTACTTTGTTTATGTGCCTGGGTGTTTGCCTGCCTATATATGTCTCAGATGCCCAGAGCTGGACTTATGGACGGCTGTGAGTTGCCATATGTGTGTGAGAATTGACCTGGACCCTTTGGGAGACCAGCCAGTGCTCTCAATCACCAAACTGAACTCTCCACCCTTAGTTTTCTTATGTTGTTATTTTTGTTTGGTTGGTGGTTTGGTTGTTTGATTGGTTTTTGGGGTTTTTTTTTTTTTTTTTTTTGAGGCAAAATTTCTCTGCGTAGCCCTGGCTATCTTGGAACTCACTTTGTCATCCAGGCTGGTTTTAAACTCAGAGATCTTCCTGCCTCTGCCTCCTGAGTGCTATAATTAAAGGTGTGCACCAGCCCTGACTGGCACTACTGATGATTTTAAACTCTAAATACCCATGGACTCTGATAAGTGGTGATGATGTTCTATTTCCTGCAACAACAAATATCCAGCAAGATTTTATTTTTTTCTGCAGAAATGAGCAGCACATTTGTCCCACTGCTGTGTGAATGCCTGTATCTTTAGTTATGGTAAAATTACTGTGTATGGCAAAGAGTCTCACACTGACTTCATACAGTGGGAGGCCCCGTGGAGTCAGGTGGGCAGTTTTGTTTTATTAGGCTCATACCTGGAAGTAGGGGTTGCGGTAGGGCTGACAGCACAGCATCTGTCTTAAGGGCTGAGGTTCGGACACACGTCTCTCTTGTGCTGCTCAGCAGAGGACATCCTCACCAACGCTGACTCTTACACTCTCCTTCTCCAAATACAGTGTACCAAGGCCAGGAGACCAGGAAGCCGAAACTTCCCAGGTAGAGGTGGAAGTGTGGTCTCTGGAAGGGAAATGACCCACACCAAGGAGAAGTGCTGGGGTTTCATTTCCTCTTTGGGATGTTGGTATCTGAACTGAACAAAGGGTTATTGGGTCTTTTTACCCACAAAGCGACCCCAGTGTTCAGAGCATCGTCCTGACCACCTCTGTCTCTTGACCTCCGTTTCCTTCTCTCTCACACAATACAAACTGCTATCAGAGCACCTGCTTCCCCATAGCATTCCGCTTGGAACTGGGACCCATTCTCCCTGCCAGCTTAAGATGGCTTCAGCCCAACTACCTCACCTGTCCCATCTTCACTCCCCCTACCCCCCCACTTCCCCACCCGCAGTCGTGTGGCTCTGGCCACAGGAATCTTCCAGCTTTTCTAATTTTCCACATTCTTTCTTACCTGGAACATCCCTTCTCTTGAGTCCTCTGGCGAGCTAACTGTGCCCTCCTCGAAAAGGACTCCTTCCTCATCACAGTATACACTTAGTCCAATCTGTGATTGCTGTGTGTCTCCAGTATAGGAGAGGGGGGAGAGGGAGACACGTCCCCTCACCCATTGTTTGGGTTAGTTTTCATGTCAACTTGACACAAACTGGACTCATAGGAGAGGAGTAAGCATAAATTAAGAAAAAGCTTCCATAAGATCAGGCTATAAGGCAGAGGCAGGTGGATCTCTGTGCTCAAAACCAGCCTGGTCTACAAAGTTACAAGACAGCCAAGGCTATATAGAGAAACTCTGTCTCAAAAACAAAACATTAGGGTATACCAGCCAGGCAGTGGTGTTGCATGCCTTTAATCCCAGCACTCCAGAGGAAGAGACAGACAGATCTCCGAGTTTGAAGCCAGCCTGGTCTACAGGGTAAGTTCCAGGACAGCCAGGGGTTGCACAGAGAAACCCTGTCTCACAAAACAAGAAACAAATAAACAAAGAAGTCTATAGGCAAACCTGTAAGGCATCATCCTAATTAGTAGTTGATTTGGGAGGGCACAGCTCGTTGTGGGAGGGGCCACCCATAGGTAGTTCTGGGTTCTATAAGAAAGTAGGCAGAGCGGGCCATAGGAGCGAGCCCAGAAGCAGCCCTTCTCCATGCCTCTCCATCAGCTTCTGCCCTGACTTCCTTAGAGGATAACAATGAGGTGGAAATGCTTTTGGATAGGTATCCTCACAGCAACAGAAACTCGGGAAGAGTCTTATTATTACTCCTAGAACAAAAGACAGATTCGAGCTGGAAAGATGCCATAGTAACTAATAACAGTGGCTCAGCTGCCAGAGGACTCAGGTTCAATTCTGAGCACCCACATGGCAGCTCACAGACACCTACAACTCTAGCTCCGGTGTCACAGGATATTCGAACCTGTTTCTAGTTGTGGTGTGGCTCAGCCCTTAGCACACATCTCTAATCCCTCTGGCTGGAATACAGACCAGCCCTTAGTATACACCTTCAACCCCCAACAATGAAGGTAAAGTTAGTTTGTAGAAGGAAGCACCATGTTTGAAAGTGATGTCTAACTGAGTGGCAAAAAAAGTGATGAATCAGAGAAAGATTTGACAGAACAGGATCTGTCCAACTCTCACCAGAGGCAAGAGAAGCTACTGAAGGGAGAGACAGGCAGCACAGGAGGAGAGAGTCCAGCACAGGAAGACAGTAGAGTTCGTGCCGAGCACTGTAGTAGAGTTGAGAGGGAGAGCGGAGTAGCACAGACAGGGAGAAAGAGGCAGTTTTACTGGGAGAGCTTTACAGAGACAGATTGAAGAAAGAACGAGCTAGAAACAGGTAAAGACAGAGCGAGCAAGCTAATGAGAAGGGGCCAGAAGAGTGACAGTTTGAGGCCAAGCAGAGCAATTCAGTCAGAAGCTGAAAGAAGCTAATAAGAATCAGTCAGTATGGCGAGGAGCCTGAGCCAGAACAGCTGAGTCGAACCAGCTGGCCAGGGCTCAGAAAGAGTTAGAAAGGGTGAGCTTATTCAGCAGTAAGTCTCAGAGGTTGAAAACATTCTAGGCCCAGATAAGACCGTACGGAGACTACAGGCTTCTGGGACTAGGTCCAGGTTAGCAGACAGAGGCAGTAAGCCTCTGAGACAACAATTATGACAGGAGAATAAAAGTTACTATTACACTCCGGAGAATTTGAATAGAATCTTTTACGTGACATGGACTACTTTAGAGGTGAAAGTCCAAAGATCCTGGGAAAACAGTTTGAGCGTGAGAAGCCTGGGACTGTAGCTTAAGGGCATAGCATGTATGAGACCCTGGACTCACTCTCCAGCACTACAAAGCAAAGAAAACCCACTTGTTTCTATGCTTAGGTGCCATGAGGAAGATAGCTGTATGAAAATGAGATTTGACCAAAGGCTGTGTTGTAACTCTAGCAAATAAAGGAGGAAACCCAGTGAGGCCTGTCTGCTCGGATTCTTTTGTAGGTATAACACTCCTCCCTCCTTTCCTGGGTGTGGGGCAGAACACTCTGGAATGAGTGTCTTCCAGGGAGTAGGGAGAATTACAATAGAGGGTACGGTAAAGAAACCACCAAGATGGCTGTTCCATGGTTAGGGGAAAGGTTTTTATTGTAGACATGTGTGTGTGTGTGTGAGAGAGAGAGAGAGAGAGAGAGAGAGAGAGAGAGAGAGAGAGAGAGAGAGAGAAAGAGAGAGACAGAGACAGAGACAGAGACACAGAGAGACAAAGAGAGACAGAGATAGGGAGACAGACCATCCAGAGGCATCAGGAAGAGTTCAGAGCAGAGAGGGAAGGAGGAAGACTGGGCTGTCTGCAAGAGAAGCAAGGACAGCAGGAGAGAGAATTGGGAACCAGAGGAAAACCATGCCCTTATGTAGAAAATGAAGGGGTGTCTTGGAGGAGGGAAAGCCTAGGAGATAGCATGGACCTTAAAATGCATAACAAGTACCTGTGGACAGGGAGGGAGGTGTGGAGAGGCCAGTGCGGGCTTTGATATGTAACTATAGGGATATGCCAAAGGAATTGGCTCTCTCTGGTAAGCAGAAACTAGTTTTCTCGGGTCTGTGAGAGATGCTGACCTAGGCTTTCCTAAACATTCCTTCTAGAGTCCAACTTGAACAGAGCCAAGACTGTCATTTCTGGACACACGCACTGCCTTTGGAGTCTGGAGAACTTGGCGCTTCCTTTGGACCTGCGGAGAATGACCTTTCTAGATTTGATGGCTGGCTGAGGAGTGAGAAGCCTGGGCTGGCTTTGATTCACTGATAACGCAGGTACAGTTGTCCACCACCATGCACTGCTTGGGTTGTTCGTGGTGTTTCATTTTCATGTGTGCATCTGTGGTGTGCATGTGTGTGTGCGCACACACTCAGTCTCTCCCCTTGCCACCCCCAAGACTTGTGAATTTCATTCACTTATTCCATTTTCAAATATTCTTTCTCTCTCTCTCTCTCTCCTCTCTCTCTCTTTAAAAAAGATTTATTTATTTATTTTATGTATGTGAGTACATTGTATCAATACAGATGGTTGTGAGCCTTCATGTGGTTGTTGGGAATTGAATTTTTTTTTTCTTTTTATCTCCTGTATTTCCCTTTGAAAGCAGAATAGATGGTATTGGGTGCTGTTATTTCCACTCACAAGCCTTGCTGAGTTACAAGACCTAGGAAAACTTAGGGTTTTGTTCTCAGGACTTTGGAAAACAAGCCACTTGGGGAATTCCTGTCAAGTTGTTTTAACTTGTGTTAAAACTAATACATGCAGAACTACAGGGAATGAAATGGGAATTGAATTTTTAGGACCCCTGCTTGCTCTGGTCAACCCTGCTCGCTCCGGTCGGCTCCGCCTCCCTGCTTGCTCTGGCCCTAAGATTTATTTATTTATTATTATACATAAGTACACTGAAGCTGACTTCAGATTCACCAGAAGAGGGCATCAGATTCCCCTATAGATGGTTGTGAGCCACCATGTGGTTGCTGGGATTTGAACTCAGGACCTCTGGAAGAGCAGTCAATGCTCTTAACTGCTGAGCCATCTCACCAAGTCACCCCCACCTTTTTTTTTTAAAGATTTATTTATTTATTTATTTAATGTATATGAGTATGCTGTAGCTGTCTTCAGACACACCAGAAGAGGGCATTGGATCCCATTTTACAGATGGTTGTGAGCCACCATGAGGTTGCTGGGACTTGAACTCAGGATCTCTGGAAGAGCAGTCAGTGCTCTCAACTACTGAGCCATCTCACCAGCCCCATTCTTTCTCTTTTTTTTTTTTTTTTTAAAGATTTATTTATTTATTATATGTAAGTACACTGTAGCTGTCCTCAGATACTCCAGAAGAAGGCATCAGATTTTGTTACGGATGGTTGTGAGCCACCATGTGGTTCCTGGGATTTGAACTCTGGACCTTCGGAAGAGCAGTCGGCGCTCTTAACCACTGAGCCATCTCTCCAGCCCCCTCTTTCTCTTTTTAAAAAGCGTTTTATTGGTTTGCAGTGGGGGAGGGGCGCCATCCCATGCAGGTGTTTACAGGTATACAGAGATATAGAGATACAGGATCCAGAAATTGAACTCAGATCACCAGGCTTGGCAGTAAGTGGCCTTACCCACTGAACCAATTTACCAGGTATTTTTTCAAATCAGTGTGTTTTCCTCACTAGTTATAGGACGAGAGTTAATGCAGGTGAGGTGTAAAAACCTGTAGTAACCTTTCTGCTCCTAGGTCCCCAGGGCTTCCTTCACAGAATAAGAGTGCAGTCAAACAGCAAGAGGCTTATGGTGGGTGTGGTGGCACAGATCTGCAGTCTCAGAACTTGGGAGGTACAGGCAGGAGTTATCCTTGATTACATGGTGAGTTTCAAGTCAGCCCTGGCTATATGAGACCCTGTCTCAATCAGCAACAGTACCCCCACCCCCAAATCTCCTTGACCCAGAAGTATTACTTACAATACTTTGGGAGAGACACTGCAAGTTATGTGAATTATTTTCTTCCAAAAAAACCCAATAATTCACATAACTTGTAGTGTCTCTACCATCATGATATCAATGCCAAAGCAGTTACCACAAAGGACATTGGCCATTGCTGCAAGTGAACCGTTCTTCTCTCCCAGACTTAAAGTGACTTCTATCTAAAAGGGCTGTATTGGTGTTTTGTTTGTTTGTTTTGTTTTGTTTTGTTTTCCAAGACAGGGTTTCTCTGTGTAGCCCTGGCTGTCCTGGAACTCACTCTGTAGACCAGGCTGGCCTTGAACTCAGAAACCTGCCTACCTCTGCCTCCCAAGTGCTGGGATTAAAGGCGTGCTCAACCACTGTGTTTTGTGTTTTGTTTTGTTTTGTTTTGTTTTACAGGCAGAGTTTCTCTGTGTAGTCCTGGCTATCCTAGAATTTGCTCTGTAGACCAGGCTGGTCTCGAACTCACAGTGCTGTGATTAAAGACACTCCTCCAAGGCCAGGCTAGAAAGGGCTGTTTTAAGGGCAGATCTTGCCTTTTTCCCATCACTATCTAGCATGTGGATTTCATTTCTGAGATGTGGAGTGACAGTTGCTTAAAAGTGCTTAGCTACTTCTGAAAGTTTTTGTAACTTTTTTTACATATGCACACGCACCCTCTAGTTCTTGTGAGGGTCAGTGCCCTGTTTCCACCAAGGGGGTCCCTGGGAATCACACTCAGGTCATCAGGCTTGCAAGGGCCTTCACTGTTGAACCTTCTCCGAACTCTCTGTTCCTTGGCTACATTAGGATCTTATACTCCATTAATAGATTATAGAACAAGTCCTTCACTTCAAATTTCCTGCCAGCTTACAGCATGGAGGAGCCTGAGGCTAGCATTTACAGTAAGTTCCAGACCATGTTCTGATCCTTGTAACAGCTGGTAGGGCCCAAATGACAGGCACTTGGCTGCTCACACCAGCTTCCTGGGATCACTCCACACTGGTTACAGGATGCAGGCATGGAGTCTACAGCTTACAGCTCGCAGGCAGGATCGCGGACTAAGCAATGGGCAGGAGAAGCTGGGGGTGGTGATGTCTCCCCGACAGAATGCCGCTCCTGAGGTGGCCTTGGTTGCTTCGGGGAGCACCCCGCGCTGGTTGCTTGAGCTGGCTCAGCTCCGGCCTTGGCTGGGAACCTCACCCTTCACCATCATCACACAAAGCTCCTTTTCACCGGCAGGGCTTCTGCAGCTGAGAGGCGCTCAGGAGGTTTGGATAACCCCCGTTAAGAAAACAAACAGCTCCTGGCTGCAGCTGGCGGGCGCCACTGGGCACAGAGGCCGGATTCTTCTCTGGGGCAGGCAGGCAAGATAGCCCAGAGGACTTCAACAGGATTACCCGAGCAAGAGTGGTGGGTCTATCCTGCTACAGAAGATCCAGATTTTGCTTGACTGTGTAATTTTGACACCCCGACTTCCAACCCAAATCCTTATCTGCAGGAGATCTGTACGTGGGTTAAACGACATCATGCTTCCTAAGTGTTTTGCATGGGCCTAACACACAGTGAATAAATATTTTTTTATTTATACAAAATTACTATTTTTATACTTCTTAAACCAGTGGAATACTGGCAACTACATATGGTTCATTCTAATATATTTTATTTCTTTCTTTATGTTTTTTTGTTTTGTTTTGTTTTGTTTTTTGAGACAGGGTTTCTCTGTGTAGCCCTGGCTGTCCTGGAACTCACTCTGTAGACCAGGCTGGCCTCGAACTCAGAAATCCGCCTGCCTCTGCCTCCCAAGTGCTGGGATTAAAGGCGTGCGCCACCACACCCGGCTATTTTATTTCTTTAAATACATTGAGATACAACTATTTCAACATCAGGATTCCTTCCTTTGCTCCATAGTGCACAGATAGAGATTGGTGTGAACCAGCTTGTCTTATTCATCATACGAGTTTGGGCCCTACTGACTGCCTTTAATATAGAGATATAGATAGATATGTGTGTATGAGTATAAACTTATAAATTACATTCTTTTTATTTTTGAGATAGTGGCTTTCTGTGTAGCACTGTCTGTTCTGGAACTCACTCTGTAGAGCAGGCTGGCTCCCACATGCCTCTACTTCCCTTGTCCTATGATTAAAGGTTTGTGCCACCATGCCTGGCTAAAAGACATTTTATACTTTTTTTTTTAAAGATTTATTTATTTATTATATGTAAGTACACTGTAGCTGTCTTCAGACACTCCAGGAGAGGGAGTCAGATCTTGTTACAGATGGTTGTGAGCCACCATGTGGTTGCTGGGATTTGAACTCAGAACCTTTGGAAGAGCAGTCGGGTGCTTTTACCCGCTGAGCCATCTCACCAGCCCCCCATTTTATACTTTTTACTTAATAAAAAAAAAAAAAAAAAAAAACAAGCCGGGTGTGGTGGTGCATGCCTTTGATCCCAACACTCGGGAGGCAGAGGCAGGCGGATTTCTGAGTTCTAGGCCAGCCTGGTCTACAAAGGGAGTTCCAGGAGAGCCAGGGCTATACTGAGGAAACTCTGTCTCAAAAAACCAACCAACCAAACAAACAAACAAACAAACAGGCTTTCCTGTTTGGCCTCCAGGTAGCTGTGTAGCCATCCTTGGACCTTTGATCCTCCTGCCTCCACTTCCCTGGAAATGCTGGTATTATGGTTGTATGCCATCTTGTCTAGGTATAGGTGTTGCTTCGGATTAAACCCAAGGCTCTGTGTATGCTCAGCAAGCACTCTACCAAACAATCTGAAGAGGGATTTTAACCCAGCAACATGGCTACTCTGGCTGGAATATAGACACACCCTTAATATACACCTTTAATCCTAAACAATGAAGGTAATGTTATTTTGTAGAAGGAAGCACCCATTGTGAAAGTGATGTCTAGTTGAGAGGCAACGTGAGGAATCAGAGAAAGATGTGACAGAATAGGATATGTCCAACTCTCAGGAGAACAGAGAGAAAAGAGAGGCTACTTAAGAGAAAGCAGCAGCAGGAGAGAGAGAGGGAAAGAGAGAGCAGTTTTTATTAGAGACAGCTTGCCAAGAGAGCAAGCTAGACACAAGTGAAGACAGTACGAACCAGAGAATGAGAAGCCGCCAAATTAGAACACATCGCTGGCCGGCGATGGTGGTGCATGCCTTTAATCCCAGCACTTGGGAGGCAGAGACAGGCGGATTTCTGAGTTTGAGGCCAGCCTGGTCTACAAAGTGAGTTCCAGGACAGCCAGGGCTATACAGAGAAACCCTGTCTCGAAAAACCAAAACCAAAAAAAAAAGAACACATTGCTGAAGTTAGTAAGAGGCCAAACAAGGCATTTCAGTCAGAAGCTGAAAGAAGCCAGTTTGAATTAGTGTAGAGAGGAGTTTAGATCCTGAACAGCTGAGCTGACCAGCTAGCCAGAGTTCAGAGAGAGCTAAAAAGGATGAGCTTATTCAGCTGTAAGTCTCAGAGACTGAAAACAGTCTAAGCCTAATTAAATTGTATAGCCTCCATAGCCAGGACTAGACCTAGGTTAGCAGACAGAAGCAGTGAGCCTCTGGAGACAACAATTATATCAAGCAAATAAAAGCAACTTTTACACTGAGCCCCACACATCCCAAGCTTGATTTGTAAAAATTACTGTGCTCTGTGTGTGTGTGTATGAAAGAGAGGGGGAGAGAGAATACTACACCTTTAATTTCACTCAGGAGTCAGAGATAGGCAGATCTCTGTGAGTGGAAGGCCAGCCTGGTCTACAAAATGAGTTTAGGACATCCAAGGTTGCAGAGATACCCTGTCTCAGAAAATAAATAAATAAATAAATACATACATACATAAACAATTTTTTACGTGTGAATGTTGGACTTTTAAAGAGTAATTTTTTTTTTTTTTTTGGTTTTTCGAGACAGGGTTTCTCTGTATAGTCCTGGCTGTCCTGAAACTCACAATGTAGACCAGGCTGGCCTCGAACTCAGAAATCCACCTGCCTCTGCCTCCCAAGTGCTGGGATTAAAGGCATGCGCCACCACGCCCGGCTAAAGAGTAATCTTTTTAAAAAAGTTTTTTTTTTTAAGTTTTGCTAAGACATTTTAAACTACAGAGGTAGTCTAAACTCTATTTTTATAAAGTGAGAACAGGCCTTGAGGAAGGGAGTGGGTCTTAGAAAAGGTGGGGGTGGGCTGGTGAGATGGCTCAGCAGGTAAGAGCACCCAATTGCTCTTCCGAAGGTGATGAGTTCAAATCCCAGCAACCACATGGTGGCTTACAACCACCCGTAATGAGATCTGACGCCCACCTCTGTTGCATCTGAAGTCAGTTACAGCGTACTTATGAAGAATAATAATAAAAAACGAATCCTTGGACCGGAGAGAGCAACTGGAGCGAGCGGGGCCGGCTGGAGCGAGCGGGGCCGAGCGAGCAAGGTTGACCGGAATGAGGGGAAAAAAGAAAAAAAGAAAAAAAGAAAAGGTGGGGGTAAGAAGGCACCTTTGGTGAGCATGTCCTGTGTGAGCAAAACCTAGGACATGAGCCAACAGTGTCACTCCTAAGGGCCAATCACTCCCTGCCCAGGTTATGACAGAGGGACTCAGGAATGCTAACAGCACTTTTCACCTCTTTCCAGCTCTTTCTCCCTCTCAGTACTCACCTGACGGTTCACAGAAAAAAGAAACAGCCATGTAATTGGGCTAGTTCATGAAGAGAACTATTGAGCAAGAACTGAGATCAACAGGCAGAGTCCAGGAGGGGCTGCGGCTGCTGCAGATCTGCAGGTCTGGAACGGAGGGGCCCCTACCTTACACCCTAGCATTCCACAGGGGTTTGTCTGTGGCTTCTCAAAAAGTGGAGTTGTTTTGCACTGTATGGGATCAAGCGAAGGACCTTAGGTACCAGTCATGTGTGTGGGTTTTTTTTTTTTTTTTTTTTTGGTTTTTTTGCGACAGGGTTTCTCTGTACAGCCCTGGCTGTCCTGGAACTCACTCTGTAGACCAGGCTGGCCTCGAACTCAGAAATCCGCCTGCCTCTGCCTCCCGAGTGCTGGGATTAAAGGCGTGCACCACCACGCCCGGCTCAGTCACATGTTCTACCACTAAGCTATAGTCTCAGTCCCTTGTGTAGTTGGGACTCACACAAGACTCAACAAGAGCTGGGCATGGTGGTGCATGCCTTTAGTCCCAGCACTCGGGAGGCAGAGGCAGGCGGATTTCTGAGTTCGAGGCCAGCCTGGTCTACAGAGTGAGTTCCAGGACAGCCAGGGCTACACAGAGAAACCCTGTCTCGAAAAACAACCACCACCACCACCATCACCACCACCACCAACAACAAAAAAAAAACACCAAGACTCAACAAGAGTCTTTAAGCATACCTTTAAATCCCAGCACTTGCGAGGCAGAGGCAGGCAGATCTCTGTGAGTTTGAGGCTACAGAGCAAGTTTCAGTACAGCAAGAACTACAAAGAAAAACCCTGTCTCTCAAAATAAAACAAAACAAAACGAAAAGGTTGTCTAGTGGCTGCTCCCAATACCAGCAGGACAAGACATCATTACAAGACTTTCAGGAGAGACTGTCTCAGATGCTCAAATATAAGGACACGTTAGGACCGAAATGAGACTTGCTCATAATTTTCTTGTTGAGTGGACTTAATTCAGGTCTTTAAAAAAACAAATTAGCCAGGCATGATGGCTTGTAGTACCTGGGAGGGTGAGGATCAGAAGTTCGAGGCCAGCCTTTGCCATCTAGTGCATTAAGGGGCCAGCCTGAGTTTTATGAAACCATCTCAAAAGGCAAACAGATAAAATAGCTTAATAGTCTCAGATGATTCCTCTTAACAATCTCTGTCTACCTTGTGTGAGGTATAATGGAGCAGACAAGCTTGAGTTGGTAATTTGGGTTTAAGTATTAATTCTGGAGTCTCTCCTTGAGCAAACAACTTGATATCGTTCCAATGGTAGCTGGTGCGCACCTGACAGAGGGAGGGCTTACTGCCCGAGCTCAGTGCCTGGCATATATGACTGACTGTTCAGATGACAGTTCTTATTGTAGTTGATAATCAGACTCCACGGTGGCAGTGGCTGTTGGGGACACTCTGTTCCCTGCCCTGCATATGTCCCTGGCTGCCTTGTGCTTCTGTGTTTTTCTGGTGATGTTCCCCAGTAGATAGACAGGGTGGTTGGGCCCCTGTGGTCTTGACTGCAGCCACTCAGAATGCAAGGGGAAGCTGAGAGGGGGAAAGAGTCATTTGGAAACAGTTGTCGGATCTCTTTAGGGAAAGGTCCTGTCTCAGACTGAAGAGGGTTTTTCTGTGTTTTTTTTTTTTTTTTTTTTTTTTTTTTTCTGAACCCAAAGTGTATCTTTTGGAAGATAAGCTGCTGGCTGCCTCTGAGCTACCTTAGGTGGGTGGAGTTTTCTGTCCAGGAGGTCTGGTCATCAGGGCAACAGAGCAATTTCCAAGGCAAACCAGGGTTAGAGGGATGAGGTTTGTAGAAGGCAAATCGCAAGGAATAGGTAGCTACCATTCAGGAGCCTGCAGGCTAAACCTAAGTTGCCAAACAACAGACTTACCACCACAGTGAGGCCTATTAAACCTTAAATTAGCCCAGATAACTGGAACCCTTGAAAAGTAGCCTTGGTTGAGCAGAGCACACATCTTTAATCCCAGCACTCAGGAGGCAGAAGTAGGCAGATCTCTGAGATTGAGGCCAGTCTGGTCTAGAGATCAAGTACCAGGACAGCCAGGGCTACACAGAAAAACCCTGTTGCGGTCTGGGGGGATTAGCTTTGGTGGACCCACAGACAATAATTTGGAGTAGTCCATGATCTTCAGGTGACAATCAGGAGTCTGGTAAGGTCATCTTGGAGTAACAGGACACAAGGCAGAAAGGACCAATGCTCAAGAGGACACATATGGGACTGGCGAGATGGCTCAGCGGGTAAAAGCACTGACTGATCTTTCAAAGGTCCTGAGTTCAAATCTCAGCAACCATATGGCTCACAACCATCTGAAATGAGATCTGATGCCTTCTTCTAGTGTGTCTGAAGTCAACTACGGTGTACTTATGTATAATAATAAATAAATCATTGGGCTGGAGCTAGCAGGGTTGACCAGAGTAAGCAGAGGTCCTAAAAATTCAATTCCCAACAACCACATGAAGGCTCACAACCATCTGTACAGCTAGCTACAGTGTACTCACATACATAAAATAAATAAATAAATCTTTAAAAAAAAAACAAAAACGGGCGTGATGGCGCATGCCTTTAATCCCAGCACTCGGGAGGCAGAGGCAGGCGGATTTCTGAGTTCGAGGCCAGCCTGGTCTACAAAGTGAGTTCCAGGACAGCCAGGGCTACACAGAGAAACCCTGTCTCGGAAAACCAAAAAAACAAGAGGACACATGTACACCACATAAGAGATGTGCAGGAGGTGAGATTCCCATTCCTATCAGAAAGTTTAAATATGTTAAAGGGTGTGTGGAACTGTTCTTCCATAGTGAAATATCGCTTTATTTGATTTTTCTGATTATAAATACAGAAAATTTAAGCAATATAAAAATGACATATAGAAGTAAAAGTAGTGAAAATTTCCGTTTCTAGAGATAACTGTACTTAACAATTCAATCAGTGCCCTTCTCAATCATAGTTTTGTTAAATGTGAGTCAAGTTGTTCGTGCAATTCTATCACCTGTTTTTTTTCACTCAGAAAATATTTTCTTTTTTTAAAGATTTATTTTATTTATTATATGTAGGTACACTGTAGCTGTCTTCAGGCATTCCAGAAGAGGGTGCCAGATCTCATTAAGGATGGTTGTGAGCCACCATGTGGTTGCTGGGATTTGAACTTATCACCTTCGGAAGAGCAGTCGGGTGCTCTTACCCGCTGAGCCATCTCACCAGCCCCCAGAAAATATTTTCCTTGTGAATGAATACTGGCTGTGGCCACTGTTAATGTCTCTGTGATATCTGACTGGGTCACTGTGCCGTACCTCATCTAATCCCTTCCAGATGGGATGGACATGTAGACTGCTTCCAGTCTTTTCAGCTGCCCACAATGCCATGAAGGACATCTTTGAGTACTTGTCTTTAGTACCTAGTTTCTACAAGTGTTCATGAGGATCTTCAGTGAGCGGCTCTCACACACCTATCCACATCTGTCCACAGCCATCCAGAGTGCTGGACATGACTGTTTCAGGAAGGTGTGCTACAGACTGAAGACAAAGATGTACGCAGAGGACCTACGCAGAGGACCTTCACAGAGGCCTTGGCAGCTGAAAGCACTTACTGCTCTTGCAGAGGACCCGGGTTCAATTCCTAGTGCCCACATGGCAGCTTACAACCACCTGTAATTCCATTTCCAGGGGACACAACTCTGTCTTCTGACCTCTGTGGTATATGTATATATACATACATACATTTAGGAACACATACATATTTTTGTTAAGAAAAGGAATGGGGGTTGAGAAATAGGGGATGTTACAGGCACAAAGCCCAGAGAGAACAGAAATGAAGATGGGAAGGGCAGATTTGGAATTACCTTGTTCCAAGGACTGGGAAATAAACAGGGCAGGGTGAGCTAGGGTCTTCACAGTATCTAACTCTGACATAGCCTGCATGTTTGACACCTGTTTTGTGCCTGAGCTATTGCTAGGGACCTTGGAGCTTATGGTTTGGTAGACAGTGCCAACATAAAGCCACACAACTGACAGGGCAGGGCATTGGCAGGTGACATGTCCCCAGGTCCAGAGGATGGGCCAGCTTGTCCTCGTCTACATCCAACACTCAGCCCTGGCCTGGCCTGCTCAAACATGGAGAGCTTTGCCAGTGTCTCCAGAGAGTGAGTGAGGTTCACATGAATGCCAACTGAGGCAGAGATATGTCCAGGGGACCCATCATCCTCCTTCCCTTCCCTTCCCTTCCAAATGCTGGTGGGGAAAATCTCAGCATCTTGTGCCAAAAAGCTCCTGTGTGCCCAGGGCTTGCTTAGCAGGGACCGCTCCTCCATCCTTGCTCTGCTCTGCCAGTCTGGACTCCATCCCGAGCACATCTACGACAGCAGATGTTATTCATTCATTTAGGCTTCCCAGCTACAGACTGAAATTCTAAGAAGAGCCCAAAGTTGCCGGGCATGGTGGCACACACCTTTAATCTCAGCAATTGGGAGGGAGAGGCAGGTGGATCTCTATGAGTCTGAAACTAGCCTGGTCTACAGAGTGAGTTCCAGGACATTAGGGCTACAAAGAGAAACTCTTATCTGGAAAAACCAAATCAACCCCCAAAACAAAACAAAACAAAACAACTTTGATACTTTGAGTCTACCTTAGCTCCTAATTTACTCTGTCACTAAACACTTAAAAGAGATTTAGTGCGTGTGGGGGGATGGGAGGGTGGGCAGGTGGAGATAACCTAAGGGTCATGCCAGGGTAAATGCAGACTTCTCTCCATACCTTTCATCTAAAAGTCTCGAATGTGCCCAGCTAGCTCATTTGGTAGAGTATGAGACTCTTAAAAGGACAGCCCTCCCCAAGAGCAGTATGGAGTAGCCTCTCTTCTCAAAGCTTTCTTTCTCAGCGTTTCCACAGTGAGCATGTGATGGCCCCACCCACCCAGTATTCTTTGTTTGAGACTGGGTCTCACTATGCAGTCCTGGCTGGCCTAAAATTCCAAGAAATGATCAGAGTAACCTGGAGCCAATGAGATCCTCTGGCTTCTATCACCTGTGTGCTGGGATTAAAGGCTTGTGTTACCAGGCCTGTCTGTTTCGCTTAAGTTTATTTATTTTTATGTGTAAGTATGTCCACAGAGGCCAAAAGAGGGCCTTCATTCTTCAAAAATGCCATGGTAATGAAAGACCAAGGCAAGTGGAGGAAGTCTTCCATATTAACAGACTCATGCACTCCACCCAGCATGCAATCATATGTCAGTCTTCGTATAACTCATGATCCTGGACAAAGAAAAAGAATGGCCCCAAGGACACTCTTTAGGCAATGGACAACTTTGAGCTATGTATTAAATAACTTATATTATTAAACCTTTTAAAAATGTGTGTGTGTGTGGGCACCCATGTATGTGTGTGTGTGTGTGTGTGTGTGTGTAGGCGTGTGTGCATGAGTGAGCAGGTACCTGGAGGTCAGAGAAGAGTTGGATCCCTGGAGCTGGAATTACTGGCAACTGTGGGCTGTCCAGTGTGGGTGCTTGGAACTGAACTTGTGTCTTCCACTGGAGCAGTATGTGTTCTTAACCACTGAGCCATTTCCCCAGCCCCCGACTTCTTGGTTTTTAACAACTTTATTTAAATTGTGATGGGATATTCTGGTTCTTATGGAACTGCACACTGAAATTTTGGGGTAACTGGTAACGTCTGCAACTTACTCTCGAATGATTCAGAAAATACCTGTAAATCCTACAGATAGAGTGTGTTAGGTATGTTGGTGCACACATGTATTCCAGCGCCTGGGAGGCTTAGGCAGGAGGATGAGGAGTTCAAGGCCAGGTTTGACTACAGAGCAATTTCAAAACCAGTGTGGACTACCAGAGGTTCTGACTCAAAAGCAAACAAACAAACCAGCAAGTAAGTGGGGTAAAAGGTCAACGCTGGAAATTTTCATAAAAAAATGTAAGTTCTTTGTGAAATTATAATAACAGTTGTCTGACCCTTCCTCAACCAAGGATCCAGCAGCGAGTGATGAATCTGAATTACGGTACTCCGTAGAAACCTGTTTGTTTTTGTTTGAGACAGGGTCTTACTATGTAGAGTAGGCTGGCTTTGAACTCATAGACTACTAGGATTAAGTGTGTTCTTTTCTACACCCAGTCACGGAAGCCTTAAAAATGACATGGTTGAGCCGGGCGTGGTGGCGCACACCTTTAATCCCAGCACTCGGGAGGCAGAGGCAGGCGGATTTCTGAGTTCGAGGCCGGCCTGGTCTACAGAGTGAGTTCCAGGACAGCCAGGGCTACACAGAGAAACCCTGTCTCGAAAACAAACAAACAAACAAACAAAAAAAACCCCCAAAAACCAAAAAACATGGTTACAAAAGAAGTAGAGGGAAAATGCTTGTGACATACATAATATTGAACGACCAAAGCAGGACCCAGAACCTGTTGTATAATTTTAACTATGTGAAAGTTAGATGGAGAAAGGACTGAGATGGAATCTCAGTGTAATGGCCTGGGGAGGCAGCTGGGGGCAGAGCACCTTTTCTGTCATTCACCTGTTGATAGGACAGGACAGCTGCAGCTCAGCACCAGCACCTGCTCCCGTGCCAGCGTGAGAACCACCAGTCAGACCTGTTCCCAAGCTGCAGCGCCCACTGTGTGGGGCATCTCTGGATGACTGGGGGCTGGAGAGCAGGATCCCCACAGCAGCATTCTGTTCTTTTCTCTCACTGAGGAGCCTCCTACCCTACCCCTCTCTAGCTTGTGCCACTGGGGCTGCAGGCCCTGCCAAGGGCAAGCCCAGCAATGGCTGGTCTAAGCACTCCTGGCTTGTGTGCACGCACTTGGGGCTCTAGGGGGATACACTCTCTTTCAGACACACTTTGAAAGGCTTAGGTGCACTGTAATTGCCGTCTGGAGGGATAAAGCAGGCAGTCTTTACACAGGAACAGGAAGAGCTCTTTGGATGAGGTGCCTTCCCTTTGTGTGGTGCTGGGGACTGGACCCACATCCTTTACATGCTAAGCAAGCACATGCCCAGATGCTAATGAGCACCCTCCCTCCAGCCTGAGTACCTGTTTTGATAGGAAGAAAAGGATGATTAGAATATATAATAGGCCAGAGAGCTCTTCAGGCCTAGGGAAGCAGGGGCGAAAGGCTAAGTTAGCCTCCTTTATAGAATAGGCTTTACAGTCCTAAGTCTGTCTTGAAGCTCCTTCCTATAGGAGTAGGAACAAGACAGACTGAGATGCTCTGAGCAGAGCTGAGGCAGGGAGTGAAGAAAGTCCAGTTGCACAGGAAGGCAGCAGCAGGCCTTCAGTGCCTCCCTGTGGAGGGAAACCTACCAGAGCCAGCAGCCTCTTGGTTAGGAGTAGTCTAGACCTTCCCAACTGCTTTCCAGCAGAGAGCAAAGAGTGCTACCATGCTCAGTCCTGTGACCTGATTTTCAAATATTTTATTACATAATCTTTCATGGCACCATCAGGAGTAACAGAAAACGTTATTCCCAGTTCCTAAACCACATCCTGAAAAATATACATTTGTATTTATATATTTATATCAACACTCCACCCCTAACCTATAATTCCACCACCTATTGTAGGTCTTTTGCTTAAAGCAGGAAACTATTCTCTTAGGTAAGAAAATATACGTGGAAGCTAAATGAAATGTTGGTTAGAGTAACTGGGAACAGTTTGTCTGTGGGGCAGAGTGGAAGGGCTAAGTCCAGCCAAGGCAGGGGCATCAGTTAGGGTCCATCGAGGAAGAAGGACAGTGTATAAAAAGGCAGCGTCACGAAGGTAGGCTCTGGTGTCCTTGGTCCCTCAGGAGATGGCCTTTGCCTCAGGAAGGAAGGCTTCCCAGTATTTTGCCAGCTGCAAAGAAGTGGGGAGACAGTAAGCAAGTGCCCCACCTAGTGGCAGAGCAGAGCCTGAGCTAGCCTGGGAGGGAGGCAAACCCGTGCACCACAGCCAGCGTGTGGGGCAGATGCAGAAGCCACACTCTTCCTCCTCCCTCTGAACTTAAGGAGGCATCAGTTTCTATCCCAAGTCCAAAGGCAGTCTTAGTTTACACCTCACAATGGCCCATTGTTCCACAGATTGGTTAGCGCCTCAGAAACCAGAGGGGGCAGATGGTACCACAGGATGGGCACTCAGAGGATAAGGCACTATATTAGCAGTGAAAGAGGAGATGAAGGTCCCTGAAAATAAACTATAGACTGAGGGCAGTGGTGGGAAAAGAGACAGCTCACTGGGTAAAGAGGGCAACAGAGTTCCCCTGACTGAGATGGAGCACAAAAGCCTGTTTTCAATTATCAACTACAGCAGAGCACCCCGCTCAGAACCAGGACCCCTATATCTAGTCACCAAAGTCCCAAATAGACAGTTGTCATTTGGGGCAGGAAATGAGGGGCCAGAGCTATGCACAATTACATACCTGCTGCTGGGAATGTAGGAGTGTCTCCAGGTACTTGATCACGTGGTTTTTGAAATCCTTGGATTTCTCTTTCTGTAAGAGAAAGGATTCTACTCTGACCTCCCAGTCAGGTGTTTCTTCCCATTTTGGGATGGTGGTGTTTACTGCTGACCAAGGTCAAGCACAGACTTGGGAAGTAGAGTCAGTAGCTTTTCTGGCCAAACAGTCTCTGCCAAAGCTCTGCAAGCTTTCTCTGTGGGCAGGAGAGAGTGGTGGAGGGGAAAGGCCACACAGCAGCTCCTGGCTTTGCTTT
The DNA here is from genome assembly GCA_902729485.2 of Mus minutoides. Taxonomy (NCBI): domain Eukaryota; kingdom Metazoa; phylum Chordata; class Mammalia; order Rodentia; family Muridae; genus Mus; species Mus minutoides. The sequence goes on from LR754092.1 coordinate 71,336, forward strand.
GTGTGTAATTGCGTTGGTACAGCAGTAAATGTGAGATAGCTACCATGCCTCAGAAACCAGCAGAGAGCAGATACTCAGGTATACACAGAACACACGGGTTCTAGCTCACCTCAAATCGTGTTACTTCCTTTCGGACTACTGTGGAAATCCTTTCAAAGTCCCTTTCATACTGAGTCACCCGAGATTCCCACTAGGAAGAGGAAAGAAAGGCGTGCTTAGGGTCTGGATGGAGCTCAGCAGCACAACACTCGAGTGTGTGAGAGACTGGGCTTGAGTTCAGTACCACAAATCCAAAGGGCGTGTGAGGTGCGCAGTGTCATTGAATACCATGGTGCAATCCTACAGGAGCCCTCCCTGGATCCTAACATCTCTCTGCCCCTTTGGGAAGGACGAGACACCTAAGAGATCTTCACTGCATACCATAGCCCAGCAGGTGACAGGGAAAGATGGCCATGTGTCTCTGGCCAAGCCTAGCCTTCGAGAAAACTCTAGCACCATAGCAGATTCTGATTCAGGAACTCAGAAACATAGCACAAACCAAAAAAACAAAACAAAACAAAAAAAAAACCAAAACAAAAAAAACCACCTTAATTTATGTCTTCCCTAGACAGGCATGTCTGAATCACTTAGGTAGCTTCTCAAAGATTCATGTAAAGAGCTAGAGTTTTAACATTTTTTTCAAACTTTTACTTATTTTATTTATATGAGTTCACTGTAGCTGTCTTCAGACACACCAGAAGAGGGTATGGGATCCCATTACAGATGGTTGTAAGCCACCATATGGTTGCTGGGAGTTAAACTCAGGCCCTCTGGAAGAGTAGTCAGTGCTCTTAACCACTGAGCCATCTCTTCAGCCCAAAGAGCTAAAGTTACCCCAGGAATTAAGAGCACTGGCTACTCTTCTTGGGGATCCAGGTTCAAATCCCATCCCCCAGTTCAAATGGTGGCTCACAAGTTCCTAGGTATTCAATACCCTCTTCTAGCCTTCTCAGGTACCAGGCACGCACATAGTACACAGACAGACAGACATGCAGGCAAAACACCCATCAACATGAAATAAAATAATGTAAAAATAAAAAGACTGGAGGAGAGCCAGCCTCAAGGCTGCCCTGAAGTCATCCCCACAGGCCTGCCCAGCAGCCTTTAATTAGCTCTCTTGTCTATTCTGGGCTCCTAAGCATCTGGTCACTGGGCTGGCTTTGGTGGGGAACTCACCTCTGTGATCTCATCCTTAGCCTGCTGCAGTTTGTCAGGCTTGTTGGCCCACAGCAGCCGAGCCTCAGACTCCCGCTTCTTCTGCAGCGTGGCTTGAGCATCCTGCCAGCGCTGCCATGTCTTCATGCGCTGGTCGAAGGCAGCCTATGGGGGAGGGCAGTTGGGAGGAGCACAGCCAGCTCTTCAGCAATCCTGGCTGGCTCTGCCTTACAAGGAGGATCCCCCAGCAGCTGCCAGGGAAGCACTGAGCAAGGGCAGCCTCTGCAGCCATTGTTAGCTGAGGCATTTAATGTCTAAAGCACAAGCTTGGGTCAGGCCCTCTTCAAGCTTCCAGTAGGCAGCGCCATGCGACTCCAGGCCGGGGCTGGGTGACTGGAGCACAGAGGGTGGCCTGATACCAAAACCCGATACTAATAAGGTTTCCAAACTGCCTACCTCAACTAAGTCAGACCAAGAGTCTACACGCTTCCCTGAGTCTGCCACATGTGAGGAGCTATGAATACCGTGGGAGTGGAGCACATGGTCCTACTCTCAGGGAAAGCCGTCAACGTATTAGCGATTACAGTAGCCATTTACACATATGCAGAGTACTGGGAAAAAAAGCAGGCACCAAAACTTAACTGACCTTGCTCAGCTCTGCAGCTCTAAGTCTACAGCAAGGACACAGCCTTTCAAACTGATGCAAACAACGGGCCTGGTAACAGAATTTTTTTTTTTCCTTTTGAGACAAGGTCTCAGGTAGGCCAGGCAGGCCTGATCTCATTGTATAGCTGAGGATGACCTTGAACTCCTGAACCTCTTGCCCCAGTCTCTCAAGTGCTGGCATTATTGATATTAAGTCACCATGCTGGCATCTTAAGGAGACTTTACATAAACACTTAAAATGGCCACAGCCTACTTACTGCCTTCACCTCACCCACACACTCACTCACCTACTCTAGGCTCTCCAAAGATCATTATTGGCTTCCTGTTTCTAGTCTTGGAACAGAAGCAGCGCTGTTAGAGGACAATTGCTGGCCATGCCACCTGTACTCTACAGACTTCCAAGGAGTCCACAGCAAGGGGCAGTGCCTGGGGGTGGGGGCAGCCTCCTGGCCCTGTTTATTTGCTCCCCAGTCCCTGCAAAGGTTCCCTGGATGTTTGCTAGGTTTCCTCAGCACAGCGTCTAGTGAAGCAGCGCAGGGCCACTGAAGTCGCTTCCTCCAGCCTGCTGCTGCTCTGCTGCTCCTTCTGTCCCTCAAGACAGGCTTCATTACGCATCTAATGAACTCACTATGCAGAACATGCTGGCCTAGATTTTCCCATGATCCTCTTGCTGTAGCCTCTCAGCTGCTGGGATTACAGGCATGTGTTCCCATTCCTTAGTACCTTAATGTCAAAAGTTCAGGGACAGGGTGACTCCACATCTAAAAAGGCTTAAACCTATCCCACTGGGTTAACAGGGCTTCAGGGAAGGACACAAAAGAAACCTTTGCTCATTTCTTCATTCCCACTGCTTGCTTATAACATGAGGAGGCCCACACGGGTTCTCTGAGGAGAGACCTGCTCACAGCTCTCTGCTCTCAGGTTGCTGCTCTAGCCCATGGAGAACAAGGCTTAGCCCTGTTCACAAAGGCTCACCCTGCCTACAATCATTTCCAAAAGCTGTGCTCTCTAGGGAACCCCTGCCTCCCAAAAAAACCAATGCTCTTCACAGAAAGCTTTTCCCAGACAGAGCCGTTCCTGTGGCTTTCTAGCCTAGAAGTCTTAACTGCTTCTAAGAATCCCCCTCGGCAGGCTCGCTTTTCTATCTCTCTGGAATTAGGACAAGGAACAGCTCACAGGCTACATTTAATAGCTGTGACTGCACGGAAGTGAGAACCCAGGGGGCAGCTCAGCTCTCCACACAGCACAGAAGCTCCGCAGTGGGAGATGCGCTGAGGATGAGAAGTAGGGGCAGGCTCATGCATCCTGATACCGTGCAGAATCAGGTCCTTACAGTGCAAGTGCCAGGTTCCTCTTGGTTTCTCCCTTTATCAAGGAGGCCATGCAAGAGCTAATAACACTGCCCAGTAAAGCTTCTTTAACTGGTAAGAGAGCTCAGAAACAGACCACCCTGGCCACCAGGAGACCCGAGGTATGTGACCTGAAGGGCAGCGTGCAGTGTTGCTACCAGTGTGGTTAGCACAGCACAAGGAGGGAGGGCCCTGGTGAAAGCTCTCTCAGCACACTCCTCCATGCAACACCAAGCCAGTTCTGTGTCATTACCTGACTACTCACACTGGAAAGACAAGTGGAAGCCAGCAAGAGCTCTTATCAGGGCAAAGACCAAAGGACTGCAGAGTCACTGCTCCAGGGGCCAAGCAGCAGTCTGTAATAAGCCTTGCTTGGAGAACGGTGCACAGAGAATACTGTCTGTCCTCAACAATAATGAGCCAACTTGGAAATCCAAGAGTGGGCTGCTGTGGGCCTCAGAATAACTAGAGGTGACTGGCTAGTGTAAGTGGGTTGCTGGTCTATAGGGTCCTTTTCTTAGGAAGTGAAGAGCAGAAGACAGTGGGGGAAGGAAGCGAGGCTTACTCGGACAATGGCCAGGAGGCGAATATAGTCACTCAGGAGTTCAGCAAGGAGGAAGAAGTCATTGTTGGCCTGTTCCTGGTGGAGCTGCTCAATCTTTTCTTCCACCTCAGCCAGCTGGGAGAGGGCTCGAGACAGTGCTGTGTTGTCCTCGGAGCTCCCAAGCATGGCTAGACTCTTGGCAAACAGGGCTGTGTTCAGTGCTAGTTCTGGAAGGAGGCAAAGACAGCAGAGGCTTCTGATCTCTCAGGAAAGGGGAAAGGCGCCTGACCCTGCACAGCACAGCCTGTTGACTCTGGCCCCTAGATATCTGACAACTAAGGGCTCTGCAACCCAGTTTCCAAACTCAAAATAAAGGGAAATGGCCTCAGTTGGTCACAGGATTGGGAGGGAGAAGCTCTTGCTGTCTACACATGACTAAGTTGGCTGCCTGAAGGAAGAAGCCCCAGCATTCTCGGACAGTCAACTGTTTGCTCATGTCACCAGGCCAAGTAAAGGAGTGTCTCTGGTATTTATGCTGGAGCTCATGAACCGTCACCTATATGTCTCACACACACAAACACACAGACACAGACAGACACACAGAGACAGACACCACACATAAACACTCCCACTTTCTACAGCAGAGCAAATTTTCTGTCTGGGGCCAGTCAGTACCTTGGGCTCTGCAGGCCACACATTGTCTCTGCAGCATACTCTTCTCATAGCAACAGGGTCCAAGGCCAAATCTGTCCTTTCAGCCATGTCAGAGCTTGCCAGCTCTTACACTGGCTTCATCATGCTAATGGTCTTTTAGATTTCTTGCTAGCAGTATGTTTAAGACACAGAAGGAAAGCATTCACATTTGGAAAATTCCACAAGTTCCCAATTAAGCAAAGCTCACTATAAAGGAGGGGAAGAAAGAAGACAGAAGGCTTCTGTGCATCCATGCTTTGTATGTATGCTAGTATGACCATGTAACAAAGCATCAATGTGGTTGTAAGCCTCCACCTCCCGTCAAGAGAAGCAGCGTGTACCCAGGCAGGCTCCTGCCACCCACCGCCCAGAGTGATTGAAGTCATGTTTCTCGACAGGAGAGCAGGGCATATCTTGCTTATCAGAACATCATGCAACAGGTGGGCTGACAATTTCCACTTGGCTGGCCGAGAACAGCAAGGCTCACATCTCCAGCCCACCGAGGACGCCGGCTTCCCCAGCGCAGGTGTGTGTCTGAATGGGTACTTACCTTTCCTATGGATGACTAGAGTCTCCACCACGGCGTGCAGCTTCCGTAGGCGCTGCTCCTCACACTCAACCTCCTGGAGCTTCTCCTCGAACCACTGGAAACACACAGCCCAGAGCTGGCTTGAGAATGTTCAACAAAGTATAGGGAGCTGCCTTTCTTTAGCAGCATTTACCAAGGGCTGTTTTTTGTTTGTTTGTTTTATTTGAAAAGAAAGTAATCTCAGAAACTTCAAGACTTCTTAGGGCTACTCACAATGTCTGATTCATTCATCTTGATGGTCATTTTGCTGACTGCATCTGTAGCTTTGTTGAACATCTTAAGGAGACCAGCACCACTCAGAGCCTGCGTGCCCACTGCTCGAGGCAGCTACAAGATCAAGGCAGGATGCAGGTTATCTGCTGCCCTTTAGGTTCACAAGAATTAGTATCCACCATGGCATGCCCCAAACTTGACAACAAGTCACTTGACTCTAGACTGCTGCATTCGAAGGCACTTACAGGAATCTAAGACTAGGAAATGAGAAGCAAACCCAAAGCACCACGGGGTGCACTTAGAACCAATCACATTCTCAGCTTTGATATTATCCACAAAAGGAAGCACACTCAGAGTGCTGTGGCCAGGCGGCTCCAGGTCAAGACTGTATGCCTACCCAGGTGTGACCTACTTAAATTCCAAGCATTTCTTTACATTTTTTTTGACATTAAAATTATTTTGTGTGTATGCATGGGTCACAGCACACATACAGAGGTCAGGGCCAACTTTGCCTTTACAAGGTAACTTTATATCTAGCTCAGCTCATCAGGAATTCAGAGCAAGGACCTTCCTTCCCCTGTGGAGGGCTGCATTCCTCTGTTAAAGTTAAAGGCTCCTGCAGGGTGTGGTGGCACAGACCTTTAATCCCTGCCCTAGATAGAGAGGCCAAATCTCAAAAAGAAAAAAAGGGTCAAGGGTCCTTGCACAGAAGGGGACTCACAGCTTTGAGAGTTTCTCCAGTCATTGGAAGTCTTATGAATAGGAGCTATCTTAAGGGTCTTAGGTATTCAGAATGTCATGTAGTCCTTCTCAAGTTGAGACCATTTTGCTCCAAAGGGACATGTGACAATATCTGGAGATGATAGGAATTGTCCCATCTAGGGAGGGAGAGCTGCTAGCATCTAGTGGGCAGAGCCAAACATCTTTCAGCACAGCATAACCCCCACCCAAAGGATTACCAGTCCAAAGTATCTCCAAAAACAAACCCTGCTCTAGGGTTACCGAGTCAGGAAGGATAGATTAGAGATATCCAGAAAGAATGAAAGGACTTAAGGCTTTGACAGACTATTTTCAGTTAAAAAATTTCATTTTGGAGGAAAAAAAAATCTCATTACAACAATCCCATTTTCATTACAGTAACAAAAACATAACAACAGTCTTGCCAGATGACTGACTTCATTCGAGTTTTCTAAGATACTATTTTTCTCCAAACATGTGCCTTCTGCTTCAGGGAATACTTGCTACTTGATGCTCCTTATATCTTTACACTTTGTGTGAATGGTCAACATAAGGTGTGTTTGTTGTATGAATATATTTTATTTAGTTCTTCAGTTAGTAGCAATTGGTGTGTCTCCAATTTTTCCACAATCATGAATAGCCTATGCATCATCTATTAAAAAAAAAAAAAAAAAAGAAGTCTACTTCAATCAACCCTTTTGCTATATGGTGGGTCTGTGTTAGCTGTTTTTTAACTAATGCCCCTCAGCTTCCTAGCATAAAATACACATTCAGTTTGAACCAGTTAGTAACTTATGAAAGGCATGCCGAGACCCTGTCAAACAGAGCACTCTGCCCCATAAGATGCCAGCAAGTCACCGTTTGACCACCTTCACTTGGAACAGTGGACATCCTGTTCTTGGGGGTCATGCAAACTCACTAGCTATATATAGCATTTGAGAATTTGTCAAATGAACCAGTTTCATGACACTCAGGGCAGTGAGAGATGATGAAGTTGAGCTATGTAAAATACCAACCTCAGCCGGGCTTGGTGGCACACGCCTTTAATCCCAGCACTTGGGAGGCAGAGGCAGGCAGATTTCTGAATTCGAGGCCAGCCTGGTCTACAGAGTGAGTTCCAGGACAGCCAGGGCTACACAGAGAAACCCTGTCTCGAAAAACAAAAACAAAAACAAACAAACAAACAAAAAATACCAACCTCTTCTTTCTCTAGAAACTCCCTGACATCTGGGTCCTGTAACATGGTAGGATGATTCACAATTCTTTGAAGGTACCTAAAGGGTAAAAATCATCAACTGGTTAGGACTTGGTTTCCCTGGTTTGTTTTGTTTTAAGACAGGGTGTCTCTGTGTAGTCCCATCTGTCTTGGAACTCACTCTGTAGATCAGGCTGGCCTTGAACCCAGAGATCCACCAGAGTCTGCCTCCCAAGTGCTGAGATTAAAGGGGTGCCCCGTTACCGCCCAGCTCTGGTTAGGACTCTGAAGGTTTGGAGTATCGACCAGTGCTAGCAGGGACTCATGTCTTTTATTATGTAAAAGTGCCTCAGATAAGGCACTTAAGCAAGTCTCTGTAAGTATTTAAAATTTCATGTTCTTCACATTTCTTTTTTTTTTTTTTTTAAGATTTATTTATTATAGAGCCGGCATGGTGGCACACGCCTTTAATCCCAGCACTCAGGAGGCAGAGGCAGGTGGATTTCTGAGTTCGAGGCCAGCCTGGTCTACAAAGTGAGTTCCAGGACAGCTAGGGCTATAAAGAGAAACCCTGTCTCAAAAAACCAAAAAAAAAAAAAGATTTATTTATTATTATATCTAAGTACACTGTTGCTGTCTTCAGATGCACCAGAAGAGGGCGTCAGATCTCATTACGGATGGTTGTGAGCCACCATGTGGTTGCTGGGATTTGAACCTAGGACCTTCGGAAGAGCAGTTGGTGCTCTTAACCACTGAGCCATCTCTCCAGCCCTCTTCACATTTCCAAAAGACAACTAACTGACTCATCAGAGAGAGAGCCCAGAACCATCCACTACATTATACAAGAAGGAAATATGACGTTCAGTGGGAATGAGGGGAGAAAGAGGGCTTATGACCGAGTGGGAAGGAAGTGATATAAAGGCAGGGGTGGGGTGGCTGTAGTCCATCTCAGCTTATCTCCAGCAGAGCAGCAAAGCAGCAGCTCCTCCCTAGCTAAGGTGACCAAGGGCAGCTGGCGGGCACCTACCTTTCCAAAGCAGCCCTCCGTTTCTCAAGAAATTCTGCGGAAGAAGAATCTTCCTTCCCAACCTTCACCTTTGTCATTCCTAGAGTAGAATTTAAGAAACAAAATAAGTAGAAATAGTAAAAAGGATACATCTAAGTTTTATAAAGAGCCATTTGAAGGAATGATAGTAAGGACAGCTCTACATAGCATCATCTAAAGTCGTGAGCAGGGGTGAACTGAGGTCCTTAAACCAAGTCCTAAAGAGTGCATATGCTGGGGGGCTGTAAACTATGGGACTTAGAATGTATACACTAAAAGCACACTGGGTGTGGTGGCACAAGAAGGAGATCTCTGTGAATTCAAGGTCAGCTTGTTCTACATAGTGAGATCCTACTTCAAAAACAAGGGGTGTACAGAGTGTTTGCTCTGTGGTTACGAGTATTAGCTGCTCTTTTAGAGCATAGCACCCACACAGGGTTCACAACTCTAGTTCTAAGGAACCTGGCAGCCTCTTCTGTCTTCCTCAGGCCCCCTTCACACACGTGGTACACATACATATAAGCAAGTATACATATATACAAAGTTTAATAAAATCGTAATAGAAAAAATGCTCTGAGATTCTGAGTACAGACTAACAAACACTTAATGGCAGTAAGAAGGTTCCTCCCCTAATTCCCAAAGCAATTTCAATCTGGAAGGAAGAGCAATCATTAAGAGTCCTGGGATTGAGGGTATAGCTCAGTGATAGTTTCTACCTAATATGCATGAGGCACTGTATTTAAATACCACCATCACCATCACCACCACCACCACCACCACCACCACCACCACCATACACACATACACACACACACACACACACACACACACAAACACACACACACTACTTTATCTTTCCCAGGTTGTGGTGCATGCCTGTAATTCTAGCACTCATGAGTCTGAGGCAGAAAGAGAAGATGTAAAAATAGCCTGGCTACTTCTCTGGTGTATTATTAGAGTATTATTAGAGACTACAGGCTTACCTATTAGGCTCTTCTCGGGTGGAGGAGGGACAATGAAACCATTCTGGGAGTGCTTCTCTGAAAGCTTCTCATAAAGGCCCAGAAAGTCACTGAATCTTCTTTTCACTGCAAACTGCCTACTTCTGAACATTGGTAAGCTCGTCTTGGGGGTGGAAAACACAAGGCAATTTAATTCCAAATCCAGGATGAGTATCTATCCTGCTGACATCACAGGAAACAGAGTACCTCGCCCTTTAGCCACCTGGTAAATAACTTTGTCCAAAACAGAGGCTTTTTTTTTTTTTTTTTCAGCCTGGGAATCTAAGAAACCCTACTTAGAGTAATAACTTTCCATGCATTAAGAAAAAAAAAAAAGGATTATGTGACTTGGGGGGGGGGACGGCTGGGTGGGTAAGAAGACTAGCTCTGTAAGCATAAGGGCCAGTCTGAATCTTCAGTATCCACAGAAAAAGCTGGGTTGGGTTGGTGGTGATATATACCATAAATCCCAGCACTTGGGAAGAAGAGACAGTCAGATCTCTGAGTTCAAGGCCAGCCTAGTCTACAGAGCCAAGTTCCAGGACAGCCAGGGTCACACAGAGAGACTCTGTCTCAAACAAAACAAAACAAAACAAAATTAAATTAAACCAAACCAAACCAAACCAAAATAAAACAAACAAACAAAAATCTGTGCAAGGCTGTGCATGCCTATACCTCAGCACTGGGAGGTGGAGGTGGAGACAGACAGGTAGATACCCAGTGCCTTCTAACCAACTAGTGTTGCCAAAAAGGCAAGCTTCAGGTCCAATGAAAGCCCCTGTCTAAGTCAGTAAGACAGAGAGCTATAGAGTTAAGACACCCAATATCCTGTTGTACTTCCACATGGATACATGAGTACACACACTTGCACACTCAAGTGCATATAAGGTTATAAAGGCAACCAATACAATTCAAATATAGTTTCATTCCTAGCTTAAGAACACTTGCTCCAATTAAACTAATATTGAATTCTAGTTAAAAGATACAATTTTATGGTTATCTGTAAGCAATTTGTTGTTAATTGACTTACTTTAGCTACTAGAATCAAAGCAGACAAACAAAACAAGACACACTGATGAATGCTTCTAAGATGATGAGGAAATCAGATGACATGTCTGTAGGCAATAACCTCTAAAGTGCTGTGGGCTTTAGACCTTTAGAAGTCTTCTAGTTAAAAAAAAAAAAGAAAGAAAAAAGAA
>LR754092.1:81861-92795 GCA_902729485.2 Mus minutoides
TGTGTGTGTGTGTGTGTGTGTGTGTGTGTGTGTGTATTATATATATATTGTACATACATGCATCTTTTAATTATAAAAAGCAGGAAAGCTAGGGAATATACTAGGAGACATAACTTTAAATTCATATTTATATTTGCCAGATTGGCAAAACATATAGAGGTTGGCTCTGCCAGGTACTGGCAAGGAAACAAATCCATGAAAACTTCTGGACAAATTTTTGTATAAATTGGTGCAAAGACATTAAAAATAGTTTATATTCCTTGCATTTAATACTTCCTAGTTACTTATATATCTATAGAAGCATGTCCATGGGGCACCAGAGACATTAGAGGAAGTATGCATAGAGTTCAGTTATGAAAACTGGAAAGGCCTAGGGAAAACAGGTTGTACACTATGGCATATTCGTGGAGCAGACTAACCATTGTTATTCCCAACAAGGAGAGGTCTGGGAAACCATGCGAAATAAAGGAACCACTATTTTCAGCAGATTATTTTTATGAAACTCAACACAAAACATCACATTACTTAACTGTTAAGTTAAGACACATGCAAAGACTGTTTATAAAGGAAATGAGATTACTCAGGGATGAAGCGTGGCTATGACAACCAGGAAGGCAGAGCTGATACAACCAATGGTGCTCATGGCAGCACCCAATGGTAAGAGGCCCAGGGCTCTCTTTCACTAGAGTGACAATATAGTATCTAATTAAAAAGGGCCAGATTCAAGGAATAAAAGTTATAGAAAGTATGGGAAAAAAGCCAGGTACAGTGGCAAATGCCTGTGATTCCTGGACTTGGGAGACTGAGGCAGACAGTCTGGCTTTGTGTCAGGTGCATCCTGTCTCACACCCACCCACCTCAAATCCCTCTGTTCTGAGGGTGCGTACACATAGGCTTTGCTTCTCTGAAAAAGGATCTCAACTAAGTACACTAGGCTGTTCTCCAACTCCTAATCCTCCTGCCTCTGCCTCTGTAGTGCTGGGTGTACAGATGAAGGCTACCTGTCTGGTCCAAGAACTGAAAAGCTGTAAACTGATAATTACTCTTCATTTGAGGCAATCCACTAAACTAGCTCTAGTCACGTACTTTTTGAGAGGGATAGGGTAAAACTCAGATACGATGAACATCTCTCTCTTTTTTTTTTTTTTTCGAGACAGGGTTTCTCTGTATGGCCCTGGCTGTCCTGGAACTCACTCTGTAGACCAGGCTGTCCTCGAACTCAGAAATCCACCTGCCTCTGCCTCCCAAGTGCTGGGATTAAAGGCGTGTGCCACCACGCCTGGCACGATGTACATCTTAAACCTCGCACACTTACACACTAAAGTACCAACTTTCTGGAAGAATATTGGGAGGCCTAGGCTGGTGTGCCTAGTTAACACTACAAAGGCAGAGGTGGCTCAGATGTTAAAAGCACTGGCTGCTTTTCCAAGGGATCTAGGTTCAATTCCTAGCACCCAAATGGCATGTTACAGTCATCTGATACATACTCTGGTTCCAAGTGGTTTTGGCACCCTCTTCTGCCTCTGTAGTCACTAGGCATGCACACAGTGCACAGGGTAAACATGCAGGCAAAACATTCATACACATAAAATAAAATAAAATAAAATAAAATAAGAAAAGACTGACAAGGGAATGTAGACCTTCTATAGCTTGATAAATAGGAGAAGGTCATTGGAAACGAAACAAAAAGAAATGCAGAAATAGTCTCGATGCAAGCCTTGGTGTAAGCAGTCAGGACTCCTGGGGGAGGGTGTAGGCAGTGCCACTGGGACTCACCTGTGTGGTGACTTTGTAGGCTACATAGGCATTCATACCATCCCCTGTGGGAGAATAAGAAACAAGAGGGAATTGTTCTTTCAACTAAAGAGAGGAAAGCTAATCCACTAACATTTAACTCGAGACCATAAGCTACAGAAGCTACATTAGAGGGGTCTATTGCATTTTCAGGCTCTCTATGTAATCCTAAGATCCTCTTTTTTCCTGGGCCTCGGGGGTAGTGTGGCACACATGCCCCTACAGATGCTGGCTAGGCCCCAGTTTGAGTTAGACAAGAGAGTCAGTCCCCTGTTCCAAAGCCAGGCTCCATTTATAGCCTCACAGAGCAGCACTAGATACTGACAATTCATCACTTGTTACCATGCCAATATTTGGGCTGGTTACACACATCTGTCCAAAACTAAACAATTCCCTTGCTGTGTAAAGTAGGAGAAGGAAGCGACTCATGTAAAAGGAAACAAGTCGTTCTACCCGAGGCTAGCTGCAGGCTTGGTCTGCTCTTTCAGAGGCCCCAGCACTGGTGCTGGCAGACACTGACCTCTCTGATCCCACATGCTCACACAGAGCAAAGGGCCTGGCAGGAAGACACTTGCGCTGCCTGATGTCACAAAAATCGCCCTTTCCTGGAGGAATAATTTTTATGAAAAAGCCATTGACTGTTAAATAATCTGGGATTCAAGCAACTGTTTTTCTCTGTGGTAGTGTCCTGACCTAGACCACTTAGGGAGATAAAGGCCCTATTGACTCCCTAAACCTTGAAAAGACATACACTGGAACCCAGACAAAGCCCTAGTCCTGGACCCTGGGCTTCAGGGTTGGTTCCCCAACCCGTTTCCCTGATTCTTCCTCTCATGAAACAGGAAAGCCCAGGTCAACAATTCCCAGTTGTCTTTGCTTCTGATCTGATTCTGCGATGAGGGGCCAGGGAGAAGGGCAGAGGTGGACCAGTAGGTCATACTCTGCCATATCACTTCACTGTGATGGGTGGAAATGCTTGCTTTTATTGGTAAGTGCACACACACAAAAAGGCTAGAAATTATTCAGAAATAGGAGGTATACCCATCTCACTAACACCTACCAAAAAGTGTGTTGCAAAACAGGAACTACAAGCTAGTCTAAAAAAATTACCTTTTATTGACTACCACCTTTATAATACTCTGAAACATTTACTAAGAATACTCACCAATACTAAGAATTTATTTACCATGCATTAAAACCATGCATTAAAAACAATTTTTTTAATATAATGGAAATTTCTCCCACCATAGAATAGTCATGGTTAGTTACATAATTTAGTGGCTACAGGAAGAAGAGCCTAAGTGTCCAAATCCACTGAGCACAAGAGCCAGGCAGGGCCTCCGGATACTCTACAGCATCTCCCGACACTGTTCCAGCTAAGACAGTGTGTGCAAAGAGGTACAGAAGCCCTGAAAGCTGCCTAGCCACAAAACAATCTGAAAATGCACACAGATTTCCTAAATAACTTCCAAGTTGGTGATGGCATATGCAGCAAATTGCCAAGATTCTAAAAAGAATACCCTGGCAAATGTACAGTTCTAATTTATTTAGATGTGTGCTGGAATGAGACTCAAATGTTGACTAAACAGCCCACACAAACAGAACATGCTGTTACAAAGATCGGGTCCTGATTAGAAAAAATGTTTTAATTAGCTGGCTTCTTGGAATCAACGTGACTAAGAATACAGAACAAGGGGATGGAAGCTTATCATTTAGAGTAATTTCTGTTCAAATCTGACTTGTGAGCTGTTTAAATTACTCTGTATGTAGGGTCAGGTATGCCCCCTCTAAATAACATGACTTTACTTAAAAATGTTGTCTTCACAGATAAAATGAAGATATTAGGGTGTGTACTGGCTGGTTTTGTGTGTCAACTTGACATAAGCTGGAGTTATTACAGAGAAAGGAAACTCCCTTGAGGAAATGCCTCCATCAGCTTTAAGGCATTTTCTCAATTAGTGATCAAGGATGGGAGGGCCCAGCCCATTGTGGGTGGTGCCATCCCTGGGCTGTTAGTCTTGGGTTCTATAAGAAAGCAAGATGGCAGGTCGTGGTGGCGCACACCTTTAATCCCAACACTAGGGAGGCAGAGGCAAAGGCAGAGGCAGGCGGATTTATCAGTTTGAGGCCAGCCTTGTCTACAAAATGAGTTCCAGGACAGCCAGGGCTATACAGAGAAACTCTGTCTCGAAAAACCAAAAAAAAAAAAAAAAGAAAGCAAGATGATCATGCCAGGGGAAGCAAGCTAGTAAATAACATCCCTTCATGGCCTCTGCATCAGCTCCTGCTTCCTGATCTGCTTGAGTTCCAGTCCTGACTTCCTTGGTGATGAACAACAATGTGGAGGTGTAAGCTGAATAAACCCTTTCCACCCCAACTTGCTTCTTGGTCATGATGTTTGTGCAGGAATAGAAACCCTGACTAAGACAGGGTGGATCAAGTACAACATGACTGTGTCCTTAAAATAAAAAAAAAAAAAAAAAAAAAAAAAAAAAAAAAAAAAAAAAAAAAAAAGAAAAATAGGGCAACTCAGACAGGCATTCCTAGAGGGATGATGATGTGGAGACTTAGAACAACATGGGACAGTGGTGACAAGGTGCTGATGTGTCTTCAGGCTATGGCATACCTGACACAACTAGAAGGCAGAAGACAGGCAAGGGCCTTCCTTCCCTCCCAATTTCAAAGGAACATGGCCATGCCCACACCATGATTTCAGGATTTCTGATTCAGAACTGTGAGAAAATCTCTGATTTTTGTTTTTGAGATAGGTTTTCATTCTGTAGCCAGGTAAGCCTCAAACTCATGGCACTCCTCCTGTCTCAGCACTCAAGAGCAGGAAGGACAGGTATAACCCGCCATCCCTGGCTTACTTCTATTGTCTTAAGTCTTTTAGTTTGTGGTTCTTTGTTACAGCAGCTCTAGGTAGCTAACAGCTTTAGAGAACTCCCTCTCCTGGTTCAAAATCATAACAGTAAATATTCAAGCAATTAGTAGCATTTGTGATTTGTATTATTCTACTAAGGATGTAGGCAGCTAAGCTTAAAATGAAGGTGTTAAGGAATAGTCACAGGCAAGAGACGCCTAGATATGTCACCCAAGGCCCTGGTCCTACTTTTACACTGAACCACATGCTGCCTTAACAAGATGCTACTTTTCTTGGTCCTCACTTTCCTCTTCTGCTAGGTAAAGGAACTGAATAAGATGCCTATAAATATCCTACTAGTACAGCAGAAACTTATGAGCCATCCACTGTGGGCATTGGGTTCTCTGCAAGAGCAGTGGATGCTCTTAACTGCTGAGTCATCTTCCCTGCTCCTGCTTATGGCTTTTTTTTATATTATTAATTAATTTTTCATTTCTATGTAAGTGGGCACAACCATGTCATGATACACATGTGGTGGTCAGAAAACAACTTTCAGAGTGGGTTCTATCCTTCAACACGTGAGCTCTGGGGATCCATTCAGAGTGGGTTCTATCCTTCAACACGTGAGCTCTGGGGATCCATTCAGAGTGGGTTCTATCCTTCAACACGTGAGCTCTGGGGATCCATTCAGAGTGGGTTCTATCCTTCAACACGTGAGCTCTGGGGATCCAATCAGTTGTGAAGCTTGTCTTCAGGTGCCCTCAGAAATCTTCCAAACCCCATTTGAGTTTCTAAAGATTATAGTTTACTTCAAATTTCTGGACTTTCTTCCTAAAGATTAAAAAAAAAAATCTAAGTAATGTGCTTGAGAACTCCCTCTGACCACAGAAGCATAGTTCCAGGAAAGAAGCTGATGAAGCACTTCACATTTGCTGATTCAGCTTTGTTGAGAGCCACTCCTAAACTAGCTGGTCAGGGTTCATGGTAACATCACAGGAATCCAAAGATACTTACCAATCTTCTCAGGATCGGTGATACCAACTGTCAAATCAAACTGATCCTCCTGTTCTTCTTCCTCCAGCTTTAAAAAGAAAAACCCAGAAGAGTTGCTATAAAGAAGGCTAGACACAAGCCAGGCAGTGGTGATGCATACCTTTAATCCCAGCACTTGGGAGGCAGAGGCAGGCAGACTTCTGAGTTCGAGGCCAGCCTGGTCTACAGAGTGAATTCCAGGACAGCCAGGGCTATACAGAGAAACCCTGTCTTGAAAAATCAAAAACAAAACAAAACAAAACAAAACAAAAGGCTAGACATCACAAATTCAATACTTGTGAATATAATAAAGTCAAGATGTTCTTCTCAGTGTTCACTTCTCTTATACAAGTGAGCCAGTGCCTACAAGTGTAAGTCGTGAACCAGTTCACAGTCATTTCATGTTCATTTCCTGACACCCCTATTTTCTTTAAAAAAAAATTATTTATTTATTTTTGGTTTATTTATTTATTATATGTAAGTACACTGTAGCTGTCTTCAGACACTCCAGAAGAGGGCATCAGATTTCGTTATGGATAGTTGTGAGCCACCATGTGGTTGCTGGGATTTGAAATTGGTACCTTCGGAAGAGCAGTTGGCGCTCTTAGCCACTGAGCCATCTCGCCAGACCCCTATTTTCACAATAACGAGTAATTAGAGAATTTTAGTTGACGTGGCCTCCTTTGGACTAAACAGGGACTAGGGTGAGGCTGTATTCCTGCACATGGGAGCTCCAGACAGTAAATAGCATCAGTGACCAATGAAGGCCTTTATACTGTCTAACAAAAGTTCTCATGTGGATTCTGGTTGGGCATTAATCATATGTCTCCTTTAGGAGCTGTAAATGTTTTCTCAAGGTCCAAAGCCAACAGAACTGCAGACTGGCAGCACATAGTCCCAAAGATGTAAAAGCAAGAAGACCAAGAGCATATATTCTTACCTCCTCATAGCTTGGCTGTGGCTTAGGAGAATTTGTGGCTTCTTGTGGAGGATGAGTAGTAAGGGTTTTGCCTGGCATTGTCTTCTGGTTATTCTGTGTGCTGTCCAGGGATAGTTCCACAGTGGCATCTAAAACAGTTGATAGTTTAAAGTGAGTGTCAAGAGTGGGTTTTGAAGGCTGAGTGTCAGTCCTACAGGGGAGGCCCACAAGAAGAATGGCAAGCACCTAATACAACAAGAACAAGAGGCAGTTTTTACATGAGTCAATGGAGAAGGTGCTGAGGGGTGGGCTGCTCCAGCACAGGTTTGCTAGAGCAAGCTCTCTCTCCCTTTCGTTTCAGACACAACTGTTTGGCTACCCTAGGCCAGAGAACCAGGAATCTAGCAAAAATAAACATCAAACTATTTTACTCTTGAGAGTTGTCTTACTTAGGGTTGTACTGCTGTGAACAGATACCATGACCAAGGCAACTCTTATACGGATAACATGTAATTGGGGCTGGCTTACAGGTTCAGAGGTTCAGTCCATTATCATCAAGGTGGGAACATGGTAGCATACAGGCAGGCATGGTGCAGGAGGAGCTGAGAGTTCTACACCCTCATCTGAAGGCTGCTAGTAGAACACTGGCTTCCAGGCAGCTAGGGTGAGGGTCTTAAAGCCCAAGCCCACAGTGACACTAGTCCAAAAAAGCCACACCTCCAAATAGCACCAAATGGGCCAAGCATATGCAAACCATCACAGGAGTGGTCACTCAAAACCTTACATGAAGCTCATTTATTCTTGTTTGTACAAGAGAGCACCTCTGGTTGTCTGCTTTATACACAGTATGACAGTTCAGGCAAGTATGCATCAGAGGAAGCCTCAGGAAAGATATCAACCAGAAAACGCACAGCAAAACTTGGGAAAGTGGGGTTTGGTACACTTGATCACAGCACAACTATGTTGACAGTTTAGGAACTAGACACAGTGATAGTTTAGCTATATCCTGACAGAGTAAGCTCTCATTTGTAAATGCCACCAGAATGGGGAGAGTGAGCAGCAGACCCGGAAACACTTCTGATTTTGAAGAGAATACTGGGCCTGAATTTTAAGAACTGCCTCTATCAGGAGAAGACGCAGGTGAGCAGAACAATTCGTTCTCTGTGTGTCCAGAGAAATGACTTCTAAAAGTTCTTTTTTTTTTTTTAAATATTTATTTTATTTATTATATGTAAGTACACTGTAGCTGTCTTCAGACACTCCAGAAGAGGGAGCCAGATCTCGTTACGGATGGTTGTGAGCCACCATGTGGATGCTGGGATTTGAACTTATCACCTTCGGAAGAGCAGTCGGGTGCTCTTACCCGCTGAGCCATCTCACCAGCCCGAGAAATGACTTCTAAAATAGCATTTTGTACCATTTTTAGACATTAAAATTTCTTATGCAAATGTTCTTTAAATGTGGAGCAGTAAAGCTAGAAGGTCTAACCCTAACCAGTTCACTGTTTTTTCTTTTTTGGAAAGGAAAACAAATACTCACTAATGGGTTCTGGTCTGACTGTTATGTATTCAGGTTAGTCTTGGGGATAACAGAGAAAGCTGCTTCCTTTTCTTTCTAGATTTTTACCTGGGGCTAGGAAGAACCCAGAGACAGTTTTACATTACTGTGCTGACCACTGAGTGTGAATCATTTCTGCAAAGGACACTGCTGTGGGGGCATAAAACCGGAAGCAACACACAGAATGGATATGTTAGGTTGTGAGGTCTCTGAAACAAGAAGCCAGATCAAGTTTGTATAGGAGATTCACTTTATGCAGGTCCAACATAACAGATCAAGTTAGTAAAGAAACATGTACTATTCATTAAAACTGTTCTTTGGGTGACTCTGGGTATGAGGGGATGAACTTGCAATCCCAGCATTCCTGCCAGGCCCAGAGCACAGACCTAAAGTCTAGTTACTCAGACAGGCTAAGGCAAGAGGATTGATAATTCAAGGTCTACCTGAGCAATTTAGTAAAACATTGTATAATAATAATAATAATAATAATAATATGATGATGATGATGATGATGATAATGCTAGTGTCCTGGCTACTTTTTATGTCAACCTGACACAAGTGCAGACATCTAACAGGAGGGAGCCTCCATAAGATTGGGGTGTAGGCAGGCCTGTAGGGTACTTCCTTAATTAGTGATTGATGTGAGCCAAATCCACTGTGGATAGGGATATCCTGGGCTCTATTAAGAAAAGCGGGATGAGCAAGCCATAAGAAGCAAGCCAGTAAGCAACACTAGCTTATGGCCTCTTCATCAGCTCCTGCATCCAGGTTCCTGGGTGATGATGGATTGTGGTACAGAAGTGTAATCAAAATAAATCCTTTCCTCATAGCAATAGAGTGTTTCATCATAGCACTAGAAATCCTGAGACAGCTGGGGATCTTATTCTGTGAAAGGAAACTTGCCTAATGTATGTGAGTGAGGACCTCAGATCAATCCCCTGTACCATGAAAAAAACATTCCTAAGAAGTTAAAGTTGGATAAAGGAATGATAGAGAGTTTGAGACCATCCTGGGCTACATAAAAGGACCCTGTCTTGTCTGGGTATGGTGTAATCCATACTTCATATTTATAACCTCAGATTTGGGAAACTGAGGCAGAAGGACTGTCATGATTTTGAAGCTATCCTGGGCCACAGAGTAATGAAGGAAAAGGAGAGGGGGAAGAGAAATGTAAAAGAGAGAGAGAGACAGAGAGAGAGAACGAATGAGATATCTCAAGAGAGCCAAAGGCACTGTCTCAACAAACAAACCAACAAACCCACAAAAACCAAAACAAACAAATAAGCAGAAAAACCAAAACAACAACCACAACAAAACCAAAACTATGAAACACCAAAGCTAGAGCGAGGCCAGTCTGGGCTATACAGTAGAATCTTGTCTCAAACCAAAGGGAGAATATGTAGATCTGTGGCAGGGTGCTTACTCAGGCATGCCCAAGGGTCCTAGATTCAATCTTCATAATGAAAAATAGAACTAAAATACCTATGGTTTGCTAGAGGATTAGTAAAAACCATTTGAAAAGCTGAGCCTTTCCTACAGAAATTACTATGAGATGTCAAATCTTTAAGTGTGCCTAAGGATGAAAATATGGGTCTTTGTGTTCCTAACAATAATATGTTGGAAAAGCTTTTGAGATCTAGAGAGACCAATCAGCACTACGGTAATTGTGCAGAAAAATAAATCTAAGCTTTAATTGTCCACTCAATATTAGTTGACTGGCAACACCAAGAACACACTCAAGTTTCACAGTAGACACTCCTTTCCACTGGCATCCTCTGTTCCTTTCTTAGTAGTAAGGCAGTGTCTGCCTGTGGCACTGGCAGCAGATGACATAAACCACAATGGCTACGCTGAGAAAATCTGTAAGATCTACACATTCATAGAGAAAGCCAATCACAGGGGTTGCTGTGGCAATAAGATTTCACATTGTGTAAAGAAAGATCACATAAATTTCAAAGGCGCAAACACAGAAAGTGAACCTTCTTCTCAATGTGCTAGGTAAAGACAATTCATTATTTGTATTTTATCATTTTTCTTTTATCCACTCCTCTCCCTCTAAAAACCATTAACTACCAGAATGCATAGTGTGCTTGTTGAGGTTTCAGAGACCAAATGAAGTAGAAAATCTTTTAAATCTTTATATTCTTCAAGCCTCTTTTTTGTTCCTTTCATGTTCACACCACCTGGACATTTTTCTTTATATTCAAATTTAAAATATCAAGATCTAAACAAACTTTCAATTTTTCTTCTAAGCTCAGATTCATGTAAGATTCATATATATATATGAAGCTCCTCTAGTCTCTCTGTCTCTGTCTCTCATGGTTCTAAGGAGTGGGCCTGAGGCCCATGTCTAAATTCTAGCACTTAGTAGGCAGAGACACAGTCACAGGTCTGAGACCAGCCTAGCTCACACAGCAAATTCCAGGTTGGCAAAGGATACATAGTAAAACAGTAATTCAGATTAATTGGATAAAACCCAAAGTGATCGATCGGATGTACCTGCAATCCCAACGATTTGAGAAGCTGATGCAGGAGGATTGTGAGCTCTAGGCCAAGTTACACAGAAAAACTACACATTTCAAATAAAAGCCTAGAGCTACTGCAATAGCCAATAACCTTATACTTTTGTGAGTTCCTGTGATACAGTATTTCTGTAATTCCCCTGACCACAGTTCTACTATTTAATACTTTAACTCATATTATAAAATTTAGATTTTTGTCTGTTTGCTTCAGGGGTTTGTTGTAGGTTTTTTTTTTTTTTTTTGGTTT
>LR753293.1:0-11168 GCA_902729485.2 Mus minutoides
CTAGGAGAAACACTTCTGATATGTCTGTGAGCATGTTTTCAGAGAGGTTACCTGAAGAAGAAAGGCACACCCTGAATGTGGGTGGCAGAATCCTATGGACTGGGGTTCCAGCCTGAAGAAAAAGGAAAAGGAGAAAGCTGGCTCAGGATCAATATTCATCTATTTATATTCCTCTTCCTCTTCCTCTCTCTCTCTCTCTGTATTTCTCTCTGTCTTTCTCTCTGTCTGTGTCTCTGTCTCTCTCTGTCTCTCTGTCTCTCTCTCTCTCTCTCTCTCTCTCTCTCTTTCTCTCTCTCTCTCTCCCTCCTACCTGAACATGGATGCAATGTGACCAGCTATGTAACCTTCCTGGTCATGATGAAATTGATCCCTTTAAAATGTAAAACAAAACAAACGCTTCTTTTCCTAAGTGCCCTTTGTTAGCAACAGTGAGAAAAGTAGCCAATATATGTTGTATTGTCATTTTGACAAAAATACACTTGGATACTTAAACTCAGGATTTTTATCTCATTATTAAATCTTATTTCATTTTACATATATATAAACATTGTTTTGCTTCTTGGACGGGGTTTCACTATGTCACCTAGCCAGCTTTATAGTCTAACTAGTCTTAAGTTTGCCAATTTTCTACCTCAGTTGTCTATGTGCTGGTATTACAGATCTGTTTCAGCAACCAACATACATTTACAAAGCTCCATGGGATTCAAAACTACACATACTCACACTTTCTACTCTCTTGTTTAAAGGTATTTTTACTTCAAAGTTGGCTTGTTTCATATCATGTTATAAAAAACTATGACTTCAATGTGAATTCTTTTTCATTTCTACTAAGTCAACTCTGTGTGTAGATTCAGGTTCTAGATTTCAACACTTTTTTTTAAAAATTATGATAAAATACAATTCTGCTTCACCACTTCTTATTCTCATTGGAGAATACCAGTTGCATTGTGTGAGGTCATCTTTGTTGGTCATCTGAAGCTACTACCTTCTAATTATTTTTATCTCCTTTTATCATATTGACAACATTTGGCTATTTTAATTCTCTTCCTTGATGTCCTGAATTATAATTCCTATTGCTTCTCTACTCCCTGTCACGTGGTAGCTTTGTCTTCATCCCGGGGATGACTCTTTCTCCTCCGTTCTTCCTGGAAGTCTACTTACTTCTCACATTAAGTAATGTTTCTCTTTTTCTGAAATTTTGAGTTCCTGATTGGAATATTTTACATGCATATGCACATGTTTCTTTAATGACTTTTGATTTGCTTTTCTTGCCCTCCATGGGTTTTTAGACGAATTTATTCATCAATATTTTATTCTTGTGTACTTGCATCATATGACAACTTGAATGGCTTCAGATATCTCCTGACTTCTTTATCTAAGACCCCCAAAACCTCTGTGGGATAACTGTGAGACAATTAATGGCTTATCAGTTTACTCAGCTGAAGAGCACCCTCTTCTGTTGACATAATATGTAATCAATTTAATAAATAGTGACATTCATAAAAATGCTATTTCTTACATTTATTAATTGGTGCTTTTTTCCCTTTGGTTTGGTTTTATTTTTCATTGTTTTTTCATATTTCCTTTACATCCCTTCAGTTCTACACAGTGGGGTACCATAGAGGTTTCTATAGGCCCTGAGTTCTTAGAAACATTTTGCATGGCTAATTGGAAGCAGTCTTCTGCTGGACAAGACAGTTTGTTTTTAAAACCTATTCTCCATCTCCACTGGGCATCACGCATTATTTCCAGAATCAGTCCCATTTACTTTCTATTATAGCACTACCTTCAGAGTTTTTAGTTAAGCATTTATGGTACGCCATGTCTTCTCATGTGCTGTAGCCATGGGTCTCTCTCTCTTTTTTTTTTTATTTTCTTGCTTTACTTTGTACAGCTTTTAGATGCTATGTGAAGAACTTTGGTTTCATGTAGCTGTTATTATCCTTGACTAATAATATCACTCAAGGTCCTATTATAGAATTTTTTTTTTATTTTCATGAAATCTTTTTTATAGATCTTTTTTAGAGATGTCAATGAAGTTGAATTCATTAATAAAAAATCAGAAACTATTGAGTATCAAACTTTGTATCTTATTATTAAACTCATATCTTTTGTTAATATTGGTGTTCTTTCTATTACTTAAAACATGAGATATACAACTTATAAAATATATTTTGTCTACAATTTTGAATCTTATCATCTATGATGAGTAGACTCAATTGTTTGCTGCATGTAGCAAAACCACTTTTGCCATGAATCAAGAAAAAAAAAAGAAAAGTTAGCAGCTAGGGTCCCACATTCCCATTAAAATTATAATCACATTGACCTAATTTCTACCTGAGACAATTTTTTGTAAGACTCCCCCTTACATAGAATCTAGCACCTTCTAATAGCACCCTGGACATAGAAAAACAGGTCTTACCACATGGAACTCTGTGGAAACATATACTGTAGTACTCAGGGTCCTAACATGGACTACTACTCATTTGACTTTTCTGTTTTCCCTTTTTCCAATTCTCTTATTCTGTATGTTACAACCTTTTAAATTGTTGTTTAATATTTTTGAGAATTTTTTAGATAAGCTCTGCATCTACAATATTTGCCCCTTACCTGTCCCTCTCCAATTCTTTCCATGCCCCTCCTTCCAAATTCATGAGCTCTTCTTTATTATTGTTGTCATATAGATAGGTAGGTAGAAGGAAGGAAGGAAGGAAGGAAGGAAGGAAGGAAGGAAGGAAGGAAAGAGAGAAAGAAAGAAAGAAAGAAAGAAAGAAAGAAAGAAAGAAAGAAAGAAAGAAAGAAAGAAAGAAAGAACATGGATATATATCAATATAGCCTACTAAATCTGCTTAGATTTGCTTGTAAATACATGTGTACAAACTCTGAATGACATCAACGCATTCTGTTTCCTTACATATTGAAACTGAGGTCATAATATTGCTTGGCCCTATCATCCATTAGTGACCAACCATGCATCTCACACCGTGACATGAGTAATGCTAAACTATCTATAGCTCTCTATCCCATCTCATACCTGCCCTTTTCCCTTTGATCCTCATCATAGTAGAAGATATGACATCACCTTTCCCAACACATCTTGTCATGGTCACTGAAAATAGAAGTCTTCTTATGACTGCCCTCTCAGTCCATAAATATAAATTATTATCTCTAAAATATCACCAACCTGTTTTCAGCCCTTCCAGATTCTGGTTCACAGCAGCTTCCTTCTTGGCTGGGTTACACTAGCAGCCTCATATCTATAGATCCTGCTTCCACTTTTCTCCCCCATACAGTCTAATGTACAACATTTTGATGAATTTTAATTATGTTAATATTGCTCCATTTCTAATGTGGCAGTATCCTCTCAATATACTGTAATTATATTAGGGTGGGCTAGCTGATACATAATCCAATGTATGTTCATCTCTCTAGGCACCTATCACCAGACTCTGACTCTTTCTTTCCCCTGTAAAACACAAAACAGGTACAGAAACCTTAAGTAATCTCACACAATGGTCAGGGCACTGTGTCTAGTTCCATACTCTGTTCTAGAAAACAATGGTCAGGGCACTGTTCCTAGATCCATATTTTGTTCTAGAAGCATGACGCTCCATATTCAAAGAAGTCTAATTGCCCTCTCATTGAACATGGTCAACTTACTGATTCAATTATAATGAACAAAATACTTTTGTAATGTTCTATAGCTTCCATGGCTAAGTCACAATATGGATAAAACTTCTGTCTAATATTTTCTCTCATCTGTAGATATACAGACAGACGGATGGATGGACAGACAGATAGATAGATCTAATGTCATCTCTCTCTGTGTGTATCTGTGTCTTCTCTGTTTCAATCTCTGTCTCCATATGTATCTCTTTCTCTGTCCTTCAACCATACTATAGATATGGTAAACCCAAGTAGTGCTAGGGGGAGGTAGTCAATAATCCAAATCTCAGCCATGTGCAGTAACAGCCCTCGGGTTATTATAGCTCTGAACCCTACTTAGAACGCAGAAAAATGAGCACATATTGTCACTGCTTAAGTTGTGAATTCTGAACTAGAACAAAAATATTTTAAATTTGTAGGTAATTTTGGTCTTGCTTATTGTATCTTATGCCTGGAAATTTCCCACTTGTTCTTTTACCCATTAATCCTTAAGCGACATTCTGTTTGCTTTTATTTTACAATTCGGTATAGAAATTGCTATACTCTTCTAAGTTGTTCTCATATTCTTTTTTTTTAAGATTTATTTTATTTATTATATGTAAGTACACTGTAGCTGTCTTCAGACACTCCAGAGGAGGGCGCCAGATCTCGTTACGGATGGTTGTGAGCCACCATGTGGATGCTGGGATTTGAACTTATCACCTTCGGAAGAGCAGTCGGGTGCTCTTACCCGCTGAGCCATCTCACCAGCCCTTTTCTCATATTCTTAAAGATACTTCTATATGGAGTTGCCTATGTTTGTCTATAACATTGACTGTGAAACTTATATTTTATTCAATATATATGGCTTCTTAAATGAGAAATGTACCTGTGTTTCTGTAAGCAAGTGAAACTAAGTGAGAGTTCAGCTTAAAATTTCAAATCATACTTGTCTCAATACGAACAGGAAATCTACTGCTTAAAATTAATACTAACCAGTGTCACTGGGGAACGTGGACTCATGTCAATTGCTATGGAAAACACTTTGTATATATCACCTCATGTAAATGTCAATCTGATCCTCTGAGACAGTTACAAATGCATTCTCTGTTTTATTTTGAATCCCAGTTTTACTCAACCACTTTAGCTGTGCAGCATGGATTAAGTAAGCCGGACTTTCTTACTTTCTAATTTTTCTTTTCAAAATAAAGATTAAAATAACACCTGAAATGAGGATTAAATGAAATTACACATATTACACCTCACACTATAATAGGTATTTCAGAAACTCTAGGCCTCATTTTTCATTTGAAGAGCTTGAAGTCTATTAGAAAGTTAAATAACTTTGACAAAGACACATGGCTAGGGTACACTTGAGATCCTGTCTCAGGTCTGTTGGCCTCCTAAGCCCTGACTATAAGCAAGTAGGCAATAGTGCTCAACATACCCTTTTCCAATTCTTTCTTTACTATCTACCTGTGATATCTGCTGATAGCTTCATCAAAATTTAAAGAAAAGTGAGCCAATAAATTTACTGAATGGAGGATTACAAAAAAAGTATTATAATATTAGTGTCTGTTGCCTGAATAATATTTGTATACTCTCATAATTTAAACATTGGTTTAATCTTGTCAATGTCCTGATATCACAATACTGAGGAGAAGTATACTAAGAAAAGTGAAGAGTTTTGTCTACCACAATAGAAAACCAACATATGATGTCTAAAATGGAAGACAAAAAGTTACCTACAAACTAAAAGTAAGCACAGTTCGGCTTCTCAAAGGTGGATGACTGAAGCTAAGAGAACTAAGAGAAGAGAAAGAGAGTGGTGACATAAAGAACCGATTTTTCCATTACAGACTTCTAAGAAATATTTGACTTTATAAAAATGAATATGTGTTTGATTAAAATTATTTTAACCCATCTGGAATTCATATTGGATCATATTGTATGATAGAGATCTAATGTCATAGTTTCCCAATGGCCTCTCCAGTTGTTATCTAGCCTGACTTTAATTACACTTCTGCCTCTTCTCATGTGTTTGTTGTTTGGAGTACCCAAAAAGCAGAAATATGAAGTCATATACACACAGACTCAGGCCATATTTCCCTCAATTTAAGGCTACACCCTTGGATAATCTATACCTGCCTTTGTTCATGCTATACTTGGAATCATTAGGGAGATTGCAAGCATCCAATATAACACAAAAAGTAAGGAATCAGATGAAGAGCCCTCTGAGAACACTGCTTTCACAGAGTCTAGTACAGAGGCATCTTCCACTATTAGTCACTTGGAAGAATGCAAATTAAAACCACAGTAAGATACCCACAGTGTGGGCTGACATGATAAGAACATGCCTTACTGAATGGTACTAAGAATTTGGAGCAACTATAATTCTCATAAACTCACACTGAAAATAGAGGATGTTGGGAATAGAGAGTATTACAACCATATTGAGAAATTTGGGGGAAGCTTCTTATGAAATTAAGCAAATATCTCCAATGTGCTGTTTCATGTTTAGATATTGATTGCACATTTTGGCAAAAATATTAGCACAGTAATAACCCAGAAACAACCAAGGTGTCTGTTAGTAGAACAGAAAAGTTATGAGTGTGTGTGTGTGTGTGTGTGTGTGTGAGAGAGAGAGAGAGAGAGAGAGAAAATAGTAGTAGGCAACAAAAAGAACAAAATATAAATCAAAATACTTTGACCATTAAAATAACTATACAAGCTAAGACGAAAGGATGGACCATGCAGAGACTACCCCACCAGGGGGGATCCATCCCATAATCAGTCATTAAACTCAGACACGATTGCATAGGACAGCTAGTACCTACTTAAGGGAACCTGATATAGCTGTCTCGTACAGAAGTGGTTGCTCATAATCATCTATATGATGGAACACAGGGCCCACAATGGAGAAGCTAGAGATAGAACCCTAGGAGCTGAAGGGGTCTGCAACCCTAGAAGAGGAACAACAATATGAAATAACCAGAACCCCCAGAACATGTGTCTCTAGCTCTACATGTAGCAGAAGATGGCCTAGTCGGCCATCATTGGGTGGAGAGGCCCCTTGGTATTGTATATACCCCAATATAGGGGAACGCCAGGACCAAGAAGTGGGAGTGGGTGGGCAGGGTATCAGGGCGGGGGGGGTGGAACTTTCAGGAAAACATTTGAAATGTAAATTAAGAAAACATCTAATAAAAACTAATTGATTTAAAAAATAAATAAAATAACTATACATATTAAATTGTGTCTATTTCTCAAAATTGCATGAATTTCTAAACCAAAGTACTTCAGAATATGACTAGAACTGAAGATATGCCCTTTAAAGAAGTTGTAGACTAAAATAAGTTCATAAGGGTTGGCCTTCATCCAGTATCCTGTATCTTTAGAAGATGAGTATCAAAACAAGAACATGCATATCCAAAAATCTTCATCTGTGTTCATAGTGAAAAGCTGGCCATCTGCAAACAAAGTAGGCTCTCTCTGCAAACAAAGTAGGATCCATCAGGAGACTCCAAACCTGGCAGCACCTTGATCTTGTCCTTCCAAAGTCAACATCTATGAGAAAATAAATTGCAATTGTTCGAGTTCCCTGCACTCAGTATGTTATTGAATTAGCCTTGGCAGATTAATATAGATGATTCTAGATACATAAAATTCTATAGTGCAAAAAATATCTAGCTGTAGAATAAAAGCAAAGCAGGGGTTACTACATCACTTAGGTTCCTTCCACCTAAAGTGTGTGGGTATGATGCTGAGGCTAAAGACAGACTAGAATTCCAGTATTAGAAGAGAAAACAAGATGACGCTGATCTGTAAGAATTGGGAGGAAATGTAAACTAGCTTCATTATTTCTACAGATTCCTCCTGCTACAAAGAATACCCTAGGTTCCCACAATGTTATTTTTTTAATCCTGCTATTCTAATAAGAACATTAATAATGAGAATATCCTGAATCTATTTCACATCATTAAAAACACTAATAAATAAAATTCTTATGGCTTTCTAAAGCTTCTAATCACTCTGCCATTGTGTCTTAATTTTAGGTAAATATTGTTTGGGAAACTTTGCTCTATTTATGAACTGAGATGTAATAGCTCAATGGTCATCTATTTCTGCCTATCTTTCACTTTTCTTTCTGACGGTTCATTCTCTACTTCATGTAGACTTTCAACAAATATCATTGTCCCAAGTGGAGATGAAAACTCTATTGATTCCTTGGCCAGCTGCTTATAAGCACTCATATTTCTCAAATGCAATAAAATATGAGTCCCTTTAACTCTTCAAATAAAATAACAGTGTCACAATGCTTTTCTTAGTAAACTGAGACTGGTAATTACCTTGAATCGATAATGACCCAAAATATGTAAAATTTTCCCATCTCAGCTGCTGGAAGGAAGACACCTGTATGTATTCTCGCCCCTCTTTTTGTTTTTTATCTTGTTTTTCAGTCAGTATTCTTCTGGATATGTCAACAAAAGAAAAGAAAATAGTTTACTCTTTGGAGTATTCATGAATCTTGATGGTGTTTTTCCATATACAAGATCCTATACCCCTGAGAATCTGAACTAATGAAAGTAATAGTAAACAAATATTTTACAAAATATCAATTGACATAAGGAGGCCCTGTATTGGTTCTTTAAGAATATACTTTTGTACTGGGTCTGGAGAGATGGCTCAGTGGTTAAGAGTACTGATTGCTCTTCCAGAGTTCTTGAGTTCAATTCCCAGCAACGATATGGTGGCTCACAACCATCCATAATAGGATTTGATGCCCTTTTTTTAGTGTGTCTGAAGACAGTGACAGTGTACTCACATATAAAAATAAATCTAAAGAAAAGAAAAAAAGGAAGAGAGGGAGGGAGGAAGGAAGGAAGGAAAGAAGGAAGGAAGGAAGGAAGGAAGGAAGGAAGGAAGGAAGGAAGGAAGGAAGGAAGGAAACACTACTTACTCTTGGTCCAGTTTCCCAAGACATTAATTGATAAATCTTGATTTGTATAATTTGATTGTCAAACTCAATTCCTTTTTGTATAAAATAAATTTTCTAGAAAACTTGTCCTTATAGTCTCCAAACACTAATTTGATGATGGTATAGCACTGTCAGGGTGTCAATGGTTTTCATACACACACACACACACACACACACACACACACACACACACGCACACGCACACACAAATGAAATCCAATGGATGGCTTTCCACATACTCTTTTCAGGCCTTCCTCTGGAAGGTGGATGAAAGAGAAGCAAAATTTCATCAAGTCTGTTGGCTTTCATATTAGTAAATGTAAGATAAAACCTCTCACGTTTTTAGGGATTGGTATTATTAAGTATTCAAATTCTGTTTCCATATTCTCATCTGGAAATGCTAAAATACAAATTTATTTCCTTCTAAAACAATGTGATTGCCATCTTCATGGCTGCCTCTGTACTACCACATTCATATCATGGTAAACAGCATATAAATTCTAAAATATTTAGGGTGAAATGACAATGACTGTGAGTACTATGAAAGATTACTTTTAAAAAGTTGTTAATTTTTTATTTAAGATTGCCTTTTTGAGAACAGACAACATAGTTTTTAACTGCATATGTCATATGAAATACAGAATGAAATCAGTCTTGATCATAACTCTTGGCTTTGTTCCCTATGTTTTGATTTAACAGGAAAAAAGTTTCTTTTACTCCCACTAGAGAAATCTCCCTAAAGGCTATGAAATTCATTTTGCCTTAAGTCACTCAGTGACTCAAAATGTATGCCTGTCTCTTAGAGATAGCCTTGTATGGAAACCTTAATATCAAGTGACAAAAGCTAGAAAAAACTTGGCAAACTCTAGTCTATGCTAACATTGAGGGGATGATAAAACTATAAATACCTATTGAAAACTACATAACCCTAGAATATCATAGCCGGTGCATTGAAATGACAAGTAATAAGAAATTTAAACTGAAAAATCCCCACACACCTAGTGATATCAAAGTCACTTGTATTCCCACATCCTGGATAACAAGCTCATTTTTAATAGTGATCTGCTAAATGATTAGCCTGACATAGTAGATGTAAACAAAAATGAATATATGACAATAAAATTCTCTCATTTTAGGTAGTCCAAAAACTTCTAGCAGAAATATCTCAACCAAGCAATTTTAAATCCCCAATGTTTCACAATGTGGGGGAATTCAAGAAAATCAAGGCACGAGGGAAATTTTATACCATTTTTGTTATATCAAAGTAATAGACAAATTCTTTATGTAGTGTAGATTGCAGAAAGCCTCTCTTCTTATGGGTGATCTATAACTTTAATATCAATTTCATAAAATGAAGCTAAAAAAAGGAAAGGACCCTTTGTTATATCCTTGATCAGCACTGTTCAAGATGGTCGACTGAAGCATTCCCAAGCCAGATCAAACAACTGGTCCTAAAAGAGACTGTCAAGACCATTTCTGCCTGGTAACAAAAAGTGAACTGCCTGTATCATTTCACATTTAAAAACAGTCGGTGTATGAGCTTTACTTTAAGGTAGAGTTTCTAGATTTTTCGTCATCATATAATAAGCCTAAACTTAGCACATATATATGGTAAAAACTAAGACCATTACCTTCATATATGCAAAGGGGTTTTAACTACAAGAACAATAGAGCTTCTTTTAGAATCAAGCATCTACTTCGTTTGTGCTTTACTTCGTTAAAAGAAAAATGAACTTGTTATCCAGGATGTGGGAATAGAAGTGACTTTGAAATACACATCCTTTTTTTTTTGCCACAGTTGACAAAAACACAGTTTCTTTCTTTCTACTGCAGAATGAGCCAAGCTTCTCTATCAATGTTCTAACAAATTTCTGAATCAGCTAAAATATGAATTTCAAGACAGATAAATTATAATAAACATCAAAGAAATAGATGCGGCAAGGCACAAGTGTTCATCTTATGCCAGCAGCTACCCATTACATAACTAATTAGGTTACATATTTGCATATCATGTGGTCCTATGGCTAGAGATCTAAAAACCTACAGATGCCAAGTGCAGAGAAAGCGGGTCACAGCCTGTGGACAAGAGAGCAACCTTCTGAGACCTGAAAGAATAAATAAACTTTGAAAATTAATTATGATTAAAAATGAAAGAAACTCTTGTAAACTGTGTAGAATCCTTAGGAAGGAGACATGGTTTATACTAGAAAACAAAGTAGGATTGAAGAAATTGAGATTTACAGATAAAAGAGTCAGATTAAGATCTAAAAGATTTGAGCAAAAAAGTACACAGCAGCAGCAACAACAACAATGGCAACAAAGAAACCAAGAATGCAGAAAACATAAAGAAGAGATATCAAAAAGTGGGCTCAGTAGAAGCAATCACCTTAGTTAAGGCCAGTCATTGTTGAGTTAATTATCTCAAATTGCAGAGGGAAAAAACACACACACATTAAAATATATAGTAAATAATATGTATATATATATGCATATATGTATATATATATATATATATATATATATATATATATATATATATATATAT
>LR753292.1:0-10958 GCA_902729485.2 Mus minutoides
CTGGGCTGGCCTCAAAATCACAGCAATCCTAGGGTCCAAACTCCTGAAGCCTCTCTCCCCTCCCTGTCATGTGGAACCATAGGACTTCTTCCCTTGAGTAGATGTGTCTTCCTCCTTCATCAGTTTGCATACTTCCAAAGACTGACTACTTGCTCTTCTTAGATCTGAGGACTCCTCAAGGCAGAAGCTAGCACTCTCTTTCATCAATCAGTGAGCTCTCAAGGAGGAGGGCTGACACTTTGTGCTATGTGAACTCATATAGGTCCTTGGGGGTCCCTACATTTGGAGAATGAATGTTCTCCTTCATTAGCTTAAAGGCCAGTAGATGAGGATCTTTCGGGTGAAGGTGCTGGCTTCCTGAATGTACTTTAGCCGCTCTTGCTGCAGTTCAGGGTAATTCCTCAGGGGGCACAAACTCATTTGTCACAGCAACTGGACCTTGGTGGGGAAAGGGGGTTACCCTAGGGGTAACCTGTGCACTGGAGGGAAATAGCCTATGGGGTTAGGGATTAGCTAGTTCTTAACTCTGCTTTAATGATACAAATAACAAAGAACTGACTTAAACTTCTGATGGACCACTTCCTCATCATAAAATGAGCTGGTAACCCTCATCAGGTTGTTTGAAGAATAAATAAATTCATGCTAGGGCCAGAGAGATGGAGAGATGGCTTCAGCAGTGAAGAGCTTGAACTTGACTTAAAGAGCATGAATTCTGTTCCCAGCACCTGCACTGGGCAGCTCACAACCACCTGTGTCTCCAGGTCCAGGGGATCTACCACACACACACACACACACACACACACACACTAGTCTCTAGTCTCCTCTGGCACTGAACTCATATGTGCATGTGTGCATGGCCCATTGAGAATCTTAGTTTCTTTTTTTTTTTTTTTTTTTTTGGTTTTTCAAGACAGGGTTTCTCTGTGTAGCCCTGGCTGTCCTGGAACTCACTTTATAGACCAGGCTGGCCTTGAACTCAGAAATCCGCCTGCCTCTGCCTCCAGAGGGCTGGGATTAAAGGCGTGTGTCACCACGGCCCAGC
Organism: Mus minutoides; assembly: GCA_902729485.2. NCBI lineage: Eukaryota > Metazoa > Chordata > Mammalia > Rodentia > Muridae > Mus > Mus minutoides. The sequence continues at coordinate 1,043 of LR753292.1, forward strand.
TGAATCCTAGTTTCTTTAAGAACCCAGTTATGCTTTGTGACTATGTTTTTGTTTTAATCTCAGGCTGCTTCACAGCAGGTGATTATGATTTGTCTCATCCACTAGCAGGGGCATGATTTTTGCCAGGTGCAGATAGTTTAATTCTGGGACTCTGGAGAGGGATTAATGGAAGAGCCCTGAGAGGGCCTGGGGTGGCTGCTGTTCGCCCTGGTGCTAGTTCCTATTGAGGTTTGTCAAGTACTTGTAAGCAAAGAGAAGTTGGAGATATCCTAATGACAAAGACTGAACTTGCCCCACGGAACCCAATACTCCCAATCAGCAGGAAGTAGTCTAAAGAGGTGGACACTCCCTTCCCCCTCTAATCTTCTCTCTCTTCTACCTAGTGTTGGGGGATTGGAAGGGATTAGGATGGAATATAGATTGGAAGGATGGTAGATATAAGAACCCAATAAAGTAGCGTTAAAAAAAAAAAGTATGCCAACAACCCATCACCATGCACGTAGTTAATTTAAAAAAAAGGTATATTATGATCCAGAAAGGTTGCCAGGAAAACATTATTTATTGGTACTCTTAAATAAATTTCTCAACTGCTGATTCATCTCTCAGTTCTTATTAAAAATTTGTTTCAGTTCTTAAAACACAGCAGATATGTCCCTCTTGCCTTAGTTTCAGGCATGAGAAGGCTCAAAGAAAAGAATTCTGAAATGTAGTGGAATTGTGAGCTTGATGAATTAGAAGCAGTTTAATCATCACTTGTGTGGAGGTCAGAGGGCAGGCTGTAGTGTTGGTTTTGCCCTTCCACTTATACATGTGTTCCAGGGAACTCGAGGAACTCAGGCTTTGAGTAGCAGGCAGTCTGTGTGCTGAGCCATCTCACCGGCCCTTCCCCCTAAGGTTTATGCTTTGTATTCAAGTGTAACCTTGAACTCCTGATCCTCTTACTTCTACCTCCAGAGTGTTGGAATTACAGGCATGAACCATCAAAGCCTACTTACTCAGCACTGGGGGTACGGAAGGAACACACCAGGCATTTCAAGTGAAGAGGGGTCTACGCAGCCTCAGGTCTTTATGCATGCTAGGCAAGCACGCTACTGAGCTCCATCCTCATTGGCTTATATTCTAAATGTGCCCTGTGCTGACTAGTTTTATGTCAACTTGACACGGGATAGAATCAACTGAGAGGAGGGAGCCTCAATTGAGAAAATGCCTCTATAAAGTCAGGCTGCAGGCAAGCCTGAAGGGCACTTTCTTAATCAGTGGTTGATGTGGAAGGATCCAGCCCGTTGTGGATAAGGCCAGCCCTGGGCTGCCCAGGCAGTCTTTGGTTGTATAAGAGAGCAGGCTGAAGGAGCCACGAAGAGCAAGCCAGTGAGCAGCACCTCTCCAAGATCTCAGCAGCAGCAGCTCCTGCCTCCAGGTTCCTGCTCTACTTGACTTCCCACCTTTACTGCTTTTAAAGAATTGTGTGAACCTGTGAAAAAAAAAATAAACCCTTTCCTCTCCAAGTTGCTTTTGGTCATGGTGTTTCATTGCAGCAATAGTAACCCTATCTAAGACCATGCTCATAACTTCTTGGAGGCTCATTCTTCCTTACATGGGGCCAGGGAGATCCTGGTCTTGGTAGAAGCCAGCAGCCTAGATGAGGACACATGGCCATATTCCAGTGGACGTGGGGGTGGGCAGCATTGTGTATGGGGGAATTGAGAGCAGCCAGAATATTTGGGACTAGCCTTGGCAACTAGAGACCAGATGCGGGCTGGAGAGATGGCTCAGCTGTTAAAGGCTTAGGCTCACAACTGGAGACCAGATGCCCTTGTTTCTGCCTTTACTACTTCGTACCCTGACTGACAGGAGAGCAAGAGAGTGACTGAGAAGTGGTCTAAAGACATAGACATAGCTTTAGAGCACCCCTCGAGAGAGATGCCTGCTAGCTGTCCTCTCAGAGCCACTGTGTGAGGGAAGGAAGCTGGCTGAAGGCAGGCAGTGAAAAAGATTTGGGCTGTCCCAACCTGCTGGGGCAATAACAAAGGGAGGGGTGGCTGGGGAAGAAAGAGTGGGTGGCAGGCAGAGAGAGAAAGGGGAGCTCAGAGGAGGGAGGAAAGGGGAGAACTGAGGTAGAGAGAAGGGACCGAGAATAGCTGAAGACCCCTGGCCTAAACTGCCAGTCCCTGCTCAGCCTCCAGATTTCCCCACAGACCACTGAGCTCTGCAGGGCTCGGATCTCTCAGATGTCAGGAGAGAGAAACTCACACCAGGAGACATCTGCTCGCTTGCATGGCAATACTCCCGCACAGCAGGACAGACAGCTCCTCTGAAGAGAGCGTCCCACCTGGCTGTACCCTGGGGGAAGGAGCACTGAATCTACCTGCCACCCGCCCCCCCCAAAAAAATCTAGAAATGAAATATTGACAACCTAATCCATTTGCATAACCAGTCTCTTTTTACCTTTTTTCTTAACCACAATTTAAACAACTTATTTATTTAGAGATCAAGCAAAGACTGCTAATGAATTTTACACAAAGCACACTAATAATCGGCCTGTGGAACAGGAGGGTAATCACAGCAGGGATTAACTTCCTACTTAAACACCCTTCCTTCCCAACAGATCAATCTAATGTGTCCAATATCGCCATTAACAACCAGATACACTGCTCAATTAAATTACAAGTTACATTTCGTGTTTGATTTGAGCTGGATGCCTCCGATCTGGGGAGACCCGCGTTATTATACCCACTTGGCTTTAATATGCTCATGATAATTTGGGGTGGGCTAATGCAGCTGTCACCTACAAAATTAATGGAGGCAATTTTACAAAATATTAAACACCAGGCAGCCTGTTGAGGCGGGAAAGCCAAACGCAACTCAGAGCTCTGTATCAACTCTCCCGAGGCGGGGCGGGCTGGCAAAACAAGCTGGGAGGCCCTTGGTTTTGGAGATTCTCTCTGCTCTGAGATCAGGGGTGAGACTCGAAGAAGAGACACGTGGGATTATTTCTGCCCTTGGTGAGCCTTGAGAGCCAATGAAGTGCCTGGTAGGTTTGCTAACATTATTTTCCAACACCGAAATAAGGCTGGGGGGCAGGGGGTGGGGCTCATCTGGTCCCCGACAATTCCTTACCTTAGGGTTTGAGGATGTAAGGGGAAGGTGACTGACTCTAGCACTCAATCCAAGGTCCTCAGAGCCCACACCCTGGGCTTTTTCTTACACACTAAAACATAGGAGAACTTTGGGGGAAAGATCTTCATGTGACAATTCTCCCAACAAAGCTTCAGGGCTGGCTACATCATTTGCAAAGCAGCAAAGCACCCATGACCTTTCCCATAAACTTGAATTCTATTGGCTAATGAACACGTTTAGGGCTAGGGCCTAGAGAAAGGATAGATTCTATTGGTGGAGGATGCAAAGTAGATAGTAGATAGTAGTAGAGCTGTGTTCCATTCACTGGAGACAAAGCTCAGGGTATTGGGGGGATTCAGGAGGAGGCTGGCTCTTAACAGAATAGCAAAGGATCACCAGGTTGTCTGACCATGTTACTCAAGCATGCCAGGAGGTCAGGCACACTTCCTTCCATTGAAGAAGAGAGACCCATGTGATTGACAGTCCTGCTTTCTCCAGTGCTTAGTCTAAGCTGTGCTTCTTACAGTATCTCCTCTCACTTTGTCTAGAAGAGTAACAATAACATTCAAGAACCAGAGGTGAAACTTGGATCCACCTGCACAGTGCCAGGCAATAGGCAGGGACCCCTCTGGATGGTGGGTAGGGAAAGGGACCAGGCCCTGGGTGCATGGACACAAGTGGTCCTCCATCTCCAGTTCAGCATGGCATCAGATACTTGGGCCTTGCTTCTTCCTCTCCCACAGTGTGCCCTGGCCCCACAGCTGTCTTCCAGTTGTGTCCAGAAGGCAGTTTCTGGGGTCTGTGTTCTGTTGCCTGTTCCCTCTGCCAGGTTGGCTTCATTCAAGGATGGTGTCTCTCTGGACCCCCATTCAGTGTGCTTTCAGGCATTCATATCACACAAAGTGATGTCAGTATCTTTCAGAGATAACTCAATTTTGAATACAAATCTACTTCTATAAGAACTTCAAAATGTGGACACTGATTTTGCTCTCTCTGCTCTTCCCTGTTGGTGCAGACTCGGGAGGAGGAGAGAGGTGCTCGCCTCCTTCCCTGGTGCAAGTCCAGGGCAGCCAGGCTGGTGGAGGGGTATGCACTCCTGGGTGAGACAGGGTAGATTTCAGATTGCCATCTGAGGAAAGAGCCAGAAGGCTGGCCAGGGATAGTTCTCTCTGCAAGGCTGCTAAGGGTATGAATAACTGAACAACATAGGCAAGAGTTAATGCCACCTTACCTGTCCCCCATGTATCCAGCTGTACAGTGGCATTGTCCAGTCACATGGTCACACTGGCCTCCATGGTGGCAGGGACAGTCCTGGCTACAGTTCTGGCCAAAGGTCCCTGGTGGGCAGGGCTGGGCACACACTGCTCCCTGAAATAGAATTGAGGACAGGCTTGGTAGGGCTCCAAGGAGAGCACACTGAGGTAATATACTCCAAGGGACACTGGGGCACCAGGGGCCATCCCAAGTTCCTAGTGTAATCAGGAGAGCTGGGTATTCATGCTACAGTTAGGTCTGCTGAGGCTAGCTCTTGCACCCAATTATGCAGGGCACAGTTAGTAGCTGCTACATATCAGGTGCTGGGTTAGAAACTGGGGGTCCAGACTTTATACCTGTCCTTCTAGAGTCCTGGGGAGACCTTGGAGGAAGCTATGGAGAGCACCTAGTGTTAATCCTCTCACATGGATGTGAAGACAAAGATAGCTGAGCAGATATAGGAGAGCCCCCACTCAACACCAGCCATGGGGACATGCTCACCCCTGTGCCTCTCCTAAGCCCAGCTAGAGAGCAGAGGACCCACAAGGAGGTAATGGTGAGAGGAAGGGAAGGGAAGTGTAAAGTGTAAAAAAGGGAGAAAGAGGCAGAAGGAGGAGGAAAAGAGGGCAGAGAAGGACAGGAAGGAGGAGAAATATGACTCCCATCAGGGTATAGCATTACACATTTTTACAAATTAAAAAACAAAAGATTTTTAAGCCAGGCACTGGTGGTTCATGCCTTTAATTCCAGCACTTGAGGCCGAGGCCGAGGCCGAGGCAGAGGCAGAGGCAGACCCATCTGTGAGTTTGAGCCCAGCCTGTTTTACAGAGTGAGTTACAGGACAGCCAGAGCTACACAGAGAAACCCTGTCTCAAAAACAAAACAAGCAAGCAAACAAACAAGAGAAAGCAAAAACGAAACAAAACAACAACCCCAAACCATCTTTTTATTTCTGTGATGTATGTGTGCCGTGGCGTGTGGACACCTGAGGAGGTTGGGACTTAGGGTCCCCTGGAGCTGGAGTTACAGGTGCTTGTGAGCTCCCTGCCATGGATTCAGAGAGTGAACGTGGATCCTCTGGAAAAGCTGCAAGTGCTCTCAACTACTAAGCCATCACTCTAGCCACCCGAGTTTTATATGTCTAAATTAAAGCCATTGGGAAGAGGAAACCAGTCATATGCAAAGCCCAGGACTCAAGTTGTTATATCTTGTAGCTAGGAGTTAGAGGGCAGTAGAGCAGTTCCTTAAGAGTCTGGAGAGAAAGTAGTTTCCAGTCTAGAACTGGCTGCCCAGAAGTACCAGAGGTGGGGCTGAGGGGAAAGTCCGGGTCTTTAGCACTTCAAGAGAACAAACTAGTTAAAGCAAAGTCTTGTCTAGAATTTTAAAACTACCAAACCAAATGCATAAGTGGGGGATTTGATAGAGACAGTTTCAGATTTGAACGAGGTCACCAACATTAAACTTCATGGGTACTCTTCAGTAACTAGCTGGAATATCCCCACACCCCTCATCAAAAAGGAATGCCCAAAGCTGGTGATACGGCCCAGTCAGTAGAGTGCTTGCCTAGCATGCCTGAAGCCCTGAGTTGGTGTAACATACCTAAAGGTGGAGGCAGGAGGATTAGAAGTTCAAGGGTCATCCTCGACTATATAGCTAGTTTGAGAGTTAGATTTGGGTATGAGATCCTATTAAACAAACAAACAAACAAATAACACCCCCCCCCCAAAAAAAAAAGAAGAAGAAAAAGAAAGGAAGAAAGGTCTGGGTCATGGTGGCAGTGGTGGCGCCCACCTTTAATCCCAGTAGTTAGGAGATAGAGGCAGGCAGATCTCTATGAATCTCTGTGAATCAAAGCTGGTCTGGTCTACAGAGTGAGAAACCCTGTCTTGAAAAACAGAACAAAAAGGAGGAGAAGGAGGAGGAGGAAGAGGAGAAGAAGGAAGGAAGGAAGGAAGGAAGGAAGGAAGGAAGGAAGGATCCATCAAAAGTAAAGAGCTTACAGAACAGAAGCACAAGGTGTTCTCAACACTGTCTCAAAACACAAAGGCAAAACCAGAAAGAAAAAGCGGATAAATGACTGAGTGAGGCAGGGAGGGAGGGAGGAACAGAAGGAAGGAGGGGGAGGGAGGGACTTCTGATGTGTCCAATCTTATTGAGAGGCATTTCAGCCATCAGTTGAGCTGTTGAATAAATTAGTAATGGCACACACAGGCATGTTAATGTGATCATCGTGGACACCTTCCTTCTCTTCTTTCTTTTGGAAGCTGGCCTGTATTTTGGGCATTTCCCCTTTTGTGCTGCAGCCCTCCTTCTTGCTATGTGGCTGCTTGTCTCCCATGCCTGACCTCCATGCCAGCTGAACTCAAACGGCATGGCTCTCCCTGCTGTTCTTCCCCAGATTCCTCTGCCAGGTAGTTGCCAAGATTTACAGCTTGCCTGCCTTGGAGTTCTTCTTTTAAATATGAATAAAATTGTCCTTAAGCTTATTTTAAAAAAAAAAAAGACAACACTAAGTGCGTGTATGTGTGTGTGTGGGGGGGGTAGAGCTAAATACATAAATTAAAATAAAATTTAAGTTTATTTATATATGTGTATGCATGTGTGTGTATGTGTGTGGAAGTCATAGGGCAACTTGCTTAAGTCAGTTCTCTGTCTACCCTGTGGTCCCAGGAACTGAACTCAGGTTGCCAGGTTTAAGGGCAGTCGCCCAAGTCACTGAGCCATCTTACCACCCAACTCTTATTCTGTGGGCGGAAGTCAATGGTTAAGAAGTTGCAGCACTAGAAAAAACAAAAAAGAAAAAAGAAAACAAAAAAACAAAAAATAAAAGAAGAGGCAACAAAGCTCGTTAGGTAGAAAACAGAGGGAGACACTCAAAGGGACACGAACCAGGGTTGCAAGCATAGCACGGAGGGCTGCTTTCTCTGCCCCGACCTCCAGGATTAGCCTTGTGGTGTACACCTTTAAAACAGTTCCTGCAAATCTCAAGTCTTCATCAAACGTCTGAGCCTAGTCTTTGTCTCCTGCCACCCTTTCAGCCTCATGCCAGAGATAATCATTTCTCTCCTGGAGAATGAAGATGATCCTCCAATTAATTAATCAATTTGTTCAACACACAGTTATTAAGCATCAATAATCATCGGCCCAGAAGAAGCAAGTTCAGTCGGGAAAAGCCTGCCAGACCAGAGCCATCTTTCCGCATCATGTTATTGAATTGTAATGAATTAAGTGGGAGACTTTCAGCTCAGATTTCCCCTCTGCAGGCACTGAGGCGCTGAGAGGAGGGGCTGGGGAGCAGAGAAAGGAGGACGGCGAAGTAGGTATGCAGAAGTGGGAGGACAGCAGTCTGGGGATGTGGGGGAGCTTTCTCAAAAAACTCGTGAGCTTAGGGATTCACGAGTAACAACAGGAGTCTCTGACCTTTGTGCAATTCTGTCCTTACTATCTGGATGTGTTTGAGGGTCCTCTAACCCTGAAAAAAATTCCAAGACAACTTGGGGGGCAGGAGATCATGCTTGTGCCTACTAGTCCCTGCCTCCCCACCCCGCCCCCTCCCACACAGGTGGGGGTGAAGCCTGGTCTCTAGGAAGCTGTAAAGATAACTGAGATTAGAGATACAAAGGAATCCAGAACAGTGTCTTAATGAGCGGCGCTTAATGACTGTCAGCTGAAGGAAGCTGGCCTTGCTGAGGTGGTGCAGGACTACATAAATGATCAACTACTGCTAGCTGGAAGCATGACCTTTGGAGGAGGCAGGCTGGCATGCCGGTTCCTTTCCTGCTATGACTTTATCTGCTTGAGACTGAAAGGCTGCAACCCTAACTCCCAGTGTGTCTGGATACGGTTGTGTGTGGACATGGGGCCTTTGCAGAGTTGAAGCTAAATATTGGTGTAGGTGGGCCCTCATCCACCCTCATGTACCGGGTTGGAGGGTTAGTTCAACCTTAATGTGGTTGCTATACAAATATTGAGGACTTAAACGTTGACCCTAGAAGCCATGTAAACGGACAGACATGATGATGGGTGCTGGCTGGTTTTATGTTAACTTGACATAAGCTAGAGTCAGGGGACTCTTCAATTGAGAAGATGCCTTCATAAAATTAGCCTATAGACAAGCCTGTAGTACATTTTCTCTCTTTAAAAAAAAAGATTTATTTATTTATTCATTTATTTATATGGGTACTTTGTTTGCATGTATATCTGAACACCAGAAGAGGGCATCAGATCATGTAGTAGATGGTTGTAAGTCACCATGTGGGTGCTGGGAATTGAACTCAGGACCTCTGGAAGAGCAGCCAGTGCTCCTAACCGCTGAGCCATCTCCCCAGGCCCCGTAGTGCATTATCTTTATTAGTAACTGATATGGGAGGGCTCAGCCCATCCATCATGAGTGGTGCCACCTTTGTTCTGCTGATCCTGGGTTCTATGAGAAGGCCAGAGAGATGGTCATGCAAAGACTCCAGGCTGGGGACAGAGACTCAGAAGTCATCAGTCTTGCCTGATGAAGACACCTTGCTACCTATCTGACACCCAGCCTCCAAGCCCATGAAAAAAAAAACAAACCCTTGTCTGAGCATTTGATCTGAGGCTCTATGTCTGGCCACCTGAGAAGGTCAGGTGTGTCTCTGCTGTAGTGGGCTCCTGGGCTACGTAGGATTTAGAAGGTCCTCCAACTGGTCAGACCTGATGTTTCCGTGGGGCTCTCAAGAGCAGCTACACCTTAAGAAGTCCCTGCTCAACAGAAGATCAGAAGGAAGGGGCCAGGACGGGGGCTCAGCCTTGCCAGTGTTTCAGGCATTCACATTAATGGCTGTTGTCCCAGGGTGGCACCAATTGTGGGGACCACTGAGCAGCGACTGCTGAAGGTGCTATGGAAGTGATCCTAACCCCAGGACCAGCCACAGGTCTCTACAGTCACCTTTCCAACGCCTAATGTCTGACACTCCAAAGCCTCTAAGTATCAAACGCCCTCTTGGCCTCCACCATCACAGACTCCATTTCCTGGTTTCTAGCTCCATTTCTCCTTTTGCCAGTCACGTCCTTTGCATGTCTCTGTGAGTGTCTGTGTCTATGTGAGCATTCCATCCAGTCTCTACTGTCAGCCTGGGAACTCCAGAGGGGCTGATAGTAGCGCTTCCTGGTTCCTGCTTGTCCCCAGTGTCCACTGACATCAAGCCACCTACCTGCAGTTACCCTCTTTGCTCTGCAAGGTCTCAAACTCAGGGAGAAAGCTCCCAGGCTCTTTGCATGCCCCACCCATATTGGGGTCATTATAGTCAGGCAAGTGGAGAGGCCTGTGGCATTCTTGGGGGCCAGTGGCCTGAAGGGCCAGAGAGGCCAGACCTACCAGAAGTGTCTCTGTCCTGTGTCCCAGGCTGGGGACAGTGAGCACCATTCTATCAGCTGACTCCCCATGGGGACCAGTGACAAGTCAGGCAATGGAAGATAAGGACAAGTGACCATTTCCTTCAGCAGCCTTTCCTTGGCCCCTGCTCTCCCTAGGAGGAGCCTCAGGCCTGAGCTGAAGCTTCGTTACATTGTGACT
>LR753295.1:0-11091 GCA_902729485.2 Mus minutoides
GCATAAAACACTCATGTCCTATCATTGGCTCATCTGTGTTAGAACTGTGTGGGGCTGCTAGGCGTGGTGGTGCATGCCTTTAATCCCAGCACTTGGGAGGCAGAGGCTGATGGATTTCTGAGTTCAAGGCCAGCCTGGTCTACAAAGTGAGTTCCAGGATAGCCAGGGCTATATAGAGAAACCGTGTCTCAAAAAGGAAAGAAAGAAAGAGAGAGGGAAAGAAGGAAAGAAGGAAAGAAGGAAAGAAGGAAAGAAGGAAAGAAAGAAAGAAAGAAAGAAAGAAAGAAAGAAAGGAAGGAAGGAAGGAAGGAAGGAAGGAAGGAAGGAAGAAAGGAAGAAAGGAAGAAAGGAAGAAAGGAAGAAAGGAAGAAAGGAAGAAAGGAAGAAAGGAAGAAAGGAAGAAAGGAAGAAAGGAAGAAAGGAAGAAAGGAAGAAAGGAAGAAAGGAAGAAAGGAAGAAAGGAAGAAAGGAAAGGAAAGGAAAGGAAAGGAAAGGAAAGGAAAGGAAAGGAAAGGAAAGGAAAGGAAAGGAAAGGAAAGAACTGTGTGGGGCAACAGTGGTGGCAGGGATAAGCCCTGTGGTGCCTGAGACACAGAAGGGACTGGAATCCCCACAGTGGCTTTTGTTGGTCTCTGGAAGACTTACTCTTCAGAAGTCTACAGATTCCTATTTGATCCCCTTCCTCTTGCATGTGCAATGATGGTGCATTCTCCACTGATTATTCTAATTCAAAAGCAATGAAAGAGCTCAGCTTCTCAACTTGAGGCAGTATTCCTAACAGTCTTCAAGAGAAAGGCAGGTAGCTTTCTCCCATATACACCTACCTACTGCCCAGAAGCAGAAGACAGTGAGTTAGTAGGTATGCTGGGAATTTTAAATATCAAGAACATATTGCTTTGGGAAGATAGAAACCTTTGTATAGGAATGTTTCTAAAGTGTACTTACGTTATCTCTACTTCAAGATAGAGACATTATGAATATTTTTATATACAGGAAAAATCCTGCAGAACAATTGGATAACCCATTCTATTTTGTTAGAAACTATTGGTAGATTCTTTAAAACTTTAGTGTCAAAATGTGGGTTTTTTCCCCTAAGATGCAGTTGCTGAATTATTATAGTATTCTGCAGGATAACTACTTCTAGATATGTCATTGACATGGTGCAGATAGGTCAGAGGAATGTCAGCCAGTTGTTACACACACATCATGGGTAGCTCATCCCCAGCTGCCATAAATTCAGTTCTAGCACTGTCCCTGATTTCTGGGAAAGTTGTAGCTCCTACGAATACAGAAAGACTGGAGGTACAGAGTCTGGGGTATCTCAGAGAAGGGTAAAAAATACTGGCACACCATTTCAGCAGTGTGGCTGTAAGAAAGTCACGGTGGTGCATAGCCTGGTAGTGGTGGTGGTGCACTGAAAGCCATCAGTTCGCTTTTTATCATAAAAGATATATCTGACATTACTTTTGTCAACCTGTTCATGTGTACACATCCAGTTTTGTGTAAAGTCTGATCTGAGAGGGAATTAACACAGTGTTCTATTTGGGAAGGGACAAGAAGAGGGAAGGGAGAAGCAGAGACACCAAAGTCTAGCGTGAAGTCCATAGTAAGAAAGACTTCAATCTGATACAGATATTATCTTGCAATGTTCCCTGCTAGAGTAAAGACAACACCATTTTTTTTTCAAATGTGCATTTATAATCTCATGTTGTCTTACCTGTTACGACAGGCTCTTGTGATGGCACTAAAATTAAAGAAACATAAAATATTTATAAGTATACTAAATTAATCCCTAAAACTTTATTTACATATTATATTATGAGTACTAGAAGACAGTCACATTCTTTAAGAGTCTTTCTCTCCCCCTCCCCTGGTGGTATGTGTGTGTGTGTGTGTGTGTGTGTGTGTGTGTGTGTGTGTGTGTGTGCGTGCTTGTGGGTGTGTGCTTGTGCCTGTGTGTGCCTACATGTGTGTGTGTGTGTGTGTGTGTGTGTGTGTGTGTGTGTGTGCGCGCGCACGAGCACTTGTGGGTGTATGTCTGTGCCTGTATGAACATACATGTGTGTCTGTGTGTGTCTGTGTGTCTGTGTGTCTGTGTGTCTGTGTGTGTGACTTGTGATTCAGGTGATTCAGTACAGGCATGTGCATGTCTGGTATTCTCTGTGTGTCTAAACCTTCTCTTTACTTGTTATTTGAGAGTTTATTTATTTATTTATTTATTTATTTATTTATTTATTTATTGTTAATCTACGCAACCAAATCTTGACTTAGCGATCCTGCTCCGTCAGCCTCCAGGTAGTTGAGATTACAAGCTTGTGCTATCCTCTCTGATCCAGCTAACATTTTTGAACTTTCCAGTGGACAAGACAAGAACAGTATGTTTTTATACATTATGTAAATATGTATTTTATGCAACTTACATGCAACTAGTACATCTGGAATTCTGTCAAATTGTCCTAATAAAGAAAAGATAGAGTCAGGATGAAATATGTTTGGGAAGTGTATTATAACACACTCTTTAAAGAAATAATCTAAGTTATGAATCATCAACCTAAAAGAAAGCCATTGTCTTTCTTCTACATAAATGTCTGCACAACTATAGTTCTTCTTTGACTCTGATTAAAGATTAAGTCTTGAAAATGGTAAACACATACTTTAAAATCAATAGACCCCAATAGTCCCTTGAAAGCATGTCGTCACTTTACAGTGATGGTGTCCTACATTTAAAATAAACCATCTAGCTCAAGTTTGTTTGAGTTACCACAGTTTGATAATGAATATATAAACTTATTTGAGTATCATTTACATATTCATTTTTTCTAACACTCAGGTAGAATAAATGAAGCATAAATCCTTGCCAGAGAAGAGTGAGCTATCTAGTTCATAAGTCTACAGACTGATCCCTAAAATCTTTTCATTTAGTCTATTCCCTAAAGCCTTGATTTTGTGTGACACTCTGCAAACTAAGGAATTACACTGTTGTCATTGAGGGGATTTTTATCGTGTGTGTGTGTGTGTGTGTGTGTATTTAGATGACTCACAGATGCTTTTTTTCAAATGGTAACTTCCCTGTGTTTTTATTCTGTCAATTATGTTCTATTTAGTATATCTAGTAAAAATCAAGATAAGTGAACACTGGTCTACCAGTTAGATTTTTAAAGAAAGTTTCTATCTCCTAGAAACCATTGACCAATCAATTCATTTATATGTTAATCTATTTCTTCAGTGCTAGAAATGAGAATATTATACCACAGAAGAACTGTTTAGTAAGAGGTAATAATTCCTCTTGCATGGCTCATATATTTCTCATTGAAATTGCCCTCATTTCGCCAATAAAAATTAGAATAGCAAGTTTTCAATAAATATAATATTTTCAAAATTGGATTGGTTGTTTGGGTAATTTCTAATGGGATTATTTGCAAAGCTCTTGCTATATCAACTTTTGATCTAAGATCTCCAATTTCTACCAGTTAGTCTTTTAAATATTAATAGATTTTAAATATAAACAATGCTTCAATTGCTGTTTCACCTGAAGCTGAAGTAGTTGCCAGCTCAGCTGTCCCAGTTAAGTCCAGTTGGAAAACAAAAAGGTTCTGCTTATAAACTGCTGCTATATTACAAATGCTATACAATCCACAGTGAAACTGAAAGTCTAATTTTATAAGTTTAAATTTACATCAATCATTCTCTTTTAGTGGGTTCTTTAAAAATACTCTCAGATTTGTGATAACTAACTGAGCTCTGTCTTTGTGTTGGCCATTGTTGGGACACCTTAATATGCTGTGCCCACCTACTAGGAGTTCTAAACTGGTGGTCTCAATACCATAAGCTCTGCCTATGTTATTTTGTGCCTTAGTAGACTCCCATAGAATTGTCTGTCCTACCTGCACAACACTCAAACAAAGCTGGGGTTATAGCAACTTCTATGGTTTCTGGGAAATAAAGGCAAATACTAAATATTCTTTTATGTTCCCTTATATGCTCCACCCTTTGCAAATATCCAATGCCTTTGCTTGTTATTATTTGACCCTTTACTGAATCCCAATGCAAACTCACTACCTGGCATAGTGGTGGTTCTTCCTGTTGTTACATTTGATTTGGCTGTGGTTCCAGTCATCCCTGCTAGAAGAAGAGAGAGGGAAGTCAAAAGTAATATAATCAAGTGTACCTTGGTGTTTCCATGGTCACTTTTGCCATGTACAGCACACTTCCTTTTGTTTAAAGAGAAGTACAACAGTTGTTTCTTAACTTCATCCAACCATCAGGTCCTCATCCAATTTCTGACTGAATTCTCTGCTCCAGAATGGTGTATGATAATAACCCTTAATCAGCACCAGTTAGCCTTAACCCTTCATATATCTAAGAGCCACTAGCTTAGCCTATTAAAACACAAATCCCCCCATTTCCTAGTAGAAACTCCAAGGCTATTTGAAACACTGAAAACATGGGGTTTACACTGCAAATAGACTGGGTTCCTTCTCAGCTTGTGGGACAATAGTGGGGAGAATAAAAGAGTAAGTTGTCATTGCAAACAAGTTAATGGAACGGTGAGAGAATTCAAAGAGTTCCCTATCATCTGGCTTCTTCCCCTATCATCTGGCACCTGTAAGCATATATTCACACATGAGGATATAATGCCAAACCTTCAACAACATACAGACATATGCACACCCACCTCTCCTTTTAAAATAAGGCTATAGATTTAAAATAAGGCTTTGCTTCTGCCTTTTTGATGATCAGATCTGGAAACAGATCTTTACATTAGTTTTCCCTCCCTCCTCTGCAACAGATTTCACTCTTCCTGTCTTTTTTAACAGAGGATGACCTTGGTTGATCTGCTTTTATTAAAGAAACATGAAAAAAACCCACAAATTGTCTGGGGACCAAGGAAGGGAGTGAGAGATGGAAGAAAGAGGAGGAAGGGGAAAGTAGAGGAGGCTGAGCAGCATCTGAACAGGCCATCGGGTCCGACATCATGAACAGTATTGTGTGGCTTCTGGGCCATAGGGTAAATGACTGCAGTGCTGTTCTGTTTGCCTGGCAGGTCTCCGTGGGGGTTCTCATGGTGAGTACCCACCTGCCAGGCACAAAACACCACCTGTTTCTTTCCTAACCTGTCAACACTGCTGCTGTCAAAGTCTTGGATTTCTGCCAAGCCAAGAAGTGAGAAATGGCATTTCAGTCTCGGTTGAATTTGCACATTGGAGGTATGTGAATTTGATCATCTATTTCAAACTCCACACTTCTAATTCTCCCCTATCCCAGCTTATTATTAACTCTAAAAGTGTTGAGTGAAAGACTGATGTTGCCTGTCATTTGTCTTCCTGCCTGCAGTCAGGGAATGTGGCTGGTGATTCTGCACTGAGATGCTGAGTTTTATTATGACTGAGAAGTCTGCATGATTTTAAGGAAAAATCCATTCATACCTCCTATGGTAGTTATTCTTTCTCTGGTAGACAATGTTAATTAAATGTCTTTCTAGCCTCTCTGGGGATAACAGTTCTTTCTATTTCTCTTGGATCAATTACTAATGTGAATTTTATTACTGAGATTCCTAATCTTCAGAATGCCTTTACTTAATTAATAGAAATTACCAAGCATCTTTTTTTTTTCCTGAAGGCTTGCTTTTCATCTTTAGAAAACTTACCTTTCTTTTATTTTATTCATGAACTCTTAAAAATTCATTTGGCTACTTACTTTCTGTTGCCTAGCAACGTTTATCTAATGCTCATCTTATTTATTTCTACCTGTTACATATTAACATATCATTTCTCCATGCCCTTTCCTCCCTTCAAGCATTCCCATATAGCCCTCCTTACCCTCTTTTAAATCAATGACATCTCTTTCCTCTTAATTGTTGTCACACATATTTCTAAATATTGGCCCAAATATGCAGCATTTATATAGCACTCTCCTCCTCCACTCCAGTCCCTTCTAGTTTCAGAGCCTTCGTTCAAAATGTCTGTGCTTCTACGTTGCTTCTGTGGATTTTCTAGTGACACTACACGTGGCTCCTGCATTCCTGATGCCTCGAGTTATTCTGTGGGTTTAGCTGCTTCCTATAGAACAGGTCAAGCTATGTTTAAGTGGGTATAAGACTTTGGCTTGCATTTCTATTCATTTGGTATATTATAGACACTGCTTTGCTGCTGTCAGATCTAACATGAACCTGGTACTCCTTCCTTCCTCAGTCCTATTCCTATCCTCTCCCTTCCCTCTATGTTTTCTCCATCCATCTCTCTCCCTTCTACAGTCTCCCTCCTTTTTCCTTCATCTCTCACTCCCTTCCTTCTCTCCCCCCTCAATCCTTTAGTCCCCAGATATTTTCCAGCTTACAGAAATGACTATCATAATGACTTCTTCCAACTGTAAGGTGAGTTCTTTCCATATGTTTGTTTAAGGGTTTTGTTTTCAAAGAGGACTTTTTTTCTGACTTACACAAAAACAGTAGATCTTCTTCACTGATATTTTTCTCATATACATTTGCAATGTATATATATATATATATATATATATATATATATATATATATATATATATCATGTTTATCTCTTTCCCATGATAACTGCGTCCTTCCATAATCTGTTTTAAAATGAGCCTATTGGCTTAGACGTGTAACCAAAAGTCTCAGAGAAGAGAACTATATTGAGTTTGAGGCCAGCCAGGGATACTCAGCTGGTCTTAGGCTGTCTCACCTATGTGAGTATAAGGCACTGAAAAAACTAAATTAAAAATTATCTGTAATGTTTGGTTGGAAAGAATCTTCTCACTCAGTTCCACCCTTCCCCCAAATCACTTTTCTGAATTTTTGCCCTTTTTAATTCCATGTTTGGCAACTTGCTACTTGGCCCTCATGCTTGAGTTCAATTTTAATTCTCTCCAACTTGCTTCCTTGTTTTTCATAAATTGCTACTTGCTATCTCTACTATTCATATATTTTTTGTGAATTTCCAAATTCATATTACATCTCTTTATATCTTATTTTTACTTAAAATATCTGTTAATGTTTTATAACTATAATTTTTTAGAACTTGCATGCTATTGCTGAAATTTTTAATTATATGCACAGGAATAACTATAAAATTTATGCACAGACATTGGGGTTTTCTTTCCCTTATTCTGGATTGGGTTTTTGTGGTAGTATAGCACTAGGAGTCCTATGTAGTGGCAGACAAGCTTCGGGTATACCCTGTGTTTCTCAGACCAAGAGCTCCCTCTTATGTTCTTCTGGAAAAGGGACCTTTTACAAGTGGGCCCTTTCCTTTGTCTGACATCTGATCATTAACTGTTGTCTTACATTAAATACAACCTTATCTTCACATGCCTCATTATTTCCTTTGATGCAAAGGCTTCATAGGGATTCCTTCACGTTTTAAAATGGCTCCCTCTGTTCCAGGTAAATGGTGTTTTCCATAGTTGCTCAATTATCTTTCCATGCACGCTCTAGGTCCTCATTCTTTCAACTTCATGGATGTTTTCACCTGCTGGTCTCTGATATTGTCCAGTCTTTTTCTTCCAAGAGGGAACCATTTCCTTCCGGCCCTGAGTTATACCTGATGAGGATGTATGTCCTGCCATTGATGGGATCGTCCCATATGTCCCTCTTTTGATGCTCTTGCTAGCATCTCACCTCTACTGTGAGAAATCTCCATCCTGTTTCCTGGAAGATTCCAGTTTATGCTTCTCTCCATGTATAGATTATTTGTCCCTCTTTGTAGCTGATAGAAATACATGTATATTCCAGTTTAGGTATCTACCAGTGTCTTATCTTTGTTTAAACAAAACCCCCATAGTGCCTTGAGCCTTTGTGGTGCTGTTCTGTGAGCATAGGTGCTCACTCAGGATCAAGCTGATCTTGTCACTAAATTACTCTGTACTTTTAATAAAAAGTATTTCTGATATAAGGAAATATTTAGTCAGCTAATTGAATATTGAAACAGAGACACAATATCCAAGATACAAGATAAGGAAAGTTCTCCATAGGGTCATGAATGAACACTGCATCTACATGTATTGTTTCCAAAGTTGAATTTAATGGGACCTGTTTTTAACAAATGATTCTGCTGGGGCCTCTCACTTGAGAGCTTCTACTGGTTATGCCGGAATCATGTATGCAGTGAATTGTTTCTACTTGGCTGTGTCGTCCTTTAGAAAAGTGGTGTTTTATCTCACCCTGTTTTAATATTTATCCAACAGACTTATTTTTTATTCTTATCCACCTTTGCTGAAATAGGCTGTATATTTAGAGACTAAATTCAGCTATAAAGATAAATGAGATTATGGAATATGACAGAATGTGAATGGAAAGAATGGGGGTCAGTCTGCATGTAGTTCTAGAACTAGTAGAGAAAATTACAAGCCACCAAGGAAAGGTGACTCCTGTATAAATAAGAACAAACAAGCACTCTAGTTATTGCATAGAACATACATATAATTTTTTTTAAAGTTTCTTATTTAGGAAAAATTTAAGGTTGAGTGGTATTCTGGGATGTGTGTGTGTGTGTGTGTGTGTGTGTGTGTGTGTGTGTTTGTGTGTTATATTGTTATGACTAATTTTAATTAAACATGAAATTGTGAGTCTCAGCTGAGCATATAATGAACCAAAACCAAAGGGAGGTGTTAGCTTGTGTCTGGCCTGTGAGCTCTGAGGCAGGTGAAAATGTGGAAACATGTGGTGGCACTTCCCTAGACTCTGCCGCTAGACCTCTCCATCATGGGTTAGAGAGAGCACATGCCATGCAGTCTGGACAGCACAACACTGTGATGCCATTGGCGGGGACATTTAAAAAAAAAAAAAAAACAGAAAACAAATAATCTTGACATTTCTATGTCACTCTATGTCTCTGGTTGAGTTTCAGTGGTTAGATAATTATCAAGGGGAACCAGTGGGCTTCTGATGAAAAACTTTTTCCTGCACAGCCACAGGCTATGAAGACATTGTCTACTCACTGCACTTGGCTGCAGGCACGGTCATCTCATCAGTTGGGGCTCTGGCTCCTTTTAAAATGAAAAATACATATGTCCCCTGATCTTTTATTAAAGGACAAGACATCATGCTATCCTCTGCCTCCAAAACATCTTTCATAAATTTACTTGTCATTTTTCCTTTGAAGTTTCATCTTTCTAGAAGTAAGTCCTAACAGTGTCGTATGATCCTTAGAGTTCCTACGTCTTTGTTTCTCCTTATGCTCAACCACTTACTATCAACGTAATATTGATATATCTGAAGCTACTAGTTTATAATCTATGGTTCTTATAGGTACCGATCATGAGGTTTTAAAATGTCTTTATTTTGGGGGGCCTTCATAAGAGTACAGATTTTATATGTCTGTTAAAACCCACAATAGGCCTCCCGAAGTCATTTCTAACTTCTATAAACCATGACCCACTAGCATACTCTGGGTAAGGTACCTTCTTCATCATGAGGAATAGATGCCATAGGAGTTTCTGTTTCATTTGATAAAGAAGTAGTACTTTTTAAATGTCGTAGTCATGAGGCAATTCATCCCACTTTAAAAAATATTCTAAGGCAGATAGTACAATGTTTTCTATTTATCAGACATAGTTTAGGGACTTGCAGCATGAGATGAACTTAAGGAATGTTTATACCCCTTCTTTTCTTTTTTGATCCTTTCTTCCATCTCTCCTGTGATTCCTCTCTTTGTCTCCCCTCACCCCTTTTTATCATTGAGGATTAGACTTTGGGAATTTTCTCAAGAAATCAGCCAGTGCAACCCAGAACTGAACTTAAGTCATCTTACCTCCAGATTCTACATTGTATCCTGTGCTTCTCAAATGAGCTGTGGAAAGGCACTTATTTGAAAAAGTCCCATTCTGTACATATTTTGAATAAAATTTCACAAATGACTCCAGACATAAACATGATAAAACTAAGATCATACATAGTAAAATGTCAAGACTTTGTCATTAAATAAGTACCCGTCCATTGCTTAAAATTGTTATGTTTGCAAATGGTTGTTCTTAAACAGAACCTAAACGCTTCTTATGACATTTTAGACAATCAAAAAGACTTCTGGGAGCTGGACTTCAAATACCCTTGTTGAGATATATTTTGAATGCCTGGCAGTCAGAAGACCCAGCTGGCTGACTTATCTGTGTCATCCTGGTACTTCTGGTTTACAGTTGGACAAAAAGAACCTCAACCTCTGTCATCCTGCAATTTAGTCAGTTTAGTTATCCATCTTAAGTGACTCAGCTTCTTAATTTTGCTGCTCTATATAGATATTATTTGTTTCTACCTAGTAATTTTAATGTAAACATAACTTATTCCAAAACATAAATAAAAATAATAAAAAAAATTTTCAAAAGAAAAAAAAAAGCTGTAAATTCTAAGCCAAGAAATTTGCTAAGACCAGAGAAATCACTGGCAGATTTCTTGAGAAAATTCCCTAAGTCCAATCCTCAATGATAAAAAGGGTCAGGGGGAGGCAAAGAGAGGAATCACAGGAGTTATGGAAGAAAAGATCAAAAAAGAAGAGAAGGGGTATAAACATTTCTAAGCAAAAGTAAGTATAGGAAAATAAAATCAAGTCCTGGACTACTTGACACTACCAGAAAGAGCAGTCTACAGCTTACACTGAGGGAATGGCCTAACACTAGACAGCGGAATTTCTACTCATATTAGACAATCACACTCTGAAGACTTAGAAGTAGTGCAGAGATGAGATGATGCTGGAGCTTCCTGTTTGGCCTGATGTGAACAGAAGTGTGGTCAAGTTGGAAGACTACAAGAAGTGAATCCCAAACTGATCAGCTAATTACCAAAATGTCTCACTAACACACAAGGCTCAGGCATATTTCTCCTTTGAGGTTCCATATGCAGATATTTCATCCTAAGAAAATCCCAGGAAATTCTGATGCTCTAGGTCCAGAAAACATATAATGTTTGGGAGGTTCTCTCAATCTTGTGGAAAAATTCATGAGCTGCCTCCATCCTCAACTCCTGAAGAGGCCCTGGACTACCAAATGCTCTAACACTGCTAGAGGTCTCAGAGGCTGGTCTTTCACCTGAACTTCCCCTTGCTGGCTCCTGAGCAGGTTCCTGTAGATCCCCCTGTGGAACTTGGCAGT
>LR750990.1:0-14987 GCA_902729485.2 Mus minutoides
TTTTTTTTTTTTTTTGGTTTTTCGAGACAGGGTTTCTCTGTATAGCTCTGGCTGTCCTGGAACTCACTCTGTAGACCAGGCTGGCCTCAAACTCAGAAATCTGCCTGCCTCTGCCTCCCAAGTGCTGGGATTAAAGGTGTGCACCACCAAGCCCGGCAAAAATACTTTTATATAATCTAATTTCATACTGTCTGTATGTGGCACCACAATTTGAATATCATTTTAAATGTCTTATAGCTTAAATTTAAGCAGTGAAGTTTTCAAGAAGACAGTACCTTGATTGTTTTCCCTTTTGTTGAGAGCTATCCATTCCTCAATTCACTCTCCATATCTCTCTTACACTATCACAATAATTATATCTACAGTGTTGGACCCGTGGCTTAATCTGTGGCTGTTTTATTTTGATACTCACTAGACAACATTTTTATGTTATACTTAACTATTTCCTGAACATAGTTTAGGAAAACATGAACTTATTCCATGGATACATTAAATCTATGATTTTATAATAAAAGAGAAATGCACAATGTTAATATGAAGAGAACCTTCATCTTCCTCAAATCTTAATGTGACACTAAATTTCCACTTATTGCAATAGATCCTAGTCAGAAATGTAAGAACCAAATGTTTAATCTACATGCAAACGTTGCTGAAAGTATCCCTGGAATCCATCATTAGCACATAAGAACATGGTTTTCTTAAAGATACCATGTTGAAGAATTATGCCTTTCTCTGCTAATTTTAATTGCTGCTTTTGGGAATGCCATTATAACTTCCAAATTTCCAAGTAATGATATGTTTTGTGACGACCTTCATCAGTACATCATTCAGTTTATGAAGTTAAAAGTAATTGGCAATGCTTACAAGAGCAGCTTGTTCATCTTCTTCTTTCCATGGTTGTTTAGTATTGGGATATAAGCTTCCAACTGTCCAGAAACAGATGGTTTAATATACATAAAAAGAAATTGCATGTTTGCCAAGCTGCATGCATTTCTTTGCCCTTTGTCAAAACATTACAAAACAAAACAAAATGTTAAAAGATGCCTTTGAAGTCTAGTTGGGTGGGGGCTGGGGGCTGGGGACATCCTCCTGGAGACATGGGGGTAGGAAGGACATATGTGATATGGAACAGTCGGGAAGTGGACATGAATGGGAACATCTCGAGTGTAAATAAAGGATTAAATTTTTAAAAAAGAATCAAAACCTAAAACACAAATTCCAAATCTAATTTTAGCATAAATACTATAACTATGCACTTTTTGGAAATAAAAGAAGCACCTACAAATAATTTAATATAAGAATAATATAAAGGTCTATGCTATCAGGAGTTCTGGATGATTATGCACTTCTAGTTATTAATGCATTACTTATGACTTTTACCCAAACCTGATTTTGGTATTTGATGGTGACTAGTTAAAAAGCTGTCCTATACCTGATAAGTAGAAGACACTAAATCTTCAGTAATGGGAACCTGTAGTGGCTGTTCCTGGTTGTCAACTTAACTATATCTGGAATGAACTACAATCCAGAATTGGAATGCTCACCAGTGACCCTAATCTAGAGGCTGGGATATAGAAGTTTCTGACCTAGATCTTGGTATGGAGATCTTCAGGCATAGTGGCTATGGATTCCAGAAGATTAAGACAGGCACATATCTTTAATCTGGGCTACATCTTCTGCTGGAGATCATATAAGGACTTAGGAAGAAGGGAGGCTTGTTCTCTCTCCTTTGCCTGCTTGCCATGTGGGACTGAGCAACTGCTAGATCCTTAGACTCCCATTCACAGCTACTACTGACCATTGTTGGGAGTTGGACTGCAGACTGTAAGTCATCAATAAATTCCTTTACTATATAAAGACTATCTATAAGTTCTGTAACTCTAGAGAACCCTGACTAATACAGGAACCTAAAGGCATTTTAGGTCTTCTATTCCTAGGGAAGAGCCAGGTTTCTGAGAAAGGAATTAGTACTCCTGCTATGACCTTTGTCTTTTGTGCACCCACATTGATTAGACCGTGTCCACTGTTGTGAAGGAAAATAAGCACAGTAAGCAATCATCGATAATAAAAAGGTTCTCAAAGAAGTAAACAAGAATTCACTAGCTCACCAAGACAAGAATGTACTACTAGTCAAGGATGCAATTGCTGACAATTATGTAGTGTAGATTTCATAATGCAATGCCAAAGAACAATGGGACACAAAAATTAAGTTTAGAATTATAATAGAGTTTTCATGTAGATCTATTTTCAATTTTCTGAGGAACTGCCAGATTGATTTCAAAGTGGTTATGCCAGCTTGCAATCGCACCAGCAATGGAGGAATGTTCCTCTTTCTCCAAATCCTCACCTGCATCTGCTGTTGCCTGCATTTTCATCTTAGCCATTCTGAATAGTATAAGATAGAATCTCAGAGTTGTTTGTTTGGATTTGAATTACCCTGATGACTAAGGATGTTGAACATTCCTTTAGGTGCTTCTCAGCCATTCGAGTTCAGTTGAGAATTCTGTTTAAATCTGTACTCATTGTTAATGGGTTTATTTGGTTTGCTGGTGTCTATCTTCTTGAGTTTTTTGTATATATTGGCTCTTAGCCCTCTATCAGATGTAGGATTGGTAAAGATCTTTTCACAATCTGTAGGTTGCCATTTTTCCTATTGACAGTGTCCTTTGCTTTACAGAAGCTTTTCAATTTTATGAGATCCCATTTGTCTACAGTTGATCTTAGAGCCTGAGCCATTAGTATTCTGTTCAGGAAAATTTCCCCTATGCCTGTGTTTGAGGCCTTTCCCTACTTTCTCTTTGATTAGATTCAGGATATCTTGTTTTATATGAAGACCCTTGAGTTTTGTACAATAAAAAATAATCACTTTGCATTCCTCTACCATGCAGGCCACCAGTTCAAACAGCACCATTTGCTGATTATGCTTTCTTTGTACCACTGTCCGGTTTTGACTTAGTTGTCAAAGATCAAACTACCATAGGTGGGTTGGGTTTATTTCTGGCTATTCAATTTTATTCCCTTGATCTACCTGTCTGTCTTTGTACCAACACCATGTGGTATTTATAACTATTGCTCTGTAGTACAGCTGAACAGAACACCCATGGCTCAGGCTCTAAGATCAACTGTAGACAATGGGATCTCAGAAAATTGAAAGGTCTCTGTAAGGCAAAGAACACTGTCAATTGGACAAAACAGCAACCTGCAGGTAAGGGATGGTGATTTTCCTTAGATGTTCTTTTTTTGTTAAGAATTGTTTTTTTTTCTATCCTGGGTATTCTGTTATTCCAGATAAAGTTGAGAATTGCTCTTTCTATCTCTGAAAGGATTGAGTTGGAATTTTGAGCATCCTTTTATAGGCATGCTCATTAATAGTGTCAGTGATGGGTGCTTGCCCACCCCTTCTCCTACCACAATACCACCCTCAATCTGGGTCCTACAATGATTATATTTAACCTTCTAAGTGAGACTGCAGTGTCCTCACTTGGGTCTTCCTTTTTGTTTGTCTTCCTTAGGTTTGTGAAGTGTAGCATTAATATCCTTTATTTTATGGCTAATATTTACATATAAGTGAGTGCATCACATGCATATACTATTGGCTCTGGGTTAACTCGCTCAGGATGATATACTCAAGTTCCATACATCTGCCTGAAAAAAAAATCATGATGTCCTTATTTTTAATAGCTAAGTAGTATTCCATTTTCTAGATATACCGCATTTTCTGTATCTGTTTTTCAGTTGACATTAATCTGTTATTTCCAGGTTTTTCCTATTACAAATAAAGGTGCTATGAACATAGTGGAGCACAACTACTTTTGATATAGGGTAGCATCTTTCAGGAATATGCCTAGGAGTGTTTTAGCTGGATCTTGAGTTAGAATTCTTCTATCATCGCTTCTCGGCCTTTTGGCTAAGATCAAGTGTAGAATTCTTCTATCTATTGTATTTTGTTGGTGGTGCATCTATGGCCTCTGACTTCTGAAGAGGCCCTTGGTCCTGTGAAGGTTATATACCCCAGTATAAGGGACTGTCAGGGCCAGGAAGCAAGAGTGGGTGGGTTGGTGAGCAGGGAGAGGAGGGGAAGGGATAGGGGTTTTTCAGGGAGGAAACAAGGAAAAGGGATAACATTTGAAATGTAAAAAAAAGAAAATATCTAAAACAAACAAACAAACAAACAACAACAACAACAACAACAACAACAAATAATTATTCCCAGTTTTCTGAGAAACCACAAAATGATTTCCAAAGTGGTTGTACAAGTTGACACCCCAACCAGCAACTGATCAGTGTTCCCCTTGCTCTGTACCCTCACCAGCATGTGCAGTTAGTTGAGGTTTTGATCTTAGCAATTCTGACTTGTGTGAAATGAATCATTTTGACTTGCATTTCACTGATGAGTAAGGACTTTGCAATTTTCCATAGGTGTTTCTCAGCCATTTGAGATTACTCTGCTGAGACTCATCTGGTCCACTCTGTATACCATTTTTTTAAATTGGTTAATTTGGGTTGAAAGTGTCTAAATTCTTGAATTCTTTGTAAATTTTGGATATTAGTCCTCTGTCAGGTGTAGAGTTGATGATCTTTGTAATATCTGTAGGCTGCCATTTTGTACTGACAATGTTCTTTGACCTATAGAAGTTTTTACGTTTTATGAGGTTCTATTTATTAAGTGTTAATATTTAAGCCTATACCATTGGTGTTCTGTTCATGAAGTTTACTCCTGTGCCAATAGGTTCAAAACTATTCCTCACTTTCTGTTCTTTTAGACTTAGTGTGTCCAGTTTAATATTGAGGACTTTGATCAAATTGGAACTGAATTTTGTGGATATATTTGAATTTTTCTATGTACAGACATCCAGTTAGACCAGCATCATTTGTGGAAGATGCTTTTTTTTTTTCTATTGTATGGATTTGCCTTCATGTCAAAAATCAAATGTCCATAAGTGTATGGGTTTATTTCAGTGTCTCTGAAGGAAGTTCATCAATCTGTCTATTCCTATAATAATACTATGCAGTTTTTATTAATATTTCTCTGTAGTACAGCTTGAGTTTAGGGATGGTGAAATCTCTAGAAGTTCTTTTATTGTTCAGAACTGTTTTAGCTATCCTGGGATTTTTGGTTTTGTATATGAAATTTAAAATTTTTCTGTCATAGTCTATAAAGACTTGACTTGGAATGTTGATGGAAATTGCATTGAATATGTAGATTGCTTTTGGTAAGATGACTCACTGTTAATCCCACTAGTTTGAAATTCGCTTTCTTTGTTGAGTCTTTGTGTGGTTTAGGTATCAAGGTGACTGTGTCCACATAGAATGAGTTTGGCAATGTTTTTTTTCTGTTTCTACTTAATGAAATAGTTGGAGAAGAGTTGGCATTAGCTTTTCTTTGAAGATCTAGTAGAATTCTTCACTAAAATTATTTGGACCTGGGTTGGTTTTGTTGTTGTTTGTTTGTTTTTTGTTTTTTTGGTTTTTTTGCTGTTTGTTTTTTTTCCCTCCTTGGGAGACATTTGATGACTCCTATTCCCCAGGGGCTATCCTGTTGTTTAAATAGTTTAACCGATCTTGATTTAACTTCTGTATATGTATTCTTTCTAAAAAATCATCCATTTCATTAAGAATGTCCATTTTGTTGAAAAGAGACCTTTGAAGAAAAACCTAATGATTCTTTTAATTATCTCAGTATGTGTTGTTATCTATCCGTTTTTGCTTTGGATTTTGTGTATTTGGATACTGTCTCTCTTTTAGTTAGTTTGTCTAAGGGATTGTAAATCTTGGTGATTTTTTCAAAGTACAGGCCCATTTTTTCCCCTAATTGATTAATTTTAGACCTGATTTTTATTATTTCCTGTCTTCTAGTCCTCTTTAGTGAGTTTTGCTTTTTCTTTTTTCCTAACACTTTCAGATTGACTTTTAAGTTGCTGTATGGGAACTTTCTATTTTCTTTATGGAGACCATAAGTGCTATGAACTCTCTTCTTAACACTTTCTATTGTGTGACTTAAAATTGCATATGATGGGCCTTCCTATTCATTGAATTCTTTGATTTTTTTTCCTTTATTTCTTCCCTAAAGCAGAAATTATTAAATAGAGCATTGTTGATTTTCATCAGATCTGATGAAGTTGGGCTGAGAGGTGTATACTTCTATATGTTTGTATATGTGCATAATATGATTGATTCATTGTTCCCCCAAACCTAAATGTTGTTATTGATTTTGTGAATATTCTATCATTTAGATTGAGCTGGCTATAAAATTTGTTGTCATTTTTTGAACAGTTCATCCATAACAAAATTGCCTCTTGGTTAACTGCATTGACCTTTACACATTATCTTCACATTAATGGTCACAAATCTCTGAGCAATTTTCCCACACAATAGATGGGAACCTTATACCCACCACAGATGGTAGTAATAACACTATCAATGACAATGGAGTCACTTGCCATGACTGAATATTATGTCTAGACCACCCAGAAAACTCATAATGATATCCTGTCAATTTTTACATCATATATATGTGATCAACAATAGGCCATTTAAGCAATAATGAAGCAATAATTTATCACTAAATGAGGCTGCTATTAAACGAAGACAGCAAGGCAGTATAATACTAAATGAAGACAGCAAGGCAGTATAATATTGCAAGCATATAAACCCCAGAGTCTTTGATTTTATGAGGAGATATATTTTAAAAGATGATCTGATGTAATGTGGAGGCTCCCCAGCTTTTACATAATGTCAAATGCTCTACAAAAGTTTTAGTATCACATGGCATTGATCTACATATTTTGTTTTCATATTATTTTAAGTGAATTTTAATTATATATTATGTAAATATTTTTACCAATGGATGGGTTGAGTGTAACTTTGGATTTATTTATAGAAAGCAAATTAGATTGAAAATCTTTTGAACAAATTATAATGAGGAAAGGACTGTTATTTTTATTGATGGTTCCAGGGTACCCTTTTCAGTTTAGTGACTTAGAAACCACATTAAATTAAACAAGGCAGCCATTTATATTTCAAGAGCACTCTGAGCAAAAGGAAAAAGGTGATAAACCTGGAGCCTAGTGAGGAGTAGTGAAAGGAGACACACTTTGCAATGCAGGCAGAGACATCATCTTTTCCCAGTGGATGAAGCATAGACCACAAGTAGAGAATAACCTAGAATGATGGATGGCAATGTGTAGTTGACACAGCTTAATGGATTTATCTGAAAATGGGATACCCCAGTGTCTGTATAAGAAATATGCTGCCAAAGATAACTATGACATGCAATAATTTAGCGTTATATATATATTTAAAGCATTAGATCTATTTATTTTATTTCATGTGGTGTTTTGCTTCCAATTGTATATGGAAACAGATATTGTTTGAGGGAAAAAAATGAATCCTTTCCTTCCTTCCTTCCTTCCTTCCTTCCTTCCTTCCTTCCTTCCTTCCTTCCTTTCCTTCTTTCTCTTCTCTTTCTTTCTTCTTTCTTTCTTTCTTTCTTTCTTTCTTTCTTTCTTTCTTTCTTTCTTTCTTTCTTATTTCTTTTTCTTTCTTCTTTCTTTCTTTCTTTCTTTCTTTCTTTCTTTCTTTCTTTCTTTCTATCATCCCATTCTTTTACATCTCAAATGATATCCACATTACCAGTTACCCTTCCACCTCCCCCTATCCCATGAGTCTTCTCCCCCCTCCCCTTTTTCTCTATGAGGGTGCTCCTCCACCCACTCACCCTCTCCCACCATACAGCTCCAGCATTTCCCTATGCTGAGTCATCAAACCTCCACAGGAGTAATACCTTCCCCTCCCACTGATGTCAGACAATGCAGTTCCCTGCTACAAATGTAGCTGGAGCCATGGTTCCCTCCTTGTACACTCCTGACTGGTGCTGTATTCCTGGAAACACTGGGTTGTCCAGCCCACCAACATTGCTCTTCCTATGTAGTTGCAATCCCCTCTGCTCCTCAAGTCCTTTTGCCAGCTCCTCCACCAGGGTCCCCAAGCTCAGTCTGATGATTAGCTGTGAGCATCCACATATGCATTGGTCAGGTTCTGACAGAACCTCCCAAGGAAAAGCCACACCATGTTCCTGTAAGCAATTAGCTTTTGACAACATCAACAGTGTCAGGACTGGATTCTTCAAATAGGATGGATCCCGTTGAGGCTGTCCCTGGATGGCCCTTCCTTCAGTCTCTTCTTCTTCTTCTTGTTCCTCTTGTTCTTCTTGTTCCTCTTCTTCTTGTTCTTCTTGTTCTTGTTCTTGTTCTTCTTGTTCTTCTTCTTCTTGTTGTTGTTGTTGTTGTTGTTGTTGTTCTTCTTCTTCTTCTTCTTCTTCTTCTTCTTCTTCTTCTTCTTCTTCTTCTTCTTCTTCTTCTTCTTCTCCTTCTCCTTCTCCTTCTGCTTCTCCTTCTCCTTCTCCTTCTCCTTCTCCTTCTCCTTCTCCTCCTTCTCCTCCTTTTTCTCCTCCATCCTCTTCTTCCTCGTCCTCATCCTCATCATCGTCCTCGTCCTCCTCCTTTGTCCCTGTCTATCCTTTGGACAAGAATGTTTCTAAGTGAAAATCTTTCATATGGGTGGGTGGCCCCATGCCTCTACTAGGGGGCTTGCCTATGGTGGTGGTGGTCTCTACAAGTTCTATATCCCGTTATGCTGTGCATTTTGCAGTCTTAAAAAGAAATTAAAGCTAAAACTTAACCCTATGTCATTCCCTTCTAAAGCTGAAATTATAGATGGCTACCACACCTACTCAGGTTCTGGGATCATAACTAAGCTTTCCATATTTGTTTAAGTGTTTTCATTAACTTTTGAGGCATCTCTACAGACAAGAAAACATTTCTCTAACTCAAATTCTTGACACTTCATCAACAGGATTTATGAAATGACTACAAAGTAACCAACATCATCACCATTATGATCATCACTATGGTTATCAATTTTGTAAACTGAAACATAGTTTTGTTAAGCTTTTCTGTTTCATATTGTAGTATTAATTGCTTTTCATAGTTGAGATGTTCAAACATTTCCTATATTGATTATTCCTTCATTGTCTTTTTTCTTGGCAATTAGTGTTGATGGAAAGGCAAAACCAAACATGAAATATCAGCCCTTGATACATAATGTCTCGAAAATATTTTGTAACATTTATGTCATAGATTCATTTCCATCTATTTTTTATGGACTAGGTAAGACTAACTTCCTGTATTTGATTATGGATATCTATGTTTCTCAGAATTGACAGATGAAAGAGAGGGTTTGTGTATGTAATTGTGTATTAATATATACATAAATAGGTGTATATCTCTGTGTGGTGTGTAGGTGTGGGAGAGTTGGTAGATGTTTCCTCATCAGATGACCTTAACCTTGTTCTGGAAGTCATTTGACCCCAAATGTGAGGTTCTATACTCTCACTCTGTTCTATTTTGTTCTTTTTTTTCAACTTTTATTAGATAATTTCGTCATTTACATTTCAAGTGTTATCCAGAAAGTTCCCTATGCCCTCCCCCCTCCCGGCCCTGCTCCCCTACACACCTGCTCCCACATCTTGGTCCTGGCGTTCCCCTGTACTGGGGCATATAAAATCTGCATGACAAAGGGGCCTCTCTTCCCAGTGATGGTCAACTAGGCCATCCTCTTCTATATATGCAGCTAGAGACATGAGCTCAGGGGGTACAAGTTAGTTCATGTTATTCTTCCACCTATAGGGTTGAAGACCCCTTCACCTCCTTGGGTACTTTCTCTAGCTCCTTCCTTTGGAACCCGGTGTTCCATCTAATAGATGACTGTGAGCTTCCACCTCCATGTTTGCCAGACATTGGTATAGTCTCCCACGAGACAGCTATATCCGGGCCCTTTCAGCACTATCTTGCTGGCATATGCTATAGTGTCTATGTTTGGTGGCTGATTATGCGATGGATCCCTGGCAGCCACAGTCATTGGGTCCATCCTTTGGATTCAGCTTCACACATGATCTCTTTAACTCTTTCAATGTGTGCTTTGTTTTTAATTCTAAGAAGGGGTGACGTGTCCACATTTTGATCTTCCTTCTTCTTGAGTTTCATGTGTTTAGTAAATTGTATCTTGGGTAGTCTAGGTTACTGGGCTAATATCCACATATCAGTGAGTACATGTTATGTGAGTTCTTTTGTGATTGGGTTACTTCACTCAGGATGATGGCCTCCAGATCCATCCATTTGCCTAGGAATTTCATATATTTATTGTTTTTAATAGCTAAGTAGTACTCCATAGTTTAAATATACCAAATTTTTTGTATCCATTCCTCTGTTGAGGGACATCGGGGTTCTTTCCAGATTCTGGCTGTTATGAATAAGGCTGCTATGAACATAGTGGAACATGTGTCCTTATTGCCAGATAAAATATCTTCTGGATATATGCCCAGTAGGGGTATTGCAGGATCTTCCAGTAGTACTATTCCAATTTTCTGAGGAACCGCCAGACTGATTTCCAGAGTGGTTGAACCAGCTTGTATTCCCACCAACAATGGAGGAGTGTTCCCCTATCTCTACATCCAAGCTAGCATCTGTTGTCACCTGAATTTTTGATCTTAGCCATTATTACTGGTGCGAGGTGGAATCTCAGGGTTGTTTTGATCTGCATTTCCCTGATGATTAAGGATGTTGAACATTTTTTCAAGTGCTTCTCAGCCATTTGGTATTCCTCAGTTGAGAATTCTTTGTTTAACTCTGTGCCCCACTTTTTAATGGGGATATTTGATTTTCTGTTGTCCACCTTCTTGAGTTCTTTATATATATTGGATATCAGTCTCCTATCTGATTTAGGATTGGTAAAGAACCTTTCCCAATCCATTAGTGGCCCTTTTATCCTGTTGACAGTATCTTTTGTCTTACAGAAGCTTTGCAACTTTATGAGGTCCAATTTGTCAATTATTGATCTTACAGCACAAGCCTTTGCTGTTTTGTTCAGGAATTTTTCCCCAGTGCCCATATCTTTGAGGCTTTTCCCCACTTTCCCTCTATAAGTTTCAGTGTCTCTGGTTTTACATGGAGGTCCTTCAACCACTTAGACTTGACCTTCGTACAAGGAGATAAGACTGGTTCAATTCCCAGTCTTCTACATGATAGCTGCCAGTTGTGCCAGCACCATTTGTTGAAAAGGCTGTCTTTTTTCCGCTGGATAGTTTTAGCTCCCTTGTCAAAGATCAGGTGAGCATAGGTGTGTGGATTCATTTCTGGGTCTTCGATCCTATTCCATTGATCTACCTGTCTGTTGCTGTACTAGTACCATGCAGTTTTTATTATGATTGCTCTGTAGTACAGCTTGAGGTCAGGCATTGTGATTCCACCAGAGGTTCTTTTATTGTTGAGAAGAGTTTTTGCTAGTCTAGGTTTTTTGTTATTCCAGATGAACTTGCTAATTGTCTTTTCTAGATCCTTGAAGAATTGAGTTGGAATTTTGATGGGGATTGCATTGAATCTGTAGATAGCTTTTGGCACGATAGCCATTTTTACTATATTGATTCTACCAATCCATTAGCATGGAAGATCCTTCCATCTTCTAAGATCTTCCTCAATTTCTTTCTTCAGAGGCTTGAAGTTCTTGTCATACAAATGTTTTACTTCCTTTGTAAGAGTCACACCAAGATATTTTATATTGTTAGTGACTATTGTGAAGGGTGATGTTTCCCTGATCTCCTTCTCAGCCAGTTCATCCTTTGTATAGAGATAGGCCATCGATTTGTTTGAGTTAATTCTATATCCAGCTACTGCACTAAAGCTGTTTATCAGGTTTAGGAGTTCTCTGGTGGAGTTTTTGGGGTCACTTATATATACTATCATATCATCTGCAAATAGCGATAATTTGAGTTATTACTTTCCAATTTTTTCCCCTTGACATCCTTTTGTTCTCGAATAGCTCTGGCTAGGACATCAAGTAGTATATTGAATAGGTAGGGAGAAAGTGGGCAGCCTTGTCTGGTCCCTGATTTTAATGGGATTGCTTCCAGTTTCTCTCCATTTAGTTTGATGTTGGCCACTGGTTTGCTATAGATTGCTTTTATCATGTTTAGGTAAGGGCCTTGAATTCCTGATCTTTCCAAGACCTTTATCATGAATGGGTGTTGGATTTTGTCAAATGCTTTCTCAGCATCTAAGGAGATGATCATGTGGTTTTTACCTTTGAGTTTGTTTATATAGTGTATTACATTGATGGATTTCAGAATATTAAACCATCCCTGCATTCCTGGGATGAAGCCTACTTGGTCATGATGGATGATCGTTTTGATGTGTTCTTGGATTCGGTTGGTGAGAATTTTGTTGAGTATTTTTGCGTCGATATTCATAAGGGAAATTGGTCTGAAGTTCTCTATCTTTGTTGTGTCTTTATGTGGTTTAAGTATCAGAGTAATTGTGGCTTCTTAGAATGAATTGGGTAGTGTACCTTCAGATTCTATTTTGTTGAATACTTTGAGAAAAACTGGAACTAGGTCTTCTTTGAAGGTCTGATAGAACTCTGCACTAAACCTATCTGGTCCTGGGCTTTTTTTGGTTGGGAGACTATTAATGACTGCTTTTATTTCTTTAGGAAATATAGGGCTGTTTAGGTCATTAATCTGATCCTGGTTTAACTTTGGAACTTGGTATCTGTCTAGAAAGTTATCCATTTCATCCATATTTTCCAGTTTTTTTTTTTTAAATATAACCTTTTGTAGAAGGATCTTATGGTGTTTTGAATTTCCTCAGGATCTGTTGTTATGTCTCCCTTTTCATTTCTGATTTTGTTGATTCGGATGCTATCCCTGTGTCCTCTAGTGAGTCTGGCAAAGGGTTTGTCTATCTTGTTGACTTTTTCAAAGAACCAGCTCCTAGTTTGATTGATTCTTTGGATAGTTCTTTTTGTTTCCACATGGTTGATTTCACCCCTGAGTTTGATTATTTCCTGCCGTTTACTTCTCTTTGGTGACTTTGCTTCCATTTGTTCTAGAGCTTGCAGATGTGCTGCCAAGCTACTTGTGTAAGCTCTCTACATTTTTTTTTTCTTTGTAGGAACTCAGAGCTATGAATTTACCTCTCAGGAATGCTTTCATTGTGTCCCATAAGTTTGGGTATGTTGTGGCTTCATTTTCATTAAACTCTAGAAAGTCTTTAATTTCTTTCTTTATTCCTTCCTTGACCAAAAGACAACCATACCAGGCTCCTGTCTGGAAGCCCATCTTGGCATCAGCAATAGGGTCGGATTTGATGTCTTCAGATAGAATGGATACCCAACTTGAGCAGTCTCTGGATAGCCTTTCCTTCAGCATCTACTCCAGTTTTGTCCCTGCACTTCTTTCAGACAGGAAAAGTTATGGATTAAAAGTTTTGAGATGGGTAAGTAGCCCCATCCCTCCACTGGTCACCATGTCTATATACTGGAGGTCATCTCTTCAGGTTCTATCTCTCCACTGTTGGGTATTTCAGCTAATGTCACCTTATAAGTTTCTATTTCTACAGTACACAGTGTATACAATACCTAGTTTTATTGGGTTGGTTAAATGTCATTCCCAAACTTTGCATCTTATATGCATTATTATCAGCTTCTAGAAATTTTGGATTATCAGAACTCTAACCAGGTAGATTATATTGTGTTGAACTCATAATTTGATGGTCATCTTGGGAAATAATGCAAGCTAAAATGTAGCAACTGTTTGGTTGGAAGAATAGGATCACTGAGGTCAAAGCTTTGAATAATGTATATATTTCACCATTCCCTTTTATCTTTCTGCTTCTTGTTTGTCATACAAAGAGAGGCTTCAGCTAACCAAAAGATAAGAGTGTAATTGTTAAAGTATCTGGCATTATGTTTTCCTTTTTAGCAATATGCATCAGATACCAAGAGATTAATAAATTATATAAACTAGGCAGTGAACACTGTAAAATTATTAAAGGATTTTGAAGTTATATTGCTAAAGGTTACAATGCTCAGGAGTAAAAAAATCAAAAACACAAAAGGAATGATTAGATAATAATAAATGTTCAAAAATCAAATTATATTAGTAGTGGGAGATTTATGCAATCTATTTTTTCAAAAGTCAATAAAATGTTCTTCTTTGGGCTTAGTATCCTATTATTTGCAACAAACATCTGCTATTTAAGCATATTTCACATTCTATTCTTTTCAGAGAAATAATTATTTGATTATATTTCTATTGTGAAGTCACTTTAATGCTTAGTTAAATCTAAGGAAGATTTCAATAAGCAATTGCAATTAACCTGCTCATGGCAGTTAATTACATTGTATTTGAATTTTCAGAGAGCTTTCATAAATAACAGATCGAAGAAAGTTGTCTCATAGAAAGTTATGTTTAAAATTTCTGAAGTTTATAATATGAATTAAAGCACTGTTACAGCTGCGTTTAAGTTAAGTTGCTTCATATGTTATAAAAAGTTAAGTTAATGTGAATGAAAATAACATTAATTTTCATAACTTCTTTTTGGTTTGTTTATTTGGTTTTGTTTTTTTTTTTTTTTTTTTTTTTTTTTTTTTTTTTTTTTTTTTTTTTTTTTTTTTTTTTTTTTTTTTTTTTTTTTTTTTGGTTTGGTTTTTCGAGACAGGGTTTCTCTGTGTTCCCCTGGCTGTTCTGGAACTCACTCTTTAGACCAGGCTGGCCTCGAACTCAGAAATCCGCCTGCCTCTGCCTCCCCAGTGCTGGGATTAAAGGCGTGTATGCACCACCACATCCTGCTCTTCATATCTTCTTATTTTGAGTGTCTTCTATTGACTAATTGTTTATTTAAAACTATATATATGGAATATATGTATATACATATACATATATACACATATATGGAATATATATGTATATACATACACAAACACATACACACACACACACACACACACACACATATATATATATATATATATATATATATATATTTCATTGGAACTTTTTTTTTTTCAACTTTTATTAGATATTTTCTTCATTTACATTTCAAGTGTTATCCAGAAAGTTCCCTATATCCTCCCCCCTCCCCCCCCTTCTACCC
>LR750990.1:17241-34926 GCA_902729485.2 Mus minutoides
AAGTTTTATTTTAGCATGAG
The DNA here is from genome assembly GCA_902729485.2 of Mus minutoides. Lineage (NCBI taxonomy): Eukaryota > Metazoa > Chordata > Mammalia > Rodentia > Muridae > Mus > Mus minutoides. Next base: position 17,262 of record LR750990.1, read on the forward strand.
GTGAAGATACTGGATGATTAAAACAATTTCACAAAATATGTTACCTTTCTGTTACAAGAATGAGTATACTAGATGTGAAGCAAGTCCCAGGAATGTCCAAATTCTGATTTCATTTATTTAGCAAGAACAACCTTGGCTGAATATTAGATGCAAAAATCAAAATTATGGAAGGAACTTGAGAGTATTTAGTGTGTCCAACTGGACTCTTAGGACTCAAATTTGAAAAAAAAAATAGTATCTTGTTAGTTTCTTAAATAAAAATATATTATTGATATAATAACTGAAATTGTTACATATTATTTCAAATCCTGCAAATATTTTTTTAACTCAGCAACCAGAGTAAAAAGATTCAGAAAACAACACTAAATTGCAACACTGAATGTAAATAGACTCTTATTTTGTCAAGGAAACAGTGACTACTCCAGGGATTAAGCACATTTTTGCTGAAGTGGAATCTCTCAGAGCTCCAAAATGTTATTGCTGCTAAAGAGAATGTTGCTCCTAGAATGTACATTGGTTTGTGTGTGTGTGTGTGTGTGTGTGTGTGTGTGTGTGTGTGTCTATCTGTCTGTCTTTCTGTCTGACAGTTTACCTGTTTGTACATGTGGTGGGTGTCCATTTCCAAAGGAGTCTCATATGTGGATTGTGGTATACACAGGAGCACATCTTCATCTGTGGACTTCAGAATTCAAGCTTTCATGATGTTTCTTCATGTCCTCAACCTTGATTCTTGAAACAAACTCTCATAAACCTAATACTCAGAAAGTAAATCAGAGTGGTTGACCAGGGAGATACAGAGATCTGCCTGTCTCAACATATTCACCAAAGCACAATGGCACACAACTGTTTTTATTGTGGGTTTTGAGATCTATTATGTCTGGGTTCTCTGACTTGCAAAGCAGATATTTTACCAACCTTAAAAATATCAAGTGGGTGTCTTATTTTGGGTGGTAAAGTGAATTTTTTATTAGAATTTTATAATTAAATTTTAAGGCACATATATACACTTGAAAAAGTAAATCAGTGAACTGGGTTTTAAAGAATTAAATGCCACACTAGGCTAAAATCAAAACAAGAAACCTTATAATTAGATGAATCAATATAAAGCTAGCTGCAAAGTTGCAGGAATTTTCTTTCTCTCAGTGTCATGTGTTGTCTGTAAAATATCATAACCATCAATAATGAGAGATACTATTATGTTTATATTTCTAACTAATGGTGAACAGATGGGGATAGACTTATGAAAGAGTCTCATGCTGAACTTCCATTTCTAGTCTCTTCAAACAATCTAATCTACCATCTGTGAACAATCCATAACTATAACTTAGATTTTGGTCAAAATTCTTCACCTAGACACTCAGTCATTCAGAGTGCCTGCCCTTTATACCTTTCCACAGTCTCTCCAAGTGATCTCTGCAGTCACAGTATGTTCATAATTCAGATAGAAGTAGATAGAAGGGTGACTTTATAGTTAAGTCTTTTAATTGCTCCTTACACTTTTAATTGACAAGAGTGGGATTTTTCAGTAATTTCCTGTATCTTTCCACAAAACTATAATTGTATAGGATGGTCATTTTAATTCTTTGGCAGAGAAGAAACATTACTGGACCCTTTTGATCTGTATTTTAGTTCAGCACTTGTGCTTAGAAAACTTGAGTCACAGAAATTGAGTTCTGAACTATGACATTTTCAGCAAGTAAAATAAAATCCATTATATTTGCAGTAGAACATAGTTTCTTTACACATGGAAAATATATGATATGAAATGTTATTATAAAATAAGGCTGACTATTATAAAAGATCATGTTTATATTGTAAATAACAGTTTTGAAATAAATTCAGGAAAATATTTCATTGTTTCCTTCATAGTTTCTAAAAACTACAAAAGAGATAAACCTACACAATGTCAAAAAGTTATAAATATGATTTTGCCAGATAGCCAAATCCCTGTTACATACACAAGTTCAATTAAAGCTGTAAACAACGATAATAAAAAAAAATAGTACAATGTGTAAACAGAACATATTTAAATTAAGTGACCATTCAGAAATTAGACTAATACCAAAAATTTGTAGGAAGCAAATTCACAGTTATAGAATTTAATTGCTGTACAATAATTGTGAAAAATGTTAAAAGGCTCTAAATTTTTAAGGTTATATTGTAATCGATATGTAGTTATAGATAGTGAGTATAGATACATATATAGATATAATATATAGTTATGCTATATATATATATATATATATATAAATATACATATAGAAATATAGATACATATATAAACTGTATCTAGATCTAGTGAACATTAATAAAAATATGTGTATTAAAATAAGCATGAATAAATAATCCATGAGAAAAATGTTCAATCTATGTTACTTTAAAATAGTCTGATGGAAGTTTCAGTTATTACTTTCTTTAGTAGAAGTCCTATATTATGGTTGCCAATATTGTCAAGTAAAAATAGAGAATCTTATTTTTTATTGTTATCAGACTGAAAAAAAAAGGGAGTTAGTTGGATGAGAATAGGGGATCACCCAGGAGGAGTTGATACTAGGGGAATCATTATCAGCATACATTTTATAAAAAATCAATATACAATATAAAAAAGAAAAAACATATAGAATCCATTAGAATTTGAATTTCTAGTGAACAATGACAATGAATATTATGAGATAATGATTCTAAATGGAATTTGCTCAAAATTCAAACATCTATTATATTATATCTATATATTCAGATCTAGATCTAAATCTAGATCTAATTGTTTATTTAAAACTATATATACACATATGTATTTATTTCATTAGAACATTTTAAAAATATTTATTAGATCTATATCTAGAAGATAGAGAAGAAGATGAAGGGGGAGAGGAAGAAGTAGAAAAGAGGAAGAAAAGATTAAGAGGAAAAAGAAGATACATAACAAAAAGAAACAAAACAGTAGGTATGATAAACTTGAGGAGGAGAAACCATGACGCCCTATCTTAGCTATGCTTTTTCTTGCTGTGAAGAGACCCCACGTTCCAGGTAAATCTTATAAAGGTAAATGATTAAGTAGGGATCACTTACAGTTTCAGAGGTTAAGTCTATTATCAATGTATCAAGATTCATGGCAGTGCCCAGACAAACATAATGATGGAGAAGGAACTGAGTCTGTCCGCTGGCACCCATAGACTTGTTACAAACCATAGAATAATACAAAATACAGTTAATCCAATTGCAAATGTCCCAATAGTCTATAAAATTCTAAGCAATGTTAAAAGTCCAAAGTTCAAAGTCCTTTCTGAGGTTCATGCAAGGTTCATAACTGTAATGCCCTTTAAAAATCAAAATAAAAAAGCAGATCACATACTTCCAGCATATCAGGGCACAGGATATTCATTAATTTTCTGAAACATCACAGTGAGAAAATACTGGACTAAATCAAGACCCAAAATATACAAACAAACAAACAAACAAACAAGCCAATACAAAACAAACAACAAGCACAACAAAACAACTAGAGAAACGTCAAACTCCGTATCTCCATGTCTAATGTGTAACTCCTTTCAGCTTTATGACCTCCATACACGTCCTTCTCTTGGTCTGCTTACACTCTCTGTTAGCAGATTTATTCAGTAGGTATCCTGAGACACTGACATCTTGACAATTTCAACTTCACAGCTTTTTGTTCCAGTGTCTGGAACAAAAGAAACACATAATCTGACCTTCTCCAATGTGTTTAAGTCTCTTCTCCAGTTCTGCTTTCTTAGTAATTTAGGCTCTGGTTGACTGCACTCCATGGTTGCTTCTCTTCTTGGTGATCATCCCATAGTATTGGCATTTTCAATAGGGTTCTATGCTGCAAATATGCTTCACCAATAGCCTCTCATAGGCTCTCCCGGTGGTACCAAGCCTCAGTTTATTTGCATTAGCCTTTCAGTTCTGGGATGTCAATGTCAACTGAAATGATAAAAATATTTTCACATATGTGTTCACTATAAAATATATGTCAAATTAAATTTTTCTCTAGTATCATCTCAAAGCTGTGCACAGCTTCTTCAGCATGCCTTTTATGAGAAAAAGAACTGCAATAACATACTCTTAAATATAACTTGATAGGAAACAGGCTTTTGCAGTCAATGTAGTTTTCCTCAGAAAATATTATAAAACACATATAAAACTATAAACATACATCTCAGAATTTTTTTCTAGCTTTGGAAGTGACCATTGGGGCACCCAAAGACTGAACTTCTTACCAAAGAGTAAGCTTGGGCTGGACCTAAAAACACTCCCACTCCTTCCCTGCATATATATATATATATACACATACATACATACATACACACACACACACACACACACACACACACACACACACACACACACACACACATATATATATATATATATATATATATATATATATATATATATATATATATGTTCCTCTTCACATCTTTCCACCAACAACTAGAGCAGAGTCTGTCCCTGAATCTGTTGCCTGATCATTCCAGTAACTGGGCCACCTAGTCTGGCCTTGTTGAGCAATGATATGCCTAGTCCTGCAGTGTCCTGATGTGCCAGGTGTGTATGAATGTGTGTGTGTGTGTGTGTGTGTGTGTGTGTGTGTGTGTGTGTGTCTGTGTCTGTGTCTGTGTCTGTGTCTGTGTCTATGTGTATATGATTCTCAGGATTGGGGCTCCACATTCTAAGATGAGAAAGGGAGAAGTGATGGGGGAGGAGCTGCTGTGATAGAGGGTACTGGGAAGAGATGGGAGCTGATATTGAAATGTATATTTAAGACATAAATAATAATGAAAAAAGAAAAGAGAGAAGAGAAGAGAAGAGAAGAGAAGAGAAGAGAAGAGAAGAGAAGAGAAGAGAAGAGAAGAGAAGAGAAGAGAAGAGAAGAGAAGAGAAGGAGAAAAAAAGAAAAAGACAAGATTCAGGGGAGAAAGATAATTCTTGAGAGACAAAATATATCACTGACAATAAATATATGAAATTCCTAGGCAAATGGATGGCTCTGGAGGCCATCATCCTGAGTGAGGTAACCCAATCACAAAAGAACTCACATAACATGTACTCACTGATATGTGGATATTAGCCCAGAAACATAGACTACCCAAGATACAATTTACTAAACACATGAAACTCAAGAAGAAGGAAGATCAAAATGTGGACACATCACCCCTTCCTCGAATTAAGAACAAAGCACACATTGAAGGAGTTACAGAGATCATGTGTGAAGCTGAATCCAAAGGATGGACCCAATGACTGCGGCTGCCAGGGATCCAATCCCACAATCAGCCACCAAACATAGACACTATAGCATATGCCAGCAAGATAGTGCTGAAAGGGCCCTGATATAGCTGTCTCGTGGGAGACTATACCAGTGCCTGGCAAACATGGAGGTGGATGCTCACAGTCAGCTATTTGATGGAACACAGGGTTCCCAAGGAAGAAGCTAGAGAAAGTACCCAAGGAGCTGAAGGGGTCTTCAACCCTATAGGTAGAAGAATAACATGAACTAACTAGTACCTCCTGAGATCATGTCTCTAGCTGCATATATAGAAGAGGGTGGCCTAGTTGGCCATCATTGGGAAGAGAGGCCCCTTGGTCATGCAGACTTTATATGCCCCAGTACAGGGGAACGCCAGGGCTAAGATGTGGGAATGGATGGGTAGGGGAGCAGGGCCAGGATGGGGGAGGGTATAGGGAACTTTCTGGATAACACTTGAAATGTAAATGAAGAAAATATCTAATAAAATTTGGTAGAAAACAAAAACAAAAACAAAAACAAAAACACGTTCTCAAAACAGAGCCCATGTTAAAATATATACATACACACACACACACACACACACACACACACACACACACATATATATATATCACTGACCATCAATCATGTCACTTGGTTATTGGTCTTGAAAACCTAAATAGGCAGTGTGAAAACATTAGTTTCCAACAAAGGAGTGATGAAAATAGTTACTCAATAATTATATATATTATATTTTTTTTTCTTCAGTAGGAATTTATTATTTGTTTACTTACAAATTGTACCTTTGGTGCTGGCTGCAGTCTCTCTTTTAAGCAATGTTTGTATGAAAGACAATATTTTAGTTTTACCACCATAAAGTGGTACCTGATTTTGAAATGATTTCCTATAAAACCACAGACTTTGAGTTGAGAGTGATCTTAATTTAGGAACCAGAGAGATGGCTCTTTGACCTAGAGCACTGGTTGTTCTTCCAGATGTCTTGGGTTCAATTTCCAGCATCTGCATGGCAGCTTATATCTCTCTCTAGCTCCAGTTCCATGGGAAATGACAACCTCACATAGATGTACATGCAGGCAATATATATATATATATATATATATATATATATATATATATATATATATATGTGTGTGTGTGTGTGTGTGTGTGTGTGTGTGTGTGTGTGTGTGTAATTTAAAAGATTGTATAAAATTGTCTTTAAACATTCAATTTGGTGGCTAACAAAAAAATATAATTTTGTTTCTATTCTATGAGAGCTAATGTGAAATTTTTGCACTTTGTTTTTCTTGGTGAAAACTAATATGTTGAGAATGCTCCAGCCAACTTTTAAAAAATTGACTATATTAAAAGTTTGAAGAAAGGCAAAAAGCATTATCATATAAATATATTTTTTCATAAATACAAAACTAGTTATAATATGGGAAACTGAGTTCCTTCATCAGACATTTATATTTGCAAATATTTTAAGAATAAAAATAGCACATAATCTGTAGGAACCTTTAATCATGAAGAACAATAGCCTAAACAATAGAAGCTGTATAATATTAAATCACAAACTATTATAAAATATGGGCAAATGTGATAGGTCGTTTTTTGTTTTTTACTGTGGAAAATTATGTAATTTAAAATCAATAAGATTCCATATACTTTTTTGAGGCACCAAATGAAAAATCACACAACACAATGTAATGGATAAAAGTATCATTATGTCTATTTTAAGTTTAATAAAAATAAAAATCCATACATATCCTTAAGCATGAGAAGTTGTGTTAAATGACTACACTCATTAATTTATTCTAGTGAAATATCTTAGAGATGATTTAAATAAATAAATGAAGACAACACGTCTGATGTTAAAACTGAGTAACATTTATAGTTTTGCTTTGGTTATTAAAATATATCTATGTGAGTGAAGTTCCTATCCCCATTTAGCTAGGATGAATCACTTGAAACATTTCATATCAGTACCCAACTCTCCTTCACTACATAATGTGTGCAGTCCTGAGTGGAGCCTGTCCTCTTTAGGTGACTACATGGTCTAACCTTTCCCTGGCTGCCTAAGTGCTTACTCTAAGTAACTGCTCAGTTATTGTTTACTCCCTTGCATATACACAGCAATTCTTAACACCTATTCAGCCACTACACGGCTTTGGTGAAAGTCAATGTCTCTGCTACATTTTTTTTTGTATAAGATTAAGAAAGTTTCTATATATAATAAATAATGTACAAAATGAATATCAATTTTCAAAATCTAGTGTTGAATTTCCTCATACAGCAACAGAAGCTCACAACTTCCCGAGTTTTACTGATTCTTATTAGTGTAAAGTCTGTTGTTAATTTTTTATATTGCTCTTAATTATCACTATCTTATTCATGATATGTATACACAAGGAAAAATACATTTATATGCACATATTACATACATGTATAATTTTGAGAGAACAATTTTTGAAAAATATATAAATTAAGCTATAAAATATTATTTTGTAAATGTTACCATTAAATGTCTCTGTATGAATGTGTGTGTGTGTTTGTGAGTGTGTATGTGTGTATGTATGTGTCTCTATGTTTGTGTGTGCTTGTATACATGTAAATAAAGATATGTTCATGTATTGGTATGTGTAAGATGTTAATATTAGTTTGTATTTTCCTTAATTTCTTTAAACCTTAATTTTAGAGACATGTTCTTTTATTAAGCACACATTACATTATTTCACTAGACAAGCCATCCAGCCCCAGGGTTCATTCATTTTCTGACCTCATAATTTTAAGAAGATGCTATGAGTCTGAACTCAGGTGCTAATGTCTGCATGGCTAACACTCTGTCTACTGATTCAACTCCTCATTCCCAAAATTGTACTGGAACAAAACACAAAAATGGACACATTTAATTATTTTGATTGGATTACATATACTGTAATCATTTTACCATATGAAGGAAAAATATTAAGATCCATCTTGAGGAAAAAATACTTTATTTTAAAACACTTCAAATGTTATTGTCAAGGTTTCTAAATATTTTTATATTTTAAGATAGCTTATCAGTAAAGTTAATATAATGTAACAAAGTTTTCTTCTAAATGAGAGCAAGTATTGAGTATGAGAGTAAAATATAGTGTGCCTCAATCAGAATTTCAGTCTGCTCCAGTACACTCTAAAAATGCCTTCATATAATTATTGCTGTCATTTGCAAATATTGTAAAGCTTATTTAATAGGTAGTTTAAATATGTACAAATAATTTTCATGTCTGGGCTATGACACATGACTATTCCTGTGATGATGTCAAATATAATATCAGAAAATGAAGAATAACAATAATCTTACTGTTTATATGGAAATGTAGCATCAATATGATGGCTGATATTTTTTACCATTTTCTACCAAACATTTATAAATTATTATTTTTGATGAATTCACTGATTTAAAACTTGCTTCTTCAGATTGACTCTTATCTTGACATAGATTTTAGGGAAAATATTACTGTCATTACCCTAAGGAATTACAAATAAAATTACTGTAAAAAGGAAGTATCAAATAACTGAACTGATAATTTTCAAAGGAAGAAAAATTTAGACATATTTCCAAAATAGCAATATGTTTATGGCATATTTGGTTTGTTTTTAGTTATAGATAATGATTTATTAAAAGGTAAAAACAAAGATGATAAAATATGATAATTTAAATTTAAATGTCTATGAGCTGGTCAATATGTATATGTGAATTACTAGTGTGTGTGACTGTGATAGAAGTTCATCTAAGTGCTAGAAATGTGACTGTCTTCACCAAGGGGGTCCTCCTTTCTCTCTTTCTTTCTTTCTTTCTTTCTTTCTTTCTTTCTTTCTTTCTTTCTTTTTTTTTTTTTTTTTTTTTTTTTTTTTTTTTTTTTTTTTTTTTTTTTTTTTTTTTTTTTTTTGGTTTTTTGAGACAGGGTTTGTCTGTATAGCCCTGGCTGTCCTGGAATTCACTTTGTAGACCAGGCTGGCCTCGAACTCAGAACTCTGCCTGCCTCTGCCTCCCAAGTGCTGGGATTAAAGGCGTGTGCCACCACCGCCTGACTCTCTGTTTCTTTATTTCTTAAAGATTACATTCTTCCATTTCTTAAATTAACAATTAAACAATTAAAATAGATGTGTAGTTTAAACTGATAAATATAATGAGGAATAACAATTTCTCTCATATTTTGAGAAGGACCAGAGAATTAGTTTAAACTGTAGCACCAACAGAATAAGAGAGTCACTAGGTTTGAAATTTTAGATTTCTTTCTCTTTAGCATGATACCCACAACTAAGTGGATGGATGCTTAGAAAGTTGTCTCTGGTTAAGACATATGAGCCCTTACCTATAATTATGTTCAATGCTAAAGAAAATGCTAGATATTCATTCACACACCATTGCTCTGGTCTAAGTAGAAATTTAAATTAAGGAAGAGGAAATATAAACTCAAATACAATTTCTGTGACTCCATTGACTTGAAGGAAAGGCTAAGTACTCCCACTCTGAATGACATCATCTTTCTTAAATGTGATCCAGAAGAACTTAGTGAAGTGTATCTGTATTTCCTCTCTTCAGATCATGTCCAAAATCTAGGGAATATATTTATCAAGGATTAGAGACTTGTGTGAGAGATAACTATTCTTAGTAGGCAGAGAAATCACATTATAAAGAAAAAAGACAAATTCTAAGAAGAAATTGAATTAAAAACTGAAATAGTTCTTCAAGAACAAACAAGTACATAACAACATAAAATACATTCTATTAAAGATATGCACATTTTAATGTGAAGCTCCTTGACTTCTGTTCTTAAGCTGCATTGTAACTAATATGGAAGTTCACTGTGTTGTATATACTTTGTGTGTGGTTAATTTGGGTGTGTACATTTTCTATTTATTTCAACTATCTCTATGATAAACTAATAATAAATTAACAGCAAAAATACTTCTGTCTCCTTTTGTTCTGAACAGAAAATATAAAATACCATAAATAATGCACATGTTAGATGTTAGACTGCTGGTTTTCAAGTAAGAGAAGTTATATTTCATCCAGCGTGTAATTTCCTCTCCCTTCTCTCCTTCAAGAATTTCCCTCCTCCTCCTATTTTCCAAGATCCATTCCTTCTAACTTTCTTTTCTGAGAAGAGCAAGCCTCCCAGCAAATCAACCAAACTTGGCATAATGTGTTACAATAAGGCTAGGCACGTATCTTCATACCAAGGATACACAAGACAATGTGGGAGAAAGAAAAGAGCTCAGCAAGCAGAGAAAAAACAAACTAACAAACAAACAAACAAAACAGAGATAGCCACTGCTCCCACTATTAGCAGTCCACAAGAACGCTAAGCTGCACAAAAACACATCTATGCAGAGGAACAAGGACTTAAGTCAGACACATACAGACTCCCTTATTGTTGGTTCAGCCACTGTGAGCTCCTATGAGTCCTTGTCAGTTGATAATGTGGGTTGTTTCCCTTTGGTGTCTTTAACCCCTCTGGCTTCTACAATCCTTCAATTTCGGCCTAAATTCTATAAAATTCCTAAGCTCTGCTTAATGTTTGACTAAGGCTCTCTACCAAACAAGAATATTAATTTAGGATTTCTAGTGGATTATTTTTTTTTGTTATTTTTGTACTTAGCACGTAGCAGTATGACCAGATATCAGTGGAGAGTAATAAAAGGTGGTGTATAGAGGACATATATACCTCGTGCTTACAGACTAGTATTTGTGAAACCAGGAATTGTAAAAACAGTTTTTTCTTCAATTGAAGATATTTATTACTGCTTTCTATCCAGAAAGCTGGAAAGAGATGTTGTTAATAACCTTGAGATCTATGCTATCTGTAGGACCAATCAGCACCTGACTCTCCAGATGATTACGTTCATTCCAGACTCTTTTTTCCTAGAACTTATCTTGAACATTCTCTGTCAATAGAATCCATCCTAATGCAAATATCACTTTATGATAACCTGGGGGACCTCGATGCTACTCCTGACTTTATTTACATACTTTTATGCTTCTCTCAGCTATTCTCCCAAACCCTTATCTTGACCATTGTTTTGCAGCCAATAGGATCCATTTTTAGGGGAGAGTTTCAGAACTCTCTGAATCCCAGTTTCAGATTCTAGAAGTCTGAACCAATACTGGCTACTGAATCACTCTGAATCAGATATTTTTCTTGTCTATATAGACTAACACTTTTCAGTGTGTATGAATGTGTGTGTGTCTGTGCATGTCTCTCTCTGTGTGTCTGAGTGTGTGTGAATGTGTGTGTGTGTGTGTGTGTGTGTGTGTGTGTGTGTGTGTGTGTTGTGGATAGCCCTAGGGCTAATTATATTTGATGTTAAATCTGTTCTGTAGGGGATTGAGAACAAGGAATGATTTCCTGTAAACCTGCTTCCCACCTCAATTTGTAAAATAAAGGAGAGCTGATGATTGGGCAGATAAAAGGGAAGGTGGAGCAGAAGGAGAGGGGAAGAAGAAAGAGAAAATGGAAGAAGGAGAGGACACAGAGGAGGAGAAGGAGGAGAAAAGCAGAGCAGGAGCACATGGCCTGGAGAAACCACAAGTTCTAAGGGGTCTCATAGATGTGGAAGATGGTAGCATAGCGGTAGATTTGTCCAATCTAGTCACACAGCATGTAATCATATTGACTCTGTCTTGTTTTCATTGCCAGGGCATATTTGGGAGATTAACCTCAATGTGCATGTGTGTGTGTGTGTGTGTGTGTGTGTGTGTGTTTGTAAGCTCACTCTATCTGAAAACCAATGGATACTTTGACTGGAACCATTTAGTCTTGCATTTCCAAAAAATTTACTTATATATTCACAAATAAACTGTGTCATATGGACATTCCTGTTTAGATAACCTGCAGGTCTCATCATTTGGGTCAGTAGACCAGCTCTGAATATAAGATTTAGTGTACTATGGCCAGGTCAACTACGTAATTGTAGAAATCAGTTATGATCTATAATGTCACTAGTTGTTTTTCTTATTTGTTACTTTGTCATCATTTACTTTTATCATTTATTTCATTTTATTTTTCAAACCTAGTTACTGTGGTAAATGGAATTTTCTTTAAAATTAAAGTTTCTGAAACATAAAGTCTAAACTCAATACCCAGAATCTTTCTTTATGTCTATATATTATTATACCTGGTTCAGTTCAGAGACGTCTTTTGATAAATTCTCCCTGCCTGACCAAAATGCCTATCTCTCATTTATTTTTAAAAATATATTAATGATAAATACTTTGTGCTTTAAGTCTCCAAAAAAGTAATTAATAAGTCTTTGGGTATTTCCCATGTTAAACTGATTATCTCAAGGAATTCTAAAATATTAGAATAGTGTATTTAAAGGAGATGATTTATTTTTACCATTTTAATTATATATATATATATATATATATATATATATATATATATATATTATATAAACTACTACTATATAAACCCTTCCTACATTATTGAACCCCATAGACTCTTTCAAATAATCAAACATCCATGTTATATCCTAAAATTTTTATGGGTGTGATACAGATTCTAAGACTCTGAATATAGTTAATGTAGAGTTTATAAATAAAACTGTTACTACTTGTGTACAACCAAAGCATCCATTGCTACTTATATAGAAATTAGGCTCTTTCTTACAAAGTTAGCTGAGCAAGGAATTTTAACTTGATGCATCAGAAAACTGTTCCTGACAGTATGATCCAGTTCCCTAAACACTGGTAGCTATGGACTGCCAAGAGACTGAAAGTTGTATTTGCTTTGTCCCACCACTTCCTGTATCATAATAATGCTTAGGACAAGTGTCAGGGCTGTCACAAGCTCCTCTTGCTTTTATTTTATCTTAGTGTTAAGTTATCATACATTCTTATCTATTCAAAAACGGGAAAAGAAAAAATATCTATCTGGAGGGCTACATATTTCAAAAAAAGATAAGGAGTCCTATTGCTTCCTCCAAGCAAAGATTATTTATTAACCTGGCATATTTCAAACGAGCACATTTCTTGTCTCTCTCCATAGGAGTTTGACTTTGCAGGTCTATCCCTAATCATCTTGTCTTCCTACATAGGTGTTTGACTTTGCAAGTCTACCCCTGAGCATTAACTCTGAAGAGCAGTACAAATGGGGCTATAAATATTCTCAAAAGTTCATCACTATATATCTTACCTGAGGGAAGCAGGTGATAAAAGATTTTATAAGAGGAGATAAGGGCACTTCTTGCTGTTCAATGATTATTATAGTTTTTCTGTTTCGCCTGAAAATGAATAAAAATCTCTTAGTTTATTAATCCCCAAACTATGATACTTCTTAATTTTTTTTTCAAAATAGGCAAAAGATAAAAGAAAAGTTCTCTCTGCACCTGCTAGCATATATTGTTTGCCATCAGTGGTTACAATGGAGTTGTAATGCCTATTCATTTCTAGTATCCCCTTTAAAAATTCACCACCAGTCACATTATACATTGTCATAATAAGAGGTTAAGTAACAATAAAGTGTGTTACATATAATCATATTTCAACAAGACAGTTTAATGTTATATTGCAATATAATGTCAAAACAATATATAGATAAACCAACATCAGATCAATAGAAAATTCCTAAACTATGTAACAGAGGATGGCCTTATAGGTCATCAATGGGAGCAGAGGCCCATGGTCCTGTGAAGGTTCTATTCCCCAGTATAGGGGAAAGCCAGGGCCAGAAAGCAGAACTGGGTGGGTTGGTGAGTGGGGGAGAGGGGAGTAGATAGAGAAATTTCATGGAAGAAACAAGGAAAAGGGATGATATTTGAAATTTAAATAACAAAAATATCTAATACAAAATTTTAAAAAATAACCTATGTATGATTACATTTCATGCTTACCTCAGAACTTTCTAAATTATAATTTTCTCAAAAAGCTCATAGCAGTTAGGGAGTTAATGTCCTCCTCAATTCATTAAGCAAGATTTGGTTTTAATAAACAATATAACATATAATATGTGCACATGGTAATCACTGAGATTCTGAAAATGATTAATTTCCTAAAATTGAAGGTACAAAGAAGAGTACCTCAACCTTAACAAGAATCATAAAATTATACATTTTGAAAACAAACCTTTGCTATTTTCTGCGTTTGCTCACAAAGCTAGAGTGTCCTTCCATCTGTGCTCTACCATGCATTTTCCTAGTTACCAAATGACAAGGGAAAAATAAAGAAAGCCTAAAGGTCTTATGCTACTGTCTTTTGCAAACTTGTGGGATAAGAAGACAAAATACAATCTAGCTTTCAGTCCTTCATTAAAATTATTTTATACAAAGGCTCTTTTGTTAGTATATAAATTCATAATAAAATATAATTTCATATGTATGCTATGAACTGTGGATGACACTGAATTCAAATGAAGATCATATTAGGTAAAAATATTAAATTGAATGTGTAGTTGTAGATAATCAGGATTAAATTGATTAATTGTAGAGATCATGATAATTACAAAGAAATATTAAATAGCATAAAATTCTTAAAATAATTTCAATGCCATATTCTTATGACATATTCAGAGTCTTAGAATCTGTATCACACCCATAAAAATTTTAGAATATAACATGGATGTTTGATTATTTGAACGAGTCTATGGGGTTCAATAGTGTAGGAAGGGTTTAGAATCACCTAGGACCCTCTGGGAATGATCCCTTTTAGTTTGCCCAAGCAGAGAACTTGAACTATTTGGTAGGATTTATGAGTTTCTACACACACACACACACACACACACCAATAAACAAGAAAAAAAGGCTTTCAACTTGAGATAGGTAGTTATCACAGGAAGATTTGAGGAATTGAGAGTATACCTGGGAAGGCCTAAAGGGAGGAAAGGGACAAGAGAGAGTGCTGTAATTATATTTTCATTAAAAACTTATTGTTTTAAAATTTAAGTACCATTTAGCATCAAGGTATTACTAATACATGCAAGATTCAGGGAAAAAATATACAACATTTATCAGGGTCATGAAGCTGAGAAAATTCCAAGATTCTAGCTACCTTAAATAAGATTATAAAAGCTCGGTAAGCAATTATTGGAGGAAAGGGGTAGACTTCAGAGGACCTGCCTGCAGCTTAAATAGGAACCTTAAGAAATCAGCTATCATGATTTGTTGCCATGGCCCCTAAGGTGATATAGATTCCTTTTAATAAAATATTAGGGATCTTGAAATGGTACAGCCTATGAATTTTGAATGGGACAGTCTAGTGTTCTTGAAAAAAAGTACAGTCTAGCGGACTTGATCAGGTTCATTTTCTCTCCAAATTAAAGAATTAAAGGTAAGAATAATCTTAAGTACAAGTAGACACAGAATGCTCATATACCTCAGCATAATCAGCAGTTCAGAAAGACATTTATTGGTGGCAAGGAAACATACATATGCAGCAGGCACACAGGAAAAAAAAAATCTATGAAGGAAAATCAGAAAGCCAAGAGGT
This sequence comes from Mus minutoides, assembly GCA_902729485.2. Classification (NCBI taxonomy): domain Eukaryota; kingdom Metazoa; phylum Chordata; class Mammalia; order Rodentia; family Muridae; genus Mus; species Mus minutoides. The sequence goes on from LR750990.1 coordinate 32,981, forward strand.
GGTCTTTCCTAGAGGCCTGAGGGTTGTTGAATATCTGCAGAGTTTTTTCTCTTCCACATGAGGGTTGATCAGTTTGAAGATAAGTGGAGTCACTGGCTGGCTGAAATTTGTGTTCTGACATGTCCTCATCCAATATTGAACTCTTTAGAGAAGGAAGTAAAATAAAGTTTAAAGAGAGAAAAAAGTATTTATTTTTTTATTTATTTCCAAATGAGGTGATATAAAAGCCACTATGAATAAAGTTACACTTTTTTCAGTGTGATTTAGTAATTGAAAAAAAAAATAGCAAGAACCATTAGTAGAGGAGATAAAAAGAATACCTATGTCTCAGGTAATACTTATCAAAAGGAGTTAGTGGTCATTGTCAAAGTAACATTTAATCACCTGATGTAAATCTCAGCCTTTCTAGTTCTTTCTGAACTGTGGCTTTTTGGTTCTACTCAGCTGTTCTGGTTCAAAACCTCACCAAGCTGATTGATTCAATCTGGCTTCTCTAAGCTTCTCACTGAATTGTTCCGTTTGCCCTCAAAACATCTCTAGCAATGTGTTGTAAACTTCTGGCTCTTTCTTATTCTCTGGCTTCAACTGCCTCTGCTGACCTGTACTGAACTCACAAACAACTCAGTTCCCCTACATTGTACTCACTGTACTGATTCCCAACTGACAAACTTCCTCTCTGTATACTGGTCTTAATTAGCTTCTCTTTCCTTTTCTTCTGAGAGGTAGGTATATTCTATCTCTAATGCATTACTTTTTCTACCAGTTGACATCACTTTCAAACATGGCTTTCTTCTTCTATAAACTAACTTTACTTCATTATTTGGGATCAAAGGTTTATTGAATATTCCAGCATCTTTTATAGGCAACGAGAAGAAAGATTACCACAGCATCTTACTCTCAACAGCTTCTTTTTTCCTAGCAATAGCTTTGTCTTTGTTTAAGGTGACAGGAACCTCCTTGTAGACTGAGAAATCTATCAGCGGTCCAGCTCTTTTATGTGTTTTCTAACTAAACTATACACAAAGTTAATTTATCATAAGAAAATGACCATGAAGGACCTTTCCTTAGGCATGCAGCTTACTTGGCTGATAATCAGAATTTTCTGCTGAGGAAGTATGGCTTCTCTGTGTCTCTGTATGCTCAGAGTTACAGAAATCCTTATGTTACCTTGCAGCTAGCAGGCTGAGACATGTCCCCTTTCCTAGTTTCCCCTCTGAAAATCCCCTATCCTATCCCTACTCCCCTTGTTCACCAACCCACCCACTCCCACTTCCTGGCCCTGGTATTCCCCTATAATGGGGGAATTTTCACAGGTCAAAGGGCCTCTCCTCCCATTGATGTACTAGTCCATCCTCTGCTACATATGCAGCTACAACAATGAGTCCCATCATGTGTTTTCTTTGGTTGGAGGTTTAGTCCCAGGTACTGATTAGCTCATATTTTTTTTCCCCCTACAGGGCTGCAAACCCCTTCAGCTCCTTGGGTACTTTCTCTAGCTCCTTCATTGGGGATCCTGTGCTCAGTCCAATGGATGGCTGTGAGCATGAACTTTCTATGCAACTATTTCTTAAGAGGCCATCTGCTTTTCCAGTAAACAATGTTTCAGTTTTGAAAGAATATAAATCAAGGTCAATGCAGCTACTTCAAATGTCTATGATCATTGAGTACTGTTATATTCTGATTCCTTCATTCGCTATACTTCTTGGTATAATCTCTAACTTTTAAGTATAATACATATGTATGTAGTCTCTCTCTCTCTCTCTCTCTCTCTCTCTCTCTCTCTCTCTCTCTCTGTGTGTGTGTGTGTGTGTGTGTGTGTGTGTATACATAACTCCAGTTTGTGGTAGGTCCACTCTACTTGCCCCATTATGTTAAAAGAGAGAGAAGAAGCCTAAAGTGACACTCCTGTTAGGATTTTTCAATTAAGAAACACAATATAGTAGAGG
>LR750990.1:36356-87308 GCA_902729485.2 Mus minutoides
GGCCATCAGTGGGAAGAGAGGCCCCTTGGTTATGCAGACTTTATATGCCCCAATACAGGGGAACGCAGGGGCCAAGGGGTGGGAGTGGGTGGGTAGGGGAGCAGGGCCGGGAGGGGGGAGGATATAGGGAACTAGCTGGATAACACTTGAAATGTAAATGAAGAAAATATCTAATAAAAGTAGTAAAAAAAAAAAATGTACGAACATTCCCAGAAATTTAATCTAAATGTTCTCCTAGACATTGGATTCAGAAGGCAGTTAGACTTCATGAAATAAACACTATAGATAGATTTGGTATTTTTTTTTTTCAAATTTGGGCAGCATTCAGTGATGCGCAAGCAACTTAATACAACTTCTCAACACATGCATTTATTTCTCAACTCATCACAGTATAATCTACCAACAAACAGATCCACTGGATAAAGCTTAAAATAAGTAAATATTCTAAAAATCATGAAAGTGGGGTAATTTACTTTTTCCAATAAAATAATTAGAATTTTATGTGAAAGACTAAAAAGATTTTCCTTTTAATTAAATTCTTTGGAAAAGTGCCTTGAAAGTGAGGATTAATCTAGGTCATATGTATTATCTAATTAATGAGAAGCATCATAGTAGTAGTAGTAGTAGTAGTAGTAGTAGTAGTAGTAATAGTAGTAGTAGTAATGATTTATTTTGTGAGGGTGTATGTACTCATGTTTGTGTCTACCGTTTTGTGTATAGTTCTGCATGCTTTTTGTGCACATGGAGCTCAGAGTTCAGCACAGGATGTCTTCAATTGCTCTTCTCTGCATCTGTGGATTTGTTTACTTAACATCTGTTTATTTAAGGCTAGGATTCCTTACTGAATCCAGAGTTCATTGGCATAGCAAGACTGGCCAACCATCAAGTTCCAGGGGCCTCTTTCTACATTCCTGACAATGAGACTGAAGGCAGAAGGCATACAATGCCACCCCAGGCTTTTCTACATGTACACTAGGGAATCCAAGTTAGTTCCTCAGGTTTTCATGGCAAACTCTTAACTGCCTAAAAGCACCTCCTACGACTGGACACCATCATTTGTTAATATGACTTTTTCCACATGATTAGGTTTATGACAAACACATCAATACTACTTCTCAACAAAATAGATGGGAAAACTGAGGAGAAAGCTCTATGTATGTTCCACAACAATAAGTCTGAGAGAAAAACAGACCATCAAGCTATAAATGATATTTGATTTACAATAGTTTCTCTTCAACTTTTCCTTAAATTTTATTAGAATTTCAATAGAGTATTTTTTTTTCTAACACGGGAACATTACAAATCACTTATCCTAATGTTAAAACAACCAGGACCTTGCCTTTATGGAGGCACTTTAGGAAAAGCATTTTCTTTGACCCGATTGCAGGCTTAGTATCAAAAGTCTCAATCATTTTTTAAAAAAATCAAATGGGCAGGTAAATCATTTGAATATAAAAGGATACTTCAATGTATCAGGCCAAACTCTAAGAACAATATTAATCTTAAGCTATGCTAGAGCAATAAGCGAAAACATCGGTCCTTCAGTGAGATATTATGTGTGTCCTTCCCAGGTATTCAGGATTCAAGGATCACAGTAATTAAGATCCTCCAGGATATGACATTAACTCTTTCTTAAGTATTCCAAAAGCCTGTAGCAATACCTCCCTTAGCACACCACCCTGACCACAGGAAAGGATTCATGAGATTCTTAACAGGCATGGTGTCCTTTATTCTGGGCTCGCTTAGTCATTGAACTTTATTATCTTCTTTATTCCACAATCTCAAGCTTCAGACATAATGCAAAGAATGATACTAGAGCATCCCAGTACATCTCTGAGTGTAAAAGAAAGTTTCGCCATTTTAAGGTATCTGTTTCAGCAATTTACAATAATTCCTATTTTGCTATGGGTTATTATATCAAACAGATACAAGATTTCATTGTAAAATACTCTTTGAAAAATATTCTCCTTTATGTTTTTAGTTTAGCTAATGATAAGTTCAGATTTTCAATCTGTTTCTATTTCCAAATCACATTACTGAAAAAAATCAAAATTTGTCACATCTCACTAACACAATTTGTATATTTAAATTAATTCACTGGTATTTAGCAAAGGACTGCTCTAGTCACAATTTTTAATATACTATTTTTATGTCATAATATCTCTTGAAATTTTGCTATCAGGGAAGTTAGAAGTTTGCAGAAGTATTTGGGAGTATTTTCTTATTTTATGTATTTTTTTTTTTTTTTTTTTTTTTTTTTTTTTTTTTTTTTTTTTTTTTTTTTTTTTTTTTTTTTTTTTTTTTTTTTTTTTTTTTTTTTTTTTTTTTTTTTTTTTTTTTTTTTTTTGGTTTTCGAGACAGGGTTTCTCTGTGTAGCCCCGGCTGTCCTGGAACTCACTTTGTAGACCAGGCTGGCCTCGAACTCAGAAATCCGCCTGCCACTGCCTCCCGAGTGCTGGGATTAAAGGCGTGCGCCACCACACCCGGCTTTTTATTTTATGTATTTTTAAAATACATAGAGCAAATAATCCTTTGCTAAAGATATCTGGGATAAATTTTTTTGTAAGAAATACTTTAATGCATGAATTACCTTAATGCATGAATTCTTTAGTGTGTTTGTAAATTAACATTTTGAGTTTGTTCTTTAATTCACATATTTTCTTCATAATAAATGAAAAAAGTACTGAAATTTGTACCTTAACATCAATTTAGTTTCATCCATAGCATAAATTGATGAAGATTTTCTATTATTTAAAATTAAAATTTTATACCATCTATTCATGAATATATATCTATATTTATCAATCAATCTATCTATCTATAATAGATAGATAGATAGATAGATAGATAGATAGATAGATAGATAGATTGAGATATAGATATAGATATGTATACACATATATAATGAACATTTATTTGAGTATTCACATGCATGTAAAAAGCTGCACCTATCTGTGTATATATTTCTGCTCTAAATATTTTTATTCATTTATTTTCAGTAAAATTATATTGTTACTGAGAATACTAAGTGTGTTTTAAAACTTTTCTCTTTCTAAGGGGTTTATTGGTAATAACACAATTACTACATTCATGAACATTTTCAACATTATCATGTCCTTATTAGAGGATTATAGTTCCAGCATGTTCTAGGGTACCTGCCTGGTAGTATTTTTTGTGTTAATCTAAAAGCTTACTTCCTTATTTAATATTTCCTTTAAAGTTACCTAAGAAACAGAAGAACACAGAGCAGACCCCAAGAGAGACAGACAGATGTGTGCGTGTGCGTGTACACACACACACACACACACACACACACACACACACACAGAGTGTATAGTTGTGTATTTTATGCAATCTAATTCAATAGCATAGGCTCTCCTGGACATCCTTTCCCTCACAAAAACAGCCTGTATTTTGTCAGGGAGCCTTTGGACTTTGGCGATTCCCCAGATTCCNTGCCTCTATATCCAGCCTCTCAGCTTAAATGTCAGACAGTGCTGCTCTGTCTAGAAAGACTGTATCTGGTAACTGTTGCCAATGAACCTGCTCATTCTTTTATTTTTTCCCCCACATAAAAATTGGTTCTGAGGACTGCCCTGGGTCACAGTTTTGGATCCTGACTCTTGGCTATGTCCTTGATTATTAAGGTTTTGAAAATGCATTCAATAAACCATTCCTAACCGACTGAGATTGGTGTTAAGTGGTTTGCATGGCTAATCCTGGACCCTAACAACCTCTAAGACTGTGAAACATTCCGTCCAACAGGGGAAGCTCCCTATACAGAAAGGTCAACAACTCAAAATAACTTTTGGAAGTTTCTGAGAGTGAACAGATTCACTGGTCCCTTCCTTCCCAAAGTAAGAAATAAAGCTCCTGAGAGTCACAATCAGACAAGAGAAATTGCAAAGAAGACATTGAGACTTGACAAGCTTGCTGGAAGAAGCAGACACTAGTTCAACTGCCCGAAAGAGCATTAGACTGAGTCTCATGAAATACATACTCTCTAACCTCTTTAGCTTCCTTCAGGCTGCGCTGTGTGCTCCAGGTTCCCAGTTGGTGAGTTGTCCTGTAATGGGGTGGACTTTGGCAAGCAACTGTTATTGAGTAATTTATGATCTTGTAACACCAATAAAACAAATTTGCTCATACAATTGCACTTTGAACAGTTCACACTTTGTCTTCCTTGGGCACCTTCCCTGTCAAGTGTGTGTGTGTGTGTGTGTGTGTGTGTGTGTGTGTGTGTGTTGCTTCTTCCCAGGAAAGAAAAAGTATTATAACAAATTCCTTTCTCTTTCTTTGATGTTTTTTCTTTGATGGTTTCATGTGGTGTAAATTTTTTCATTATTATTGTTCACTATTTGAATGCACACCTTATAAAACTATTTTAAATCCCTATACTAGTATACTAAAATAGTACTGTTATTAAGAACATTTCTAAATGAAGTCTGAGAATATATGCTTTCTAAATATTGCTTCATGTAATCTATTCTAATTAAAGATTTGGAGTGGATACTATTATTCCAGACACATTTGTCTTGCCATCACTGATTTATTATCCCTGTTAAAATTATTTCCAATTTTTTCTTTAAAAAATTAACATTTTTTAAAATTAATTAATTTATCTATTTTCTTACATTCCAGATTTTATTCCTTCCATCCACCCTCCAACTGTTCCACACCCCACAGCTCCTCCACAGCTCCCTGTCTCCACGTGGATGTCCCCACCCCCCACCCCATCTGACCTCTAATTTCCCTGGGGCCTCCAGTCTCTTGAGGGTTAGGTAGCATCATCTCTGAAAGAACACAGACCTGGAAGTCCTCTACTGTATGTGTGTTGGGGGCCTCATATCAACTGGTGTATGTTGCCTGTTTGGTGGTCCAGTGTTTGAGAGAACTCAAGGGTCCAGATTAATTGAGACTTCTGGGACTCCTACACGATCGCCCTTCTCATCAGCTTCTTTCAGCCTTTCACCAATTCACCAACAGGGACAGCCGCTTCTGACCATTGGTTGGGGAAAATATATGCATCTGGCTCTCGCATACACTTGTTGGGGCTTCCGGAGTGCAGTCATGCTAGGTCTCTTATTGTGAGCATTCCATAGCCTCAGTAACAGTGTCAGGCCTTGGGACCTCCCCTTGAGTTAGATCCCACTTTGGGCCTGTCTTGGACCTTCTTATAATCAGGCTCCTCGCCATTTCCATCCCTGTAATTCTTTCAGAGAAGAACAATTATGGGTTAGAGTTGTAACTGTTGGATAGCCCCCTTCTCCCTCATTTGATGCCCTGTCTTTGTGCTGGAGTTGAGCCCTTTAAGTTCCCTTTTCCTTCTGTCGGGCATTTCATCTAATGTCTCTCCCTTTGAGTCCTCAGAGTCTCTCACCTCCCAGGTCTCTGGTGGATTCTGGAGGGTCCCCAACCCCCAACCTCCTATCTCCTGAGGTTGCCTTTTTTTTTTTCTGGCCCTCATTGCTTTAGTCCTTTTCCTTCACCCAATATGAGATCAGGTTCCCCTCTCCTCACTACCCCCTACCCCCCCACCTACTTTCCCTCCCGGGTTCCTCCCTTCCTCCCCACTTTTGATTTCTTTTTTCACCCTCACAAGTGGGACTGAGGCATGCTCACCTGGGCACTTAAAAAACAGACACTTGCAAACACTTGATCTTTGACCAGCCAAAAATATACAATGGAAAGAAGAAAGCATCTTCAATAAATGGTGCTGATCTAACTGACTGTATGTAGAAAAATAAAAACAGACCCATTTTTTGTCACCTTGCACAAAGCTCAACTTCAAGTTGACCAATGTCCTCAACATAAAACCAGATACACTGAATTTAATAGAAGAAAAAGTGAGAAAGAGCCTTGAACTTATTGGCATGAGGAAATTTCCTAAACAGAACTCCAATGGCTCATTCTCTAAGACCAAGAATTGATAAATAGGACCTCATTAAACTTGAAAGTTTCTGTAAGGCAAAGGACAGATTCAGTAAGATGAATCAGCAACCTACAGATTGGGGAAAAAAATCTTCACTAACCTCACATCTGATAGAGGGCTAATATCATATATATATATATATATCCTCAAGAAGCTAATCACCAAAATAACAAACAACCCAATCAGAAAAATGGGATATAAAACTAAAGCAAGATTTCACAACTGAGAAATCTAGGATGGCTGAGAAGCACCTAAAGAAATTTTCAAAGTACTTAGTGATCAGAGAAATAAAAATCAAGACAACCTTGAGATTCCATCTTACACGAATCAAAATGATTAAGATCAAAATCATGACATGACACATGTTGAAGAGGATATGGAGAGAGAGGAATACTCCTCTATTGCTGCTGGGATTGCAAAATGATACAACCACTCTGGAAATCAATCTGGAGGTTTCTAAGAAAATTGGAAATATAACTACCTGAAGACCCAGAAATACCAGTCTTGGGAATATACCCAAAATATGTACCACCAGCAGGGGCACGTGTTCCATTATGTTCATAGCAGCCTTATTTGCGATATTCAGAAGTGGAAACAACCCAGTTGTCCCATGACAGAAGAATGGAAACAGAAAATGTGGTTCATTTACATAATGGAATATTACTCAGCTATTATGAACAAGGACATCCTGAGTTTTACATTCAAATGTATGAAACTAGAAAATATCCTTCTGAGTGAGGTAACTCAGACGCAAAAGAAAAAGCATGGTATGTACTCACTAATACGTGGATGTTAGCCAAAAAAGGAAAAAAAAAAAGTATAGACTATCCAAGATAGAATCCACAGAACTCAAAATTGTTTCCTCTTTAATGACATACTTTTATTTTTCAGATCCCACTATATTAAGGTATATTTTTAAAATAATATTGTCTATTTTCTATATGATTATTCTGGAGTATAAAATCATTCTTTCATTTCAAAATTTTGTAGTGGCTGCTCTTTTACTTCCCTAAATATAAGAGAGGCACTAGAACTTGATATCTTCCTCATGTATGGGTATAAATATTGGAATTTTACTTCATAATTTTTGAACTTAAAGAAATTTGAAAGAATTGTTTCACATCATCAATAATCCTTTATATTTTTCAACAACAGAAATTCTAGTGTATTTAGTTAGTTATTTATTATATAATCAATCTTCAACCTTCCATGTGTTTTTTTCTAAGAGAATAAGCTATTTTGTATTTCTTTTCATATTGCTTTTTAGAAGATATCTACAAGGAATCCTTTCTGCTTCTAAATTCTACCAGAAAAAAAAAAATAGATATATTTCACTTGTGCTTTCAAAGCACTAGTGCATGTGTATATGTGAGAGAGAGAGAGAGAGAGAGAGAGAGAGAGAGAGAGAGAGAGAGAGAGAGTGTGTGTGTGTGTGTGTGTGTGTGTGTGTGTTGTGATTCACTTTTTCCATATTGTCATGTTGCGTATGTTTTCTTTCAGTTTCTTGATGGATGTAACACTGTCTTTTGATTTTTATTGTATCTGCTAAGAAGCTCTCTTTTCGGAATATATGATATTTGAAAGTACTTTTTGTTTCTGCTGGCATCCTTGAAGACTTCACTACTTACTGTGGATTTCTACAATTTTGTGTTTAAGTTTTGTTTATGGATTTCCTTTCATTTACAAATTGTGTTTGTTCAGCTATTACAGTGTAGTATTTAGATTATTTTTTAATATAGGAGAAGAAGTTTCTATCATTTCCTCTTCTTATAATCTGACTTCTGATCTGCTATCTACTCTTCTCATTCACTGAACTCCACTCAGCCTTAGCTCCACAGCAATTGCAAGTACAGCCCATGTTACATGGCAAATTTCTCTCTCAAAATAAAACAACACCAACTCCCCAAAAGAAAACTCCATAAGGTGACTTTCAAAATAAGAAAACAAACAAACAAACAAAAACAAACAAACAAATAATAAAAAACCACGGTTAATCTTCAGACATATTTAAGGAATTTCATTTTATTAAGGAAGCTTTGTCTGAGGAAGTAACTCCTCCTAAACAGAATGCAGCTTGATTGTCAGAGATGTTTCTTCATTGTTGTTTATTCCCACAAGGTAGACTTTAAACTCCATGAGAATGAATACTGGGTAAAGTTTGCTAAGCAGAGCATGTTACCTAAGGCATGCTAAATGCACAGGGAGACTAAAAAGTGACACATTTTGTTAAGTCTATGAGCAAAACATCCAACTTATTCTACATTATATTATACTTATAAGCATCATTTAATGTTTGTCAAAATTTTTGTCTTACTTCAGGATCTCAGTTCCCAGTGAAAATGCAGTCTTCTCATGTGTACATCACCCAACATAATTCTCTGTTTCATGGAGACATCGTTTTCATTGACAAGTAAGTAGCTTTACCACAACATTTCTTCAAGAGCAGGAGACATTAACAAGTGTACAAGAGCTCCTTCTGACCTTATATGTGAATGCAGGGAACTGTTGATGTGCACCTACAGAGAGACAGAGCATGGGTAAAATTAGATTGATATCTTCACAAGTCAATCTTTAAAGAAAATGAAGTATTCTTATACCCACTCATGGATGTGTCTTTGGTTACAAAACTTTTACATGTGATAGATTGGTTGGACAACCCTCAGCTTAAATACTCTTCAGAAGAAGAAGAAAAATACTCCTCAGTAGATGAAAAAATTGATGAGAGTGAGTGTACATAATTGAAGCAAACACCTTTTCTCAAAGGCAAAGCTATTTAGGGGAAATGTATACATACATTGTAGTCTCACATAAAAATAATAAAATAATTATTGGTTTGTGTTGAACTTTATGATGACTGATATTTATATGGTCAGTATTGATACAATCACTTAGGGACTATAGGAAGCACAACAGTCAACAGAGGCACACACAATCCTTGGGTTACAGCAATTGAAATTATAAACAGTTATTTCTCTATAGAATATTTATTTCATGTGGTCAGGGTGATAACATTTGACAGTATGACAGAGGATGGATATTTTCCATTGAAAGTATTCTAAAAGATCACTTCTGTATGAGGCTGAATACAAATCAGGTCCCATAAACATTTACTAGAGCATTAAATAATCCTCAGATTGGTCACTTGCCTACTCTCAGAAGGCTCCTCAAATGGAAACACTTGCTAACAAGTGTTGGAGTGAAAATCAGGTTCTTCAGTATTGGTAGAAGTGTAAACTGGCTGAGTATCTTATCAAAAACCTTCAGAATTATCAAGTAAAATATTTAATGTTTTAAAACATAGCTACCGCCAGGCATAATGGTACATGCCTATGATTCTAATACTTAGGGAACAAAGGCAGGAAGAATAGGAATTCAAGGCCATTCTCCAATATACAGTACATTGAAAGGAGGCCAGAGTTACATAATATTCCATAACAAAACAAAATCTGCAGAGATATGTCAGTGGGTTAGATATGCTTGCCATACAGGAAGAGTTTGGAGTTTAGAAACCCAGAAGCCAACTGACCTTGGTAACCCTTTTATAAATCTGGCATAATTGAGTCAGAGAAAGAGGACCCTGAGGAAAACAGGCCAACTATACTATCCTAAAATTTAGTTTAGTGAAGACCTTGACTCTGTATATAAGGTAGAATATGATGAAGAAAGACATCTGAATATCAATTTCAGTCAAATGTACAAATATAAACTCATACGCATGTGAACAGGCACACATATGCATGCATACACTATGCACAAATATGTATGTTTTGCTCCACAAGTTCTAAATTTAAATTTACCAAAAAGATGAGAAAACAGTGACTACACAATAAGTAAAACTATTGGATGAGTATAATAAAGACTTGCACATGCAGAGAAGATAATAAAACACTAAATATCCCTGTGGCTTTATTTCTATATTACTCTTTGTGACTTCAGAACCATAAAATAAGTAAACCTTTTGAATTTGTATAGTTCTTTTTATTTAGAATTCTGTCATATCATCACATAGAGACTGATAGACAAATGTATGAAGTAATCACATACATGGGTTAAAATAGCTATCTATGAAACTATGAAAAATTATTGGAAGCATGAACTATAATCAATAAAATGAGACTCAATGCTACAAATGAACATTACTTCCTTCAAAAATACTGAAGAAACTATAAGATGAATCCAAATTAATAACCATTCATAAAATTGTTTAGATCTTGAGATTCCTTAAATATAAATTTCTAGTCAAATTTCCTTTTTTAAGTTCATATATCTATTATTTCACATTTGGCCTTTATATCTACTCACTGCACCCCCACTGGTCAATCATTTCCATAATCCTTCTCTCCATCCTCCTACTCTGGTACATCAAGTCTCTGCAGAGCTAGGCATATCCTCTCCCACTGAGGCCATCAAAGGAAGCCCAGCTAAAATAACATATCCCACTGAAAGGCAACAGCTTATGGGATAGCCTCTGTTCAGCTGTTCAGGATCCACAAGAAGACCAAGCTGCATATCTGCTACTTATATGCAGGGAGTCCTAGGTCCAGCCCTTGTATGTTCCTTGGTTGGTGGTTCAGTCTCTGGCCCCAAAGGTCTAGGTTAATTGATACTGCTGGTCTTTCTGTTGAATTTCTATCCCTTTAGGTGCTGCATTCCTTTCCTCTATTCTTTTAAAAGAGACCTCAAGCTCCATCAAATATTTAGTGTGGATCTCTGCATCTGTCTGAGTCAGCTGCTGGATGAAGCATCTAAGACGACAACCATGCTGGCCTCCTTTCTACAAGCATAGCAGAGTATGATTAATAGTGTCAAAGATTGGTGCTTGCCCATGCTATGGTCTGAAGATGGGCTGGTTATTAATTGGTCGTCCCTTCAGTCTCTGCTCCATCCCTCGTCCCTACATTTCTTACAGACAGGATGAATTTTGAGTCAAAAGTTTTGTCGGTGGGTTTATGTACTTACTGATCCACTGGGGTTCATTCCTAGCTACAGAAGGTAGCCACTTCAGATTCCATATCCTCAATACTGTGAGACACAACTAATGTTATCCCACTGATTCTTGGCCACCTCCCTACTCCAGGTCTCTGCCACATCCTAGAGATGCCCTGCAACTTCCCATAGCCATGAGTAGCACATTTCTATTCCTTTTCATACTCATCTGGCCATCTCTCTTATCCCTCCCCATACCTGAGCCTGAACTCCCAATCACCCACCACAATTCCTCTCCTAGCCTGTTCCATTCTTATGACTATTTTATTCTCCTTAGAAGTGAGATTCAAGATTCCTTTTTTGGGTATCTTTTCTTGTTTAGCTTCTTTGTGTCAGTGTAGTATAAAATTGAACCTGTATTTTATGGCTAATACCCATTTAAAAGTTAGCACACACCATGCATGTTCTTTTGGGTCTGAGTAACCTCACCCAGAATGATATTCTCAAGTTCCATCTATTTATCTGCAAAGTTCATAATGTGTTTGTTTTTAATTGTTAAATAGTATTCCACTGTGTAGATGCGCCATATATTCTTTATCTATTCTTCAGTCGAGGAACATCTAGGGTGTTTCCAGTTTCTGCCAATCACAAGTAAAGCTGGTATGAATATAGTTGAGCAAGTGTCTTTGTGGGATGGTGGAGTAGCTCTTCAGTGTATGCCCATGAGTGTTTTAGCAGGGGTCTTGATGTAGAATGAATTCCATTTTTCTGAGAAAAAAAAACATCAAATTGATTTCCAAAGTGGTTATACAAATTTGTACTCCCACCAGCAAAGCAGGAGTGTTCCCTTTGCTCCATATCCTTGCCAGCATATGCTATTATTTGAGATTTTGATCTTAACCATTCTGACTGCTGTAAGAAGGAATCTCAGAGTCATTTTCTTTTGTAGTTCCCTGAAGACTAAGGATTTTGAACATTACTTTAAGTGCCTCTCAGTCATTCAATATTCCTCACTTGAGTATTCTCCCATTAGGTCGGTGTCCCATGTTTTAATTGGGTTATTTGGGCTATTGTTGTCTAACTTCTTGAGTTCTTTGTGAATTTGAAGTGTTATCCCCTTCTCTCAGGTAGGTTTGGTGAAGATCTTTTCCCATTAGGTAGGCTGTCATTTTGTCCTAATGACAGTGTCCATTGCATGAAGCATGAAGCATGTAGTTTTATGAGATCCCATTTACCTTAGAGCCTGAGCCATTGGTGTTCTGTTCAGGAAATTGTCGCCTATACCAATATGTTCAAGGACATTTTCTACTTTCTCTTCCATTGGACTTAGTGTATCTGGATTTATGCTGAGGAACCTGATAAACTTGGATTTGCCTTTTGTACATGGTGGTATATATGGACCTATTTGTATTCTTTTACATATAGACATCTAGTTAGACAAGCAATGTTTGTTGAAGATCTTTACTTTTTTCTGTTATATAGTTTTGGCTTCTTTATATAAAATCAGTTAGTTTCTATAAGTGTGTTGCTTGGTTTTAGGATTTTTTATTTGATTCTATTGATCTACATGTTTGTTTCTATAACATTACCATGCATTTCTTATAGTACAGTTTGCGGTCAGGGATGTCAGTTCCTCCCAAAATTCTTTTATTGATCTGGATTTTATTCTTGGCTCTCCTGACTTTTTGTTTTGTTTAGTTTTTCCATATGAAGTTGAGAATTGTTCTTTTTATGTCTATAAATATTGAGTTGGAATTTTGAAGATAATTGCATTGAGTCTGTAGATTGCTTTTGGTAAGATGTCCATTTTCGCTATGTTAATCCTACTGATCTGTGAGCATTGGAGATCTCCCCATCTTCTGAAGCCTTCTTCAGTTCATTTCTGCAGGGACTTAAAATTCTTGTCATACATATCTTTCACTTGCTTGGTTAGTATTACACCAAGGTATTTTATATTATTTGCAGCTAATGTAAAGGGTATTGTTTCCCTAATTTCTTTTTTAGCCTGTTTAACATTTGTATAAAGGGGGGAGGGGTACTTATTTCTTTCCACTAATTTTGTGTCCAGCCACTTCACTGAAGGGGTTTATCAGCTGTAAGAATAGTTTAGTAGAATTTGGGGAGGGGACAATTATGTTTATTATCATATCATTTGCAAATAGCAGTATTTTGAATCCCCTTCCAATTTGTATCCCCTTGCTCTCCTTTAATTGTATTATTGCTCTGGCTAGTACTTCAAGTTCTGTGATGAATATATATATATAGAGAGAGAGTGGACAGCCTTGTCTTATCCCCAATTTTAGTATAATTGCATTAAGTTTCTCTTCATTTAGTTTAATATTCACTATTGGATTGTATGGTTTGGGATCAGTAGGTCTGATGAAGGTGGACAGTGAGCATAGAAGACTGCTCAGGTCACCTTGGGGTCCTCGAGGGGACTCAGTGAGCAGAGGAGATCCAAAATCCAGTTTTGTAGAAGTTAAAACAAGAAAAGTGATTCAAATTTATTTTCCAAATGTTAGAGGATTGCTGAAGACAAAACGTGCAATTATCACTACACTAGTAGAAGCTTGTTCAGGAGTGTGTACGTGCCAGGGGAAGGTGTCAGTTTTGGGTTTTGTTTTGTTTTGCTTTACTTTGTTTTGTTTTACTTTGTTTTGTTTTCTGTTCAATTGTATCAGATGGTTAAGTGCAAAATGTATTCCTAAAGACAGTATAGAATGTGAGGATGTGTCCAGCTGAATAGCTTAATCAGTGTAATCAATGCATATGTATTTCAGAATAAGAAAGTGAGCGGATTACAAGAGGCACAGTTACTGTTTTCCCACATACAAATGCATACAATGAGGTACAATCAAGTTTACTGAATGCTGAGTCTTAACATCAGTTGTCTATATCAAAACTCATCCCTTGGCTTAAATATTTTATTGAGCAGTGTTGTGTAAGAGGGAGGATTTCTGAGAGAATTTTTGATGTGGGAATTGCATATTTTTCATCGAATTAAAATTCAAGTTTGTTTGTCTGTTTGCTTGCTTGCTTGCTTATTTAAATATATTACCTATATTTGCAGTTTTGCTGCCATTTATTATTTTTCCTATACCCTGTTTTTGTTTCATTTATTTACTTCATTACTGCAACCCATTGTACAATCCATCTTCCTATCCTAAAACTAAGCATGTATGGATTTTTATTATTAGCTTTACAGCTTTAGAAACCTTTAAATAAACTATATATATATGTGTGTGTGTGTGTGTGTGTGTGTGTGTGTGTGTGTGTGTGAGTGTGTATTTGCTTCTGGTATGCTGTCCTAAAATCAGTTTACAGAATAATGTATAAATATATAAGGTCATCAGGGGTTGATCCTGTCTAAAAGCAATAAAGGAACAAAAATGCAGATTAGTGGGAAATGGAAGCTGAGGAGACTGCCTTTCATAAATAGGGCCTCCAGTGAAGGGATGAAGTCACCAATCTACCTACAAAATTTATGACCCAGAATTATTTCTGTCTAAATGAAATTCAGAGACAAAAATGGAACAGAGACTACAAGAAAGCCCAACCAGTGACTGGCTCAAATTGTGATCTGTCCCATCGATAGTCACCAAATCCTGAAACTATCACTTTTGCTATGTTGTACTTACAGAGAGGAGTCTACTACAGCTGTCCTCAGAGAGGATCTATGAGCAGCTGACTAAGATAGATACAGACACTGAATAGCCTACCACTGGACTGAGGTTGTGTACCCCTATGAAAGAGTTTGGTGAAGGATTGAAGGAGCTGAAGCAGATGGGATGGCAACCGTACAAGAAGACAGTGCCAACTAACCTGGACCCCGGGATCTCCCAAATACTAAGCCCCCAACCAAAGAGCCTACACAGACTTGTCTGAGGTCTCTAGCACATATGTAGCAAAGGATTGCTTTGCCCGGCCTCAGTGGGAGAATGCACCCAATCATGTAGAGACTTGATGCCTCAGTGGATGGGGATGCCCTGAGGGGAGGGGGGAACACAATCGCAGAGGCAAAGGGGAGGAGGAGGGGGTACGAACTCTGCGAGGGGTTACTAAGAGTGGGTAACTTTTGGGAAGTAAAAAAATGAAATAATTAATTTTAAAAAGATATAAGGTCATTAAAATTTTAAGTACTCTATAATTAAGAACATTAATGTCATTTTTAATGATTTGTATGATGCTTTCATTTACCATAGAATGTCTGATCTTTCAATTTTATGTAATATTATCATTGCATTAGGCATAATTTTAGGGAGTTTTCTAAGTTCTTGTTTATTTTCCCACACTGATTCTGGACCTGGATGTAAACATCACACACAGGAGAGTGCAGTTATACTACTGAAGTCCATCACACACTGTATGTTTTCTGTGCCCTTTGATCAACATGATCTTCTTAAAGCTTCACCTTAGTGAATATTATTTCACAACATGTGACTTTAATATTTCCCAATTATTCTGCCTAATCTGTACTAACAACTTCCATTTCTGTCTGTTTTGTCAATGTTGTTTTCTTTCTTAAATCTCTCATTACATCTCTAAATTCTTCCTATGTATATACCTGCTCAATCATTTAGATGATCCTTCTAATTTAATCTGTTCCATTTATATGAAAAGTCATCATATTCAAGTTAACTTAAGGAAGGAATACTTTTAATTGTATTACTTAAAGTTTCAGAGGTTCTGTCTATGCTCATTATAGGACGGAGCATGGTGACAGGCAGTCGGTCATAGGTGTGGAACAGTAGCTGAGAGCTCACATCTAATCTGTAGGCAGGAGGCACAGAATGTGAGACAAGGCCTAGAGTGAGCATTTGAAACCTCAAAACCCATCCCCAGTAATACATTTCTCCAACAATACCATACCATCTAATCTTTCCAAAGCAGATTTCCACCAACTAGTTTATTAAGTATTCAGATATACGTGCCTATAGGAACTATTCCTAGTCAAATACCATAATATAGCCATTTCATATTAATCTTCAAACTAGCTAGCATGGAAAATTGTGTTTTCTAACATAAGAAATTCTCCTTTGAATATTAATAGATAAATATCTTATATTTATATTTGAGACATTAAGTTTTCTTATATGTGAATGGCACCCAAATTGTTAACACAAACATCATAAGCTGGGAAGTGTCTATAGTTACTGTGGTGTCCCTTCCCCACCAACATGGTGCAATTGACCAGAGCCATGCCGCACCCAATGGCATCCATTGTTTTGTTAACTAGGCTAAGAGAGCCCAGTACCCCTGCAGCCAGGTTTTGCAAGTCTCCTAGGTCACCCAGCTCCGCCCAGCTTACCAGAGGCCCACCTACGACAAGCCCACCTGCGCAACCTGGGTTCCAGCCAAATCCAGAACGCCTGCGCAGAAGACTGGGGGCGGAGTTTCCCTTCCTTTATCCCCAAATGCTTGTCCACCATTAAAGAGTCCTTCTAAGCAGCAGCAACCATGTAGCCTCAGAGACCTTCTTTCTTCCCCCTCTCCCTTTGTTTCATTTCAGCTTCGGGCCAATCCTCCAGGAACCCAGTCCACTGCGGGCAGTGGACCCCAACAAGTTACTAGACATATCTTCATCATTGTTTATCATCCTTGTGGAGCATCAGGACTGGTGACATATAAGTTCACAGTATGGACTTAATATTGTGTGTTTTCTTGTGCACAAACCCTATCTTAAAATTAATTTTAACCAAAACAAAGTAAATAGCCCTGAAAACTGAAAACAGTGTGTTATTTTTATCACTGTTAGTTTGGGAAAATATCAAAAATGGAATGTCACCTTTTATCACTGAAACAGATTTACTCAAAAGATTCTCCTCTGATTTTGTTCTTTCTTCAAAAGTTTTTTTCACCAAGTTCAGTTTACTGTGGAAACTCATTCAAATAATCTATACTGACATAAAGTTTAGCTTTGAGGTGTTGATTCATTTGGAACAATAACGAGGCATAAATAATGTCAATGGCTAATGGAGTATAATTATGGACAGCAACAGCAGGTCCTCCAGTACTCGTGCAATAAACACACCGATTAACGTTTTCCCACACAGGAGGCATCATACAGGCACCAGACCATGGGTTTCCTCTACTGATTCTATTATTGCTGTTGAAAGATTTTGTTCAACCTGTTTTGAATTCTGCCGTCATTAACTATGCTAAAAGTTAATCTTAGTTTTGTAGATAATGTGTAGAGTCTGAAACTACAGGTTCAAGATCTAGAGAAAAATGTAGAAATTCTATATTTGAATTCTGGTGGGTTTTTTTGTTTTTTGTTTTTTTTCTGAAAACCAGCTCACAAAATTGAGGCTCTTGCTTTAGATCTTTCAAACTGTCCTTTCTGTTAGTCTTTTTTTTTTTTTTAAATTCCTTTTAAAAGTTATATCTAGAAAAATATTTTAGCTAGATATCAGTTTAATTGCCTTCTTTTAAAATATGCTTTTATGAAGTTGGAAATCTGAATTTAATTTTCAAGGGATCTGAAGTAGATGTCTAGAAACAACACTTTCTTAGATTTTAGTCAGTTAAACACAAGCTTGATCAAAGAATACTGAAACGCATTACATATTCTGGAGTGTAACATTACAGCAAGATTGGCACTGGAATATTTTAATTGTAATAAGCTTATCATCACCACATCTGAACCCTTTCAACATTTCTGCTCCTATTCTTTACACACTTGATTGAATGCCAAGTAAATATCATCTTTAGATGACATAAATATGTGAATACTTGACTGATTTCTGATATGCATATTATTGAAACCATTGAAAAGCAATTCAAGTTGTTTATAATCAGATAAGGAAGTATGTCAACAGCCTAATTGGATCCAGGGAGTGTGAATATATTTTCTCTGAAGGGCTGTGATATCCCCAATGCATTCTTTCTATACTATTTTCTCCACTTTTTTTTCCTAGTAGAATCATTAAATACTAAAACCAGTGGACAAGGTCTGGAAGAATTTATACGTAATTACTTCCTATTATATATCTTCAGGGTTTTGTTATGTCTTCTTAAGGAATTTAACCAAAAATGTAAGCTCTGAATAGCTCACTTGTCATCATTCGAATAACATAATCTCTGCAGACCCATTAAAGCTATTTTAGGTGTTTGTTGTTGCTGTTGTTTGCTTGGTTGGTTATTTTGATTTTTGATACAGTGGTGTGTGTGATTCTGTGTGTGTGTGTGTGTGTGTGTGTGTGTGTGTGTGTGTGTGTGTGCGTGTGTGTGTGTGCCTGTGTGCCTGTGTGTGTAGCCTATCTGTTCCAGAAATAGCTCTTTAGAACAGGCTGGACTTGAACTCAGAGATCTGCATGTCTCTGCTTTAGATGCTGGGCTTAAAATAATGTGCCAACATATCCAGGCTATATTACATAATATTACAGCCATATATTCAGATCCATTATTGGTACTTAAAGAAATCGTTCTTAATGCTTACTTTGTGTATAGAAGAATATGAAGATGTCAAGAGTACATTATATACAATTTAAAATAATATAAGTTAAAATATATAAGCAAACAAGTGCACACAATAAACTGAGCATATCTATACTTATGTCCTGTCAAAGAGGACCATAACTACATAAAGTCAACGTATCTACAGCCTGGCAGGTATTGCTGACAAATCTCAGCAAAGATAGTCCTTCTGGAAAATGTATGAAAGAATGTATGTAATTATGAAATGGAAAAGTGGACAATACTGTGTCTATGATATTAAATAATTATTGGAAATATAAGCAAGGGTCTATCCAAAGGATAGGCATTGCATGTGATCAGTCCCAGGTTTGAATCCAGACAAAGCTGTTTACCTGTTACATATTGGTATGTTCACAAGAGTTATGAGACTTGTCATCTGCCCATCCAAATAACAAACAAAAGGCTATATATTAAGCATGTAAACAAAGACATCTGTTTTCCGGCACAAGTCTGAAGAATAGGAGTCCAAATTTAAGGCACGATCCACTCCTTTCCTATAATGAGTTTTCCTCAGGCCCTTTAGGTAGTCATGTTTATGATGCCCCTTTATATTTCCTTTCCTGAGTAAAGAGAGAAAAGGGGGGATATAAGCAGAGAAGGGGAAATCCAAAGATGAAGGAGAAAAAGAGGAAATGGGAGGAAAAAGTGAAGGAGAGGAAATGATGTAGAAAATGATGGGTACAGAGGGAGAGAGAGAAAGACGATCATTTTCTAATGAGGACACAATGAGTTGTAGTACATATTAATCCCATTCTGAGGTTTCTACCCTGCCTTTGACCATTTAATTCCTGAATAAAAGACATACACAGCACAATAGCTGGGCAGATATCTATCCTCTGTTTTTAGAATCTATTTTCCTATTGACAACCCAGAATTATTGCTTACTATGTTTTATTTGTGCTCCTCATAACTGTAACTCACCAGCCCACAGAGGCATACTTTCATGACTCACCTAACTGTTGGTGGCTTCTCCTCTATTCTTCCTTCACCTTATTCTTCTCCTTATAGGTTTCCTCTGACCCTGGAATACTAAATCCTACTTAGGTCTCTTCTGCCCAGCTATTGGCATCTTTATTTACCAATCAGAAATAACTTGAGGATATGGTCACATAGCCTCTATGTGCAAACTCTCTCATTTCTGGGACAAGCACTTTTGAAGAGCCAATATTAGCATTAGAATACAAGCATCATCGGGCCAATCCCCTACACCAATCTCTTCTCTTTAGTTGCTTGCCTGCTGAGAACCTCAATCTCATCATGTAGGACTTATAATCATTTGCAAATGTCATTGAAAATTATAGCTTCAAGATATGAATTTAGAAGATTGCATCCAATGAATTAATGACAACTTATTATTAAATTATGTACCATTAAACTGACATTCAACAACCTTACTTGTATTTGTAAAGTATGGAGCCCATTAGACTTAGTGGTAATGAAGCAAAGGATAGAGTGGTATTACTATTGTTGCTGTAATTTGTGTCCATCTTCTATGAAGGACATCCATTTCACCCATTTCTAGAAATTAAATCACTCTTATCAGATAAGGTTCCAAGTCCAAGGACACTCATGAGAAGTACAAAATGTATGTACTGTCATGGTCTGTTTAGAATGTATGTGTTGGGTGAATATTGTATGTACTGTCATGGTCTGTTTAGAATGTGTGTGTTGGGTGAATATTGTATGGAGTGAAAACACAGAGGTAAAGGTAATATTATTGACAACAATTGGAGTTTAATTTAGTGATATATTAACCTTAATCTAAATTAAATACTTTCATGAAATCCCCCATTAAAACTTTGTATTCAGATATTAAAAGAACATAAAAGTGAGTATGAAACATATCTGAGCATCATGAGTTCAAAAAACGATTATTCTTTGAATGAAGGGATAGAATTGAAAACTGAAACATGATAAAAAGTTTCCATTGATCTAAACCTCTTTCCGTTTGGCAAGTACTTAATCCAGTGCATGAAACTGAGAAGACTGTAGCAGTATCCTATAAAAGCTCAAACTGAGTTGAAGAGAGAAAGGCAGGTACAATTACTCAACCACAGAGAGTGTAGAGGAATTTTAATCCAACAATGTGGTTACTCAGACAATAGATCACATCCAAAACCATGCGAGCTCTGTGTGGTCCAGCTGTGACACACAGACATACTTTTAGCACATACCTTTTTTTTAAATTATTTTTTCTTTATTAGATATTTTCTTCATTTACATTTCAAGTGTTATCCAGAGAGTTCCCCATCCCCTCCCCCATCCCCGCCCTGCTCCCCTACCCACCCCCTCCCTTTAATCCCAAATAAGTTCAGAAAGAAACAAAAGTGTTTGAAAGTGACATCTAATAAAGGGACAGACACAAAGTGAGAAATCAGAGATAGATTTGACATAATGAGTCAGAGATAGGATGTGCCTCTCATGACAGGAAAGAGAAGCAACTTAATAGAGGAGAGGCAGAGAGAGAGAGAGAGAGAGAGAGAGAGAGAGAGAGAGAGAGAGAGAGAGAGAGAGAGAGAGAGATTTTCTGTGATAGTTTTGCAGAAATAGGTTAGGTTACAAGTTAACACAGAAATACCAAGAGAATCAGAAGGACCAAGAAGATTAGAACACCTTGCCAAAGTCAGTATGAGGCCAGGCAGAACAGAAGAATTCAGTCAGAAACCAAGGGAAGCCAACTGAATCAGCCAGCTTGGAGAGTAGTATTAAAGTATTAAACTGGAACCAGATAACTGGAGAATAGTGAGCTATTCAGCAGAAAGTCTCAGAGACTGAAACATTCTAAGCTGAGAATAGATTTGTATGGAGGCTAGATGTCTCCACGCATGGGCCTAGAGAGGTTGAGAATACAGACAAAAATGCCCTGTGCTCTGTCCAAGCCATAAAGCTTGAGTACAGCTCTCATCTCATCAATTCAAAGTGATGTTATACGGCAATAATAACTAGGTAGTTTCGATTGTAGGTTCCTGTCTATGGAGAGGGAATCTGTGAGAAACACATACATAATCACCACGGTTGATCGACCATCCTTAAATTGACAACATTGGGCCAAAGTATTAGCTTTAAATTGTGAATCTATATTACCTTTCCTCTGGTTGAATTATAAATTGGGATAGAGTCTAGAAACAGAAAAAGCCATAGAGTAATGAAGAAGTTGAAAAAATAAGGCAGAGAACTGATATTTTCTCACCAATGAAGACATCATATCTTAGTATAACATTCAGTGAGCAGAGATTAGACACTGTATTTAATTGAAGTTCAAAGTTCTGATTGCATACTGACTCAGGATTTCACCTCATTAAGTGGAAGTATTTGCGGCTTAGTAATACCTGAAGAACTGTCTTTGAATTTATCTCCAAAGAATTTAAACAAATGAGTTTGAAAAGAATATGAAAGGAAATGAAGTTGCTTTATGACCTACATACCAAAAGCAATATGGTTAATAAAAAAGTTGTGTTAATGTACATTACCTTATATTCATATTTCTATTTTAAATTGGTACTTTATAATATGCTAGAATTTCCTTCTTATTATTTTGGCAAAGATCATATAGTTTTCAAAAATATTCCCATCTTGTACAATTATAATAGATATTTTAAGATTTGAGCACATGTTTTGTGAGAATTCTATCTATGTAAAAATTTGAGTCTATTAGAATAGTTCCTAAAAGTTAGATGCTATTGTTTCTGGGCATATGTACACAAACTGTAAAGAATGCATTATGCAAGGATCTATAAAATACAGATTTCATTAACTACCTAATATTCTGCTGGGCATTGTAATCCACATAAGTGGATGTACAAATATTTGCTATTCAGTTCTATTTGCGTTTATGATACAACTAGAGAGCAAACTCCTTGCAAGAGTATCAATTATTTAAGAAATGTCTTCAGCATAGCAGATAATCAGTGAGGCAGTCAGTAAATAAAGAAGCTCCAGGGATGTGTTCTTCCAGCTTCTGTCTCAGGTCCAAGGTATTTATCCAGTTTACCTAGCAGCTGTTGTCAGTGTCACCCCAATTTCTGTTGCTGTATCTTGCAAAGTGGCTTTTTCACAGAAATGTTTTGTTTGTTTTGTTTGATACTGTTTTTATTTTCTAAAGATGAACTAGTTTTACAAATACTTATGACCTTTTACGTATTCTGTATGAGATATTTTACAATACAACTACAGTGAAAGACTCAGTCTTCAATATTTCTTCTGTGCACATAGGTAATCCCATCTGTTCATCCCGGGTGGTCCATCACATAATCAGCCACCAAATGCAGACACTACTGCACACACCAGCAGGATATTGCTGAAAGGACCCAGATATAGCTGTCTCCTGGCAGGCTTTGAGAGTCCCTGACAAATACAGAAGTGGATGCTCACAACCATCTATAGGGCAGAACACAGGGTCCCCAATGTAGGAGCTAGAGAGTACCCAAGAGCTATAGGTGTCTGCAACCCTATAGATGGAACAACAATATGAACTAATCAGAACCCCCAGAGCTCATGTCTCTAGCTGCATATGTATCAGAAGATGGCCTAGTTGGCCATTATTCGGGAAGAAAGGCCCTTGGTCTAGCAATGTTTGTGGGCCCCAGTACAGGGGAATGCCAGAGCCAAATAGTGGGAGGGGGAGGGTGGGGGAGCAGGGCAGGGGGTTGGTATAGGGGACCTTTGGGATAACACTTGAAATGTAAATGAAGAATTTCTCTAATAAAAAAAGAATAAATTTTAGGACCATATAAAATATTGTCTATGAAAATCAACTATTATCGAATATCATTTTATTTTTGTACATTGCCTGAATAACCAATATTGTTAGGAGTCAATAACCTAATAATCATCAGGTGATTTTCCTGAGATGCATCTGCCTTGAATTATTTTCCACATGGGAAGGTCCCATGAGAATATCATTTTAGGAATGATTCCTGATATTAATATGCTTTTCCTTTTATTATTAAGCATATACAACAACCACTTTGTACTACCCCACCCTTTTGATCAGATCTCTACAGAACAATGAAGATTTACATTCTTGTTGAACTGCTATTAGGTACTCACTGATGAAGAAAACGGCAGTAAAAATTCTGCTAGTCTTTAGTGTCATGAGTTATTTGCTTCTGTGAGAGCAAGAAGGCATCTATGACTCAAAACACATTCCTAGACGTTGTAAATACATTAACCAAAGTCATAAAAAGGGGACTAATGATTATAATAGGTGCTAAGACAGAAGGTAAAATATTGACTGGGTTTATCTATATAAAATTTCATTAATACTTACTTACAAAAGTTACGGTTTTTAAATCTCCACAAACCTGTTGAGCTTAGAAGAGATGGTGAATGTTTAGCCAAATAATTATTTCTAATGGATATGCATATAAACATTCTCTGTTATGTATGTGTAATTTATGTGTAAACTTGTGATGAACTATTTACCATGTGATCATGTACGTGGAGATGTGCAGATGTGTAAGTGCTGAGGAAAAAGTGTAAAGAGCATTCATTCTCCTTGTCCTGTTTTCTTAGCATTTCCTCTTAATTCTCCTTTTCTTAGCACTCTTTTTCCTAAGTTTCTTGGATTTCCTTAGCCTTCTTTTTCTTAGAGATCCTAATCTCCTTCCCCTCCCCGCCCTTAGGCCCTATTCCAATCCCCTTTTCTTAGAGAGTTTTCATAGGAAACATCTTAGACTTTAGAAATAAAAGATAAAACCACTTTCCAACATGTCCCTTTATCTTCCCATGTAGGCTGGGATTTAGAGCCATTCAAGTTCTGTGGAGATGTAACAAAGGCTACTTTACTTAATCGCCCCTGTTAGGCTACAGAGCTTAATCACCTCAGCCAGTGGCTTTAACCCTCAGAAAGAGCAATAAAGTTTTTAGGATGTTTTAGAAGCTATCAATAAGCATTTCTTAGAGTTAGAGAGCTAGAATGTCCATAGACCATCAGTCTTTAAAGTCAATCTATGTCACATTTCTTCCCACTCCAGGCCAGGAGGCCCATTATTAAAATAAGATTTAGAAGTCACTTCTAATTTAAAATTTAAAAATTTTTAAATTGGAATTGAAATTTTAAATGTAGTTGCTGGGAATTAAATGAGTCTGTTATGTATTTTTAGTAATAAAATATTTCATTAATTAATTGATAATTTTGTTTTGTTTTGTTTTGTTTTTCGAGACAGGGTTTCCCTGTATAGCCCTGGCTGTCCTGGAACTCACTTTGTAGACCAGGCTGGCCTCGAACTCAGAAATACGCCTGCCTCTGCCTTCCAAGTGCTGGGATTAAAGGCGTGCACCACCACCGCCAGGCCTTAATTGATAATTTAATACAGTGTATCCCTAGCCTTGCTCAGATCCATGCCTCCTCTCTAGCCTCATTCATTTTTTGTTTTATTGTTTATTTGAAACACATCATTTAAAATTATATATTTCACTAACAGGATTTTTCTATCTACTTTCATCCATTTGGAACTGTAACATCTAAATGAAACATTTCAAGATGTCAAACATATATATATATATATATATATATATATATATGGAGAGAGAGAGAGAGAGAGGAGTAATCCAATGTGTGTGTGTTTGTGTGTGTGTGTGTGTGTGTGTGTGTGTGTGTGTGTGTACACAGATGGGTAATCCAATGTATAAATGTAGTATATTGCTGGGCAAATGGATGTATCTGGAGGATATCAACCTGAGTGAGGCAACCTAATCACAAAAGAAGTCACTAGATATGCACTCACTAATAAGTAGATATTAGCTCAGAAACCTAGAATACCCAAGATACATTTTTTTTTTAACCACTGATCCACATTCAAAGCCAAGCTAGAAATGATTTGAAAAATAAAAGATCTTGAAATAGAACTTAAAATTTTAGATGGCTTAGTGCTTAAGAGCACTGACTGCTCTTCCGAAGGTCCTGATTTCAAATCCCAGAAACCACATGGTGACTCACAACCACCCGTAATGAAATCTGACGCCCTCTTCTGGTGCTTCTGGAGACATCTACAGTGTGCTTACATATAACAATAAAAAAAAAATCTTAAAAAAAAAAAAGCCGGGCAGTGGTGGCACACATATTGAATTCGAGCACTTGAGAGGCAGAGGCAGGTGGATTTCTGAGTTGGAGGCCAACCTGGTCTACAAAGTGAGTTCCAGGAGAGCCAGACCTACACAGAGAAACTGTCTCGAAAAACCAAAACAGCAATATATATACATACATATATATATATATATATATATATATATATATATATATATATATATATATAGTTTAAAAATAAGCATCTTAATATAAAATTATATTTTCACATTTGATATTTATCTATTTATAATAATTACTTATTTGTAGTGATAAAATGCCATAATGAAGTCTGATAACAAAGATAGTATAAATATGTAAAATTATACAGGTTACATAACTTACTAATTCTGTTCTACCCTATGAAATTTCCCTTACACTTTTTATTTCTGCATATTTCAATTCTAAAACTCAAACATGTGTGCATAATGGTTATGTGATACTCTGCTGTTGTTTTATGACAGAAAATTTTCTCAGCCTCTGAAATTGGAATGTTCCTGCTACAGTGTTCATCTTCTTTTCTTTCCTTTCTTTTCTTTCTTTTCCTTTCTTTTCTTTCTTTCTTTCTTTCTTTCTTTCTTTCTTTCTTTCTTTCTTTCTTTCTTTCTTTCTTTCTGGATTTCTCTTTCAGTCATCATTCAAGTGCTTTTGTACAATTTCATACCTAAATGAAAAGGCAAAAATTTGTGACTGCTTTGTGGTAAAAAACATTGACCATGGTTTCATGATCTTTATAAGCACATTCTTGCCAGGACACAATAGTTTTTCATTCCATGCCTTTATACTGAAATTACAGTATGTACATTCATGAGGCAATTAAGTCAGTTTTAAAGTACCAAGTTTACAATTTCTTCATTTTCAACCACACTCTTTATTGATCATAAAGCATTTTCTCATGTTTTATATTTAAAAGGATGATTGGTTTTAAAATCTATCTCATAATAGTAAAAATCCTACAGATGGTTAGTAAAGAATTATAATTCTTCCACACACCCTAAAATTATTGCTTCTCTGAAAAAATTTTGCATTCATTATAAGGAACTTGTGTGTTTTTAATATAATATTCCTTCTGTATTGCATCATCCAGAATTTATAATTACACAGGTGTTTTTATGTATATGTGTGTGCACACTACTGTTTCAAAGCAACAATTGCTCAATGAATACATGTATATTGATTTTACCCCGAGATGGTGTGTGCTACCAATCTTACAATGAATCAAATGAAAGACATCATTTATCCTATCCGTCACCCTGTCTTTGTTGTGACAACCGTGCCTTTGTCCTTTATTCTTATCATAATAAGATTGTTTTTATTTTTATTTCTATTTGTTGTATTTTTTTCTTTTGGGAAAATAAACAAAGTTTCTTAATGGATTAGCATGTTGTTAAATTTCATGTATCTTAATGTGAGGTTTTCATTTTCTGCTAAATAATAACTTAGCTTAATTTTTTCCAATCAGCTACCTCTGATGGAATTCACAATGATATTATATATTGGTAATCTGTCTGCACTGAGAGAGAATGAGAGTTTTGCTAAGTATTTTATTCAGAATATTTGCTCAGCATTTGACAATTTTTACATTGCCTGTTTCTTCCTTTACTACCTCTCCTGGGCATATACCCAGAAGATGTTCCAACTGGTAAAAAGGACACATGATCCACTATGTTCATAGCAGCCTTATTTATAAGAGCCAGAAGCTGGAAAGAACCCAGATGTCCCTCAACAGAGGAATGGATACAGAAAATGTGTTACATTTACACAATGGAGTACTATTCTGCTATTTAAAAAATGAATTTATGAAATTCTTGGGCAAATGGATGTATCTGGAGGATATAATCCTTAGAGAGGTAACCCAATCACAAAAGAAGTCATTGGATATGTGCTCACTAATAAATGGATATTAGCCCAGAAACTTAGAATACCCAAGATACAATTTGCAAAACACAAGAGAATCAAGAACGAAGACCAGCACATAAATACTTCATTCCTCCTTTGAATAGGAATCAAAATACCCATGAAAGGACTTACAGAGACAAAGTTTAGAGCTAAGACAAAAGGATGGACCATACAGAGACTACGCCACCGGGGGATCCATCCCATAATCAGTCACTAAACTCAGACACTATTGCATAGGACAGCCAGTGTTTACTGAAGGGACCCTGATATAGCTGTCTCGTACAGAGGTGGATGCTCACAGTCATCTATAAGATAGAGCAAGGGGCCCACAGTGGAGAAGCTAGAGATAGAACCCCAGGATCTGAAGGGTTCTGCAACCCTAGAAGAGGAACAATAATATGAACTAACCAGAACCCTCAGAACTCATGTCTCTAGCTCCATATGTAACAGAAGATGACCTAGTCGGCCATCATTGGGAGGAGAGGCCCCTTGGTATTGCAATCTTTATATGACCCAATACAGGGGAAAGCCAGGGCCAAGAAATGGGAGTGGCTGGACAGGGGAGCAGGGCTGTGGGAGAGAGGAGAGAACTTTCAGGATAGCATTTGAAATGTAAATTAAGAAAATATCTAATAAAAATTTTGAAAAAAAAATATGATGCTAATTTTTTTTATTTTGTTGATAGCTTTTTACCATTAGTGCTGTTGGAAGGAAAACATCAATATGTACCAGAATTCTAACAACTATAAGTAAAATATTTTTAATTTATTATTTGCCTTAGAAGATTAGATATATATTCATATCTGGCTTCAGATCTATCTGAAGTTCCTGCAAACTACCTTCCATTACTTAGTAGATGTTTATATAGTGTTTCATACCTTCAACCATATATTTCTTGTTAAAATTGTGAATTTTGTTTTGTTTCTATTTTTCACGTATATTAAATTTTTTTGTTCTTGAAATATAGTTTGGTATTTTCAAAGCATAATTTTCATGACATTGAAAGTGTACTTTTCCATTTAATGACTAGTGTGCTTAAAATAATGACAATATGCATTTTATTAATATCCATATACAAGTACATTTATACATACACATATATATTTGCACTTTAATGTTATTCTTTGCTTAGTTGTGTGATTCTTCATCCTTTCACTTTTATTCTACTGTGACTAATTTCTTAAGTATCACTCAAGATCCAATGCACTTAAACGCAGCTGTTTCTCTTTGTGGTTCACTGGAAGTCAGGCCTGGTTTTTCTAATGTTCTGTGTAATGACAAGCTATTAGTTCATGAGGAGTGAAACACTGGGTCTATAAGCCACCAACTGTTAATAATCCCTGGGAAGGCCTCAGATGTGGGTTAGTCTTATTCTGTGTGCATTCAGATGTCCACATACAACAAAGAAGCCTCTTATCTTATTGTCTTATTTTATTGTCTTATTTCTCATATACATCCATGGCTATTGTAAGTGGCAATCTCTGCTTAAAAGAAAGCTGTCTGGGAGCATCTCCCTCTATATTTGTCAGGCTCTGGCTGAGCCCCTCAGGAGACAGCTAGATCAGGCTTCAGTCATCAAGCAGTTCTTGGCATCCACAATAGTGTTTGGGTTTGGTGACTGTATATGGGATGGATCCCCAGGTGAGGCAGTCTCTGGATGGCCTTCTCTTCAGTCTCTGCTCCACACTTTGTTTCTTATGAGTATTTTGTAACCCCTTCTAAGAAGGACTGAAGCACCCACACTTTGGTCTTCCTTCTTTTTGAGCTTCATATGGTCTGTGAATTGTATTGGGTATTCCAAGCTTTTGGCCTAATAGCCACTTATCTGTGAGTGAATACCATGTGTATCCTTTTGTGATTGGATTACCTCACTCAGGATGATATTTTCTTGTTCCATTCATTTGCCTAAGAATTTCATGAAGTCATTGTATTTAAAAGCTGAGTAGTATTCCATTGTTTGGGTCCCCAATGGAGGAGTTAGAGAAGGGACTGAGGAGCTGAAGGGGTTTGCAACCCCATGCAAAGAACAACAAAATCAACTACCCAGACCCCCCAGAGGTCCCAGAGACAAAATCACTCCCCAAAGAATACACATGGAGGGGCCCATGGCTCCAGCCACATATTTAGCAGAGAATGGATTTGTAAAGCATCAATGGGAGGAGGGGCCCTTAGGCCTGTGAAGGCTCATTGCCACAGTGTAGGGGAATGCCAGAGCAGAAGACAGTAATGACTGGGTGGGGGAGCACCCTCATAGAAGCAGGGGGAGCGGGTGGGGTAGGGGGTTTACTGAGGGGAAATCAGTAAAGGAGAAAGAAAATAGCTAATAAAAATTGTATCTTGAGTAATCTGAACTTCTGGGCTAATATCCACTTATCAGTGAGTGCATATCATATGTGTTCTTTTTTGATTGGGTTATTTCACTTAGGATGATATCCTCCAGATCCATCCATTTGTCTGTGAATTTCATAAATTCATTGTTGTTAATAGCTTCATGGTACTCCATTGTGTAGTTGTACCATATTTTCTGTATCCATTCCTCTGTTGAGGGACATCTAGGTTCTTTCCAACTTCTGGCTATTATAAATATGGCTGCTATGAACATAGTGGTGCATGTCTTCTTATTACAAGTTGGTGCATCTACTGGTTATATGCCCAGGAGTGGTATTGCTGGATCTTCTAGTAGTACTCTGTCCAATTTCTGAGGAACCGCCAAAATGATTTCCAGAGTGAATATACAAGCTTGCAATCCCACCAGCAATGGAGGAGTGTTTCTCTTTCTCCACATCCTCGCCAGCATCTGCTGTCACCTGAATTTTTGATCTTAGCCATTCTGACTGCTGTGACGTGGAATCTCACTGTTGTTTACATTTGCATTTTTCTGATGATTAAGGATGTTGAACATTTTTTAGGTGCTTTTCAGGCATTCAGTATTCCTCAGTTGAGAATTCTTTGTTTAGCTCTGTACCCCATTTTTAATAGAGTTATTTGATATTCTGGGGTCTAACTTCCTGAGTTCTTCATATATACTGTATATTAGCCCTCTATCAGATTTAGGATTGGAAAGATCTTTTCCCAATCTGTTAGTTGCCTTTTTGTTTTATTGACATTATCCTTTGCCTTACAGAAGCTTTGCAATTTTATGAATTCCCATTTGTCAATTCTTGATCTTAGAGCATAAGACATTGGTATTCTGTTCAGAAAAGTATTCTTTGTGCTCATATCTTCTAAGTGAAACTCAAGAAGAAAGATGACCAAAGTGTGGATACCTCGATCCTTCTTAGAAGAGGGAACAAAATACTTATGGAAGGTGTTACAGAGCAAAAGTTCAGAGCAGAGATTAAAGGAAGGACCATCCAGAGACTGCCGCACCTGGAGATCCATCACATAAACAATCACCAAACCCAGACACTATTGCAGATACCAACAAAAGCTTGCTGACTGGAGCCTGATAAAGCTGTCTCTTGAGAGCCTCTGCCAGTGCTTGACAAATACTAAAGTGGATGCTCACAGCCATTTATTGGATGGAACATAGCGTCCCCAATGAAGGAGCTAGAGAAAGTATCCAAGGAGCTTAAGGGGTTTGCAGCCCCATAGGAGGAACAACAATATGAACTAACTAGTACTCCCAGAGCGCCTTGGAACTAAACCACCAATCAAAGAGCACACATGGTGGGACTCATGGCTCTAGCTGCATATGTAACAGGGGAGGGGAAGGGCATAGCAATATTTTATCCATTCTACATCCAATTTCAATTTCTTCCATTATTTCTAGAGACCTATTTTATTATACACATACAGACACATACACACACAGTCACACACACATATACTTGTTTGTGTGTGTGTGTGTGTGTTGTGTATCTATATGTCTCTCTGTGTGTGTCTGTGTGTGTCTGTGTGTGTGTGGTTTTGTGTGCTTAAGTACTTATGAAAACTGATTCCAATACAATCAGGAGTGACTGTTAGATCTCTCTGACCTGGATTAAGAGGTTGTATGATATCTAGTAGATTCACAGACAGGTCAGTATTATATCATATAGGGTCCAGTACACAGTAAAGCTGAGACTTCTTTTCCACAGAAGCCAAGTAATATTTTCATACAGTATGAAATCTGGCCATTAAACATGTGAGATTTCATATTGGTTTGGAATAAAATTTTCTCTGTCCTGCAATCCAAATATATTCTGACTTCAGCATCAGGGTTTTACCAAGAAGTCATTATGGGAACCAAATGAATCAATCTAGGTTATTTTGCGACCTGCAGGAACTCCATGATTAATAACTGCTAAAGAGTATCCCACAATTTGTATTGGGATTTCCACATAGCAATTCATGTCTTCTTAGAAATGTATTTATCATGTATGCAGTATAATTCTGCTTGAATTCTTTGTAAACCTACTATATAACCTAGATATACTAATGGTTTGCATATGTCCAGAGGGATCAACATCATAGTAAATACATATTTCCTTAGTTATATTCATTACTTTGGAATTCAGAATAGCTAGGAAATAGAAATAACACCAACGTTCTTCACTTGATGAATGGATAAAGGAAATATGGTATATGGATCACTCTATTCAATGATAAAGAAGGATAATATATAATATGCAGAAAAATGAATAGAACTATATTTTTCTGAGTGATGTATAATAAATGTAAAATGAGAAAATTTACATTTTCTCTTTATTTGTGGATACTTGTTTCAAACTTTAGATGTGAGTATATGATTCAGACTAACTACAGCTACTAGGAATAAAAAAGGGACCATGACTAGTTGAGCCAGAACTAATTCACTAGAATAGAGACAGTTCTTAGGGAGTAGGAAATGGGACAAATCAGTGGAAGACGAAAAGGGAGAGAAACACAGAAGGCAACAGCATGCATTCATTCTACTCAGTAATGTTCCCTTATATATGTGTGTATATTTCTCTTATTTATTCATCTATAGATGGACAACTCTACTGCTTCCTATTAAAGACCATTGGTTCTGTGAAGGCTCAATGCTTAGTGTAGATGAATGCCAGGACAGCGAAGCAGGAGTGGGTGGGTGGGGGAGTACCCACTTAAAAGCAGGAGGAGGGGAATAGGATAGGGAGTTTTCATAGGAGAATCAAGGAAAGGGGATTATAATCCTATAATTTAATAAGATTTTAAGCCTTTAGTCTGATTTCCAAATTGGCTTCACAGGATTTCACACCTACTGAAAGAGTATTAATGTTCCTTCTCCCATTGTTACACCTTCATGTTCCTGTTATAGTAACATCAAGCATAAATTCCAACATAGTTGGAGTTGACAGTTGCCAGGATTTACTTCATATTTAAGAACTATCAGAAGTAGGTAGTTTCAGGATTGGGAGGGTCATTCTTTATGGAAGATATGGCAGATAGTAAGTTTACTATATTCTTGTGAATGGTTTCATACTCAAAGATGTACAGGCAAAACAAACACAATCTAGTGTTCTATAAAACACCAACTGGCTATTCAATACCTAAGAATCAGCCCTCAAATCATGATAACAAGGAACATTATACTGATGGAGCAGACTGTATATTTGTATTAAGGAATATATAGGCATATACATATATGCATATGCATATAATAACAAAAATGACCAAGAAGTTCATGAATTGGAAGGAGAGCAAGGAAAGGTCTATGGGATGGCATGGAGGTCATGAAGAGATACAAGAAATGAAGTAATCATTTTATAAACTTAAAATATTAAAGAATCAAAAGTCATTAAAACTGAAGACATAGAATTGTAAGATTGACATGTTTGGGGGATAAGAAAGGAGTGAGAACTGAACAATAGGAAGAATATATGAATATGTTTCATTATACATGTGTGAAATTCTCAAAAATAAGAAAAATACATATAAAAACTCTCAAGATTTACTAGAGGGTTAGTATCATGGATTACTAAAGTGAGAGAAGAGAACATAAAATAGTTAATTTGCTATTTATTACTGAATGCATTTCAATAGCTGGATGAAAACTTAAGACTTTCTGAAACACAAACATCCATTATATTTCTATCACTGTAGCTTTTCAGTGTTAAAACAAAATTCAAAATACGTGACCACAGATGAGAAAAGTGGCAAGTGCCTAGTAGAAACTTATAGAGGTCATTGTTAGAAATTCCAGCAACTCATAAGTATTCTCACAACTACCTCTAATTTTATCTCTTGCAGATTAGACATCTTCTGAAATCCCCAGGCACTGTGGTAGAAAGTGATTGTCAGCAGGAATAGCACTAGTCAAACGTCTATCCTGGTTAGAGCATGAGTGGCCTTGTTAGAGGAAGTGTGTCATCATGGGGTTTGAGGTCCTATGCTTAAAAGTCTAACACAGAACAGAAATCAGTTTTTCCTGGTTTTCCTTGGATCAAGATGTTTAACTCTAAGTTTTTTTGTGTTTGTTTTTGTTTTTGTTTTTTTCTTCTCCAGCACCATGTCTGCCTGGATGCTGCCATGCTTCCTGCCACAATGGACTGAATAGACTCTAAACCAGCCATTAATGTTTGCCTTTAAAACAGATGATTTAGCAATGGTTTCTCCTCACAGCAATGAAACCCTAACTAAGACAGGTACCTACACTCACAACTCCATACACCCAAACAAGACCCAAATATAAACATAATACAAAATAAAATAAATTTTAAAAATTTAACTAAAATTTAAATTTTAAGGCTTTGCAAAAAACATCTAACACTAAAATCTTTTACTACTGATTAAATTTTATATTCAATCCAGTGAAACTAACAAATTTGAAGATTACTGATGATACTCAATATAAAACAAAGATTATATTTAAGATGGCACAGATAGCTAAAAAGATAGAACAACCCATGTGAAAACTGGGAACTTTATATGCCTTCCCGTTTCCAATATTTTGTAAAAACTAAATCAGTGTGTGATCAAAATATTTTTCAGTAAAGCTTCACCTATTACTACAAATTTTCCCATGAAACATTCCTACTGTTAAGCCTTCAAAA
Source organism: Mus minutoides (assembly GCA_902729485.2). Lineage (NCBI taxonomy): Eukaryota > Metazoa > Chordata > Mammalia > Rodentia > Muridae > Mus > Mus minutoides. The sequence goes on from LR750990.1 coordinate 70,651, forward strand.
TGTGTTAGAAACGTTTATTTAAATTTCTGGTAGTTGCTAAGAGATGCAACAGAAAGTATCTGATATTAAAGCTTTGGCAATAAGGTAAGATTTCCTTCTGTGAGTTCTTTATTTCTCAGTATGCTTGGTGTAAATAAATGTAACTTTTTTTTAAGTTAAATTTGTATCTTGCCATTTAGCTGAGAGTGTTTATATATCAAGAATTTAACATTTGGATATTAGGGACATCTTCTGTATAATATCATCTTCAATGAGGATAATGACTTTGTCCTTTCCTATTTAAGCCATTTAATTTTTCTCTCTTGCTTGATAGCTCTACCTAGTCCTTTCATCACTATAATTAAAAGGAGTGGCAATGGTAAAAATTCTTCTACTGTTTGTAATTTTAGTGAGAATGTTTTGAGAACTCCTCTATTTTATATGTTATCAGCTGTAGTTTTCTCACATATACCCTTTATCATATTGAAATGTGCTCTCTCCAGACCTACTCTAGGAGATTTTTACCATATAGCCACGCTGGATTATATTAAAGGACTTTTCTGTATCTATTGAGATATGTGTGTGTGTGTGTGTGTGTGTGTGTGTGTTGTTTTTTCGGTCTTTGTTTATTTTTTGCATTAATCCCATTTCTATATTTAATTTGACATCTTGTCTTTCTTCCATATTCTGTTCTATTTAAGAAAAACAAAGAGAAAATAATATTATTACTTTGAGCCCTTGTTTATAAATTCACATTTTATAATCATTGTTGTGTTTTGCTTCAATAGGTAACAGTATTAATTTTTAACTGTTTCTTGCTGACTCAGAATCTTTGGATTTGCTTCCTCAAAGAAAATTTTTATGTTGGTAATCATCAAAATACCACAACAAATACTTATTATGCAGATATGGCTTTCATTTCCTTTTAAGGTACTAAAGATCCAATTTTGGATAAGGAAAACATTATATTAGATCTAAGGAAATCAACATCACATAATTGAGAAACCAAGTCTGCTAACTGAACTCAGACAGTTTGAACCAAGCAGTGTAGAAGAGGTTCTTAGCAGAACATAATATAATGACCATAGACAGTTGGAGATATTTTAGTATAATATACCCAAATCGCTTCCATTAAAAACAAATACCATCCAAATCTTTATCTTAAAAGTTTTCAATGAGCCACTAATCTCTGATATAATAGAGAATTTGTAAAAATATCACTTGTGATATGCAGAACTGTCAATGATTCAGTAACATTGACTATATAATTAATGGGATACTGCCTACTGAAGGAGAAATATTAATGACCTTGAGAAAATGGTTTGACTTATTATAACTGGTAACTAAATAGGTGAAGGAAATGTTGTTCTGGTTTGTTAACTGCTAGTAATTTCTAGATATTTAACTTTGGTTCAGCAGCTATAACATCTTGACTTTTGAACTGATCATCGAAAGGACTGAAGTGTGACCAGAATGTCTTACTTCAGATGGTTAGAGATACCCAATTCATTTTCACACTGTAAGAGCAGAAACTTAATAGGAAATATAACCAATTAGTTTGTAGTTTTCTCTTATATGTGCAATGGTGAGAAAGCAATGCCCCTTACCTGGTCAGTTAGTTAATTTTTATTGATATAGCAAAATGTCACAGACTGGTAATTTGCAAATAGTAAGATGTCATTTCTCATGTTCTGCAGGATGGGGATTCTATGCTGAAGGAACTGACTGCATTCTGTGTCTGAGGAGAACTGCTGTTTTCTTTCAACTTGCTGACTTGTTCATTCTTTTTCTGTACAGAAACAGCTCTGCATTCCTAGGCAGTAAGTCTTCCCTCTTAAGTATTCAGTAGTGCAACACCTTCATGAAAACAGCAGCTTAGTTAAATTAAAACATTAAAATGTTGGCCAATAAATTTCAGTGCCTGGATAGGGAAGGCAGGCATCAGTACCTGATCATAGTGGACATCAGCATGTAGATCACATAGTCACAAAAGTAGGTGACATTTTTCAAGGATTAAAATTTAGATAAATCCTGCACACAGTTTTATATATGCACAGTCTGTGTATTTGAAAAAGATTAGATCTGACAGGATGATTAACTCTTAAACATATGTGCCAACCATAGTACTTTTTATTTCTGATAGCTTCGGTTGGTCTTGTTAGATGTAGTTATCCATAGGAAATATGAAGAAATTTATCTTACAAACCTTTAAATATATTCAATATCAGCAAAACTCAATTCACTATAGTATCAAGAAATTAAAATAAAAACTCAAACTTAGGGAAAATTTTAAAGATATATTAATTAATATACATTTAAATATGTTATAAAATTGGTATTTATTTTATCGTATTATTGCTATCTTTATATAGAAAGGCATTGTGATGGTTTGTTTATGTTTGACCCAGAGAGTGGCACTATTAGGAGTTGTGGCCTTGTTGAAGTGGTGTGTCACTGTGGGCAAGGGGGTCAAGACCCTCTCTCAATTTAACTGCCTAGAAGCCTGTCTTCCACTAGCAATCTTCAGATGAAGATGTTGAACTCTCAGCTCTGTGTGCACCATTCTTGCCTGGATGCTGCCTTGCTTGTCTTATGGACTGAAACTGAACATATAAGCCAGTCCCAACTAAATATTGCCCATTTATAAGACTTGCTAGTGATGGCATATTCCTTTAATCCCAGCATTTGGGAGTCAGGGACAGGTGGATTTCTGAGTTCATTGCCAGCCTGGTCTACAGAGTGAGTTCCAGGACAGCCAGGGCTACACAGAGAACCCCTGTCTCAAAAAAAAAAAAAAAAAGACTTGCCATGGTCACGGTATCTCTTCATAGCAGTAAACCCTAACTAAGACAGACATAACGATTAATTTTGGTCATATTAAACACTTTTATGTTTATTTAAGTATCTAATGAAAAGAGTGAAATTAAATAAGAGGATAATTTAGTTAAATTTAATTTATTTTTACCTCCACCCCCCCCCCAAAAAAAAAAACACAAAAAAACAAAACAAAACAAAACAAAACAAAACCATCCAGGGCCAGACAGATTTAATGCAGAATGCTACCAGACATTCAAATAAGTCCTGATAACAATTTTTCTCAAATTATTCCGTAAAATAGAAACAGAAGGAACACTGCCTAAGTAACTCTATGAAGCCACAATTACTCTGATATCTAAACCACACAAGGACCCAACTAAAAGAGAAAACTTCAGACCAATCTTGCGTTTGAATATCGTTGCAAAAATACTCAATAAAATTCTTGTGAACCAAATCCAAGAACACATTAAAACCTTCATTCACCATGATCAAGTAGGCCTCATGGGGATGCAAGGTTTTTTAACATATGAAAAATCCATTAATGCAATCCACTATATAGACAAACTCAAAGAAAAAAAATTACATGATCATCTCCTTAAATGGAGAAAAAGTGTTTTACAAAATACAACACCCCTTCATGTTAAAAGTATTGGAGAGATCAGGAATTCAAGCCCACACCTAAACATGATGAAAGCAATTTACTGCAAACCAACAGCCAATATCAAATTAAATGGAGACATACTTGAAGCAATCCTACTGAAATCAGAGACAAGACAAAGATGCCCACTGTCCCCATATCTATTTAATATAGTACTCAAAGTGTTAGCTAGAACAATAGGATGAAAAGAGATCAAGGAAATACAATTTGATAAAGAAGAAATAAAGTTATCACTATTTGCAGATATGTAAACGACCCCAAAAATTCTACCAGAGAATTTCTCCAGCTGAGAAACAATTTCAGCAAAGTGTCTGGATATAAAATTAACTCAAATAAATAAGCAACTTTCCTTTATACAAAGGATAAAGAGGCTGAGAAATAAATTAGGAAAACAATTCCTTTCACAGTAACCCCAAATAATAAAAAATAATCTGGGGTAACTCTAACCAAACATGTGAAAGGACTATATGACAATAACTTCAAGTCTCTCCAGAAAGAAATCGAAGAAGATCTCAGAACCCCCAGAACTCGAGTCTCTAGCATCATGTGTAACAGAAGATGGCCTGGTCGGCCATCATTTGGAGGAGAGGCCCCTTGGTACTGCAATCTTTATATGCCCCAATACAGGGGAACGCCAGGGCCAAGAAGTGGGAGTGGGTGGGCATGGGAGCAGTGAGGGGGGAGGGGGAGGGGGGAGGGGACTTTTGGAATAGCATTTGAAATGTAAATTAAGAAAATATCTAATAATAAAAAAAAAGAATTGATAAATGGGACCTCATGAAACTGGAATGCTTCTGTAAGGCAAAGGACATAGACAATAAAACAAATCTGCAACTTTCAGATTGGGAAAAAAAATCTTACTAGCCCCATATCAGATAGAGGGTTAACATCTAAAATATATAAAGAACTCATGAAGTTAACCACCAGAAAACCAAACAACCTAATCAAAAATGGGGTATAAAACTATACCTAGAATTCAGAACTGAAGAATCTCGAATGACTGAGAAGCAAGTAAAAAGTGTTCAAAGTCCTTAGTGATCAGAGAAATGCAACTCAAACAACCCTGAGATTCCATCTTACACCAATCAGAATGGTTAAGATCAAAGCCTTAGGTGACAACACATGTTGGAGAATATGTGGAGAAAGAGAAATACTCCTCCATTGTTGGTGGGATTGCAAACTGGTATAACTACTCTGGAAATCAATCTGGAGATTGCTCAGAAATTTGGAAACAGATCAACCTGAAGGTCCAGCTATACCACTCTTCAGAATATACCCAAAAGATGCCCCATCATTCCACAGAGGCACTTGTTCCACTGTGTCGTAGCCTTATTTGTGGTAGCCAGAAGCTGGACAACCTAGATGTTCCACAACAGAAGAATAGATACAGAAAACGTGGTTCATTTACATAATGGAATACTAGTCAGCTATTAAGAACAAGGACAACCTGAGTTTTGCAGGCAAATGGATGGAACTAGAAAATATCATCCTGAGTGAAGTAACTCAGACCCAAAAGGACATGCATGGTATGTACTCACTAATAAGTGGATATTAGGAAAAAAAAAAGTATAGAATACCCAAGATACAGTCCACAGAACTCAAAAACCTCAGCAAGCTGAAGGGCCCAAGTGAGGACATCTCAGTCCCACTTGGGAGAGAGAAGAAAGCAATCACAAGTGGAGAGGGAGGGAGAGACCTGGGAGGGAAAGTGGATGGGGGGAGGAGTGGGAGGGGGAGACGGAAACCTGATCTGGTATTGGGTAAGGGAAAAGGACTGAAGCCCTGAGGGCCAACAGAAAGAATGTAAACAGTACACATTAGGAAATAGGAAGTTGGGGGGACCCTTCAGAATACACCAGAGGTCTGGGAAGTAAAAGACTCTCAGGAATCAAATGAAGGGACCTTCTATGATATTCCTGACATTAGGGAGAGGGAACTTATAGAGCCTACCTACAGGAGGAATACAGGGCATCAAGTGAAGGATGGGGTTGCCATCCCACAGTCACATCTCTGACCCATAATTGTTCCTGTCTAAAAGAATTACAGGGATAGAAATGGAGAGGAGCCTGAGGAAAAGAGGTTCAGTGACAGGCTTAAAGTGGGATCCAGCTCAAGGGGAGGTCCCAAGGCCTGACACTATTACTGAGGCTATGGAGAGTTCACAAAAGGGACCTATCATGCCTGCCCTCTCAAAGCAGCTGAAAGAGTCAGATGCAGATATTTGTGCCCAACCAATGGACAGAAGCAGCTGACCCTTGTTGTTGAGTTAGGAAAGGCTGAAAGAAGCTAAAGAGAAGAGTGAACCAGTAGGAGGATCCCCAAGATCTCTCAAACACTGGATCACCAAACAGTCAGCCTATACCAGCTGTTATGAGGCCCCCAACACACATGCAGTAGAGGACTTTTGGGTCTGTGTTCATTCAGAGATGATGCACCTAACCTTCAAGAGACTGGAGGATGTGGAGCAGGCAGAGGATGGATGGGGTGGGGTAGGAATGTAATATGGAATGTAGAAACTAAATTAATTTAAAAATAAATAAACAAATAAACATTCTTATTTTCTTTTGGAGATAATGAAGTAATTAATAATCACTGAATTAACATATATTCAAAATTCTATTAACATATTTTTATTATTGAAAACCATGAACTTTTATATTTCTAATTATCAGCCAGTTTATTAGAGAGAAAACAAATTCCTAACACTTGTTTCCATGTTCAGTGAGTGCAATGTCTAGTCAGTGTGCCTCGTGGGAATAAAGCAATGTAAAGATATGAAAAGGAAGACTCACCCCAGCTTTGCATGTCTCATGCCACATTTACCCTTAAGGCAAGTATCTAAACAGTGTTTATGTCTTAACAATGTGACAACAAGAACTTTACTTGCACTCACTAATTTTAAGAGACCAATATATTTTGATTAATACAATCTGACTGTGGTAACATGTTTAACACATAGAATCATTAATATTCAAAAATAGTATTTCAGATACTCAAGTTAGCCATTCAATCATTACATATTTTATAATATGCAAAAAAAATCACAAGTTAAAGTTTAGCATTTAAATTAAGTTAGATTCCAATCCATACTTTCTAGGAAGTAGAGCAAAAAATAAATACATCACTTTTTGAATGGCGCGTGGTGTGAATTTTGTTTCAAACATCAAACTTTGACATATGCTTGCTGTTTTCCTAATTACATAAATAGCATCAAGTGTTTAGATAAAAGATGATTGAGTCTATCACTTTTTCTTGCATTGTAATGGAGGCAAGATTTGGTTACAAAATACATATTTTAAAATATCAGCATTCATTAGGAAACCATAATCCTAAAACATGATTTTATTTCTGAAGAGCAGTAAATGCAAACAGCGAGTTTGAAAGTACTTCATTCATTTCCCATGTAATGAGTTCTAGATAGATGCAGCTACTGTAGCAGTCTTCCTATTATCCTCTAATAGCATCAATATATTTGCTCTCATATGTTTTAAAGAAATTATCTGTTCTATGTAGATATTGTCTTTTTGAAATAGAAAGTGAAGAAGAAATGATAATCAGTACAATACAGACATATGTATTACATTAGACTGTTACAGGACAATGGCTTGGAGCAAATAGGTACTGGGCACAGTAGTTTCTCAGTTATTCACAGAAAATAAGTTCTTGAACCCTCAGTAGGTGATTGAGTCTGTAAGTAGCACTAAATTATATATGTGTTCTTTATGTTTTATGCATGAATCTGTAGTAATATATTTCCTTAGAATCTAAATCACTAAGACCCATATTCCTATTACTTAGTATTTTAAATATTTGTTTTATTATTCTCAATTATGCATATGAAGGCTATATATGTATATGTGTATATAATGAATATATATATATATATATATATATATATATATATATATATTCATTCAGACTTACACAGAGACCAGTGGTTTTGAATTCCTCTTAAGCTGGTGAATACAAGTTATTATGAGCTCCTAACTTCATTACTCAGAATTGAACTTTCTTGTTTTATATGGACAGTGTATGTTCATTATGAATGAGTCTCAAATTAAACCCCGGGATTAGTGTTTGGCAAAATAACTTAATTGAAAGCAATTATATTAGTGTCATAACAGACAGTATGGTAAAATGCTTTGCTTCTGAGTGCTTACCAATCAAGTAGCCTCAGCGTGCATATATATATATATATATATATATATATATATATATATATATATATTTCCTATAACAAGGGAAAACAAGGAAAGCTAGGAATTGTGGAAGGAAATCCTCCCATGGTAATAGAGTTTTTTTTTAAAAATTCATGAGTTCTGTATTTAGAATTATGTTTGTCCTGAAATACTGATATTTCAGGATGCAAGACTCCTGATAAAATACAAATATGTCTGGCTCTGATAGAGGACAGAGTTAGCCAGAGCCATCTAACTTTGTCACTAGATGAAAACTGGCAGTTTTGAATACGAGGCCTCAGTTTCTATTTCCCAGAACTGGAAAAGTCCAAACCAAGTCTATTCCAGGAAAAGTTACTCCTCATGGACAGCCAAACAGGAGCTGTAGAGGCCGCCACACAACCTAGCCTGAGCCAACTCCACAGGAAGCCAGTGAGGACTTGTAGAAGCTTCACCACTATCTAATATGAACCAAGTATAGATAATCAGCAAAAGTTCCCCAGCTTCCCCAGAGACTTAAGTAATCACAAATTCATCCATATACCTGGAGATAAAGCCATCCATTCAAGGGAACGAAATACCTACTCCTACCCTAACAGTCTGTACATTGACTCTGCAAGTGCCAACTCTGTCTTCCATCCTAATATATGGTAGACACCTGCATGCAGGTTCTCTGCAGAAGAAATGCTCTTTGCTGTTGCATATAATTTGAGTCTGTGGTATAATTCTTCAAGAGTCACACAGTACTTTACATCAGTACTTTTGCACATGCAAAAGGAAAGAATGTATAAGAGTAAAACAGCTTCTAATGAGTTTCATTGATATTTTTGTTTAAAAAAATTTAAGAAAAAATAGTTTTACAAATGAAATCTTTTTTTTTATTCTTATATAATTACCCTTGCAGACTTATACACACAGACACAAAATTAAAGACCTATTCATCCATACTTTAGAATGTGAAATATTCTTTAGTGATATATTTATTAGGAAATAGCACCTGTACAGACATTAATAATTTAAGATCAGCAGGACTCCTCCAGAGTAGAAGCACTTTGTCTAAATCATGAACACCCTGAGTAGAAAGAGAAACACAGAGGAAAATATTCATAGAGAGTAAAAAGCAAGACTTAATCTGAGGGTGCAGTGTGGAAAGAATCTATTATCACCTGTCAATAAAATAAAAATAAACAGAACGAAACAAAACAACAAGAAACAATGGTCAAAGAGCTCAAGCAGGAATTAGATGTATATTATATGTATATGTGCGCGCGCGTGGGTGTGTTTGTGTGTGTGATCTTCATCCTCCTCATCATAATTATCTTCATCATCATCATTTTTGCCAACTGGAATCTGAGGAAATACATTTATGCTTTTTCAGGCCATATAGTATACCTCACTCACTCACTTAGTTACTACTGAAACCCAACAAGTATATTTTTTGTTATATTGAAAAGAAGGATATTTCTTGCTTAATGTCATATTCACCAAATTCCTACTAAAGCTTTAATGAATTTTCTTCAAAGAACACATTGATGTATATAGATAGAGATATTGCAATATGGTAAGCTTGTTATGTCATGTCTTTACGCTCTGATCTTTGCCTTCTGGCATCATACAGCATACCCATGGGGCAGCTTACAGTTACAGGTTGATTTTCTCATTTCATGGTCTTGGCATATCTCCTGGAGCTGTCATTCATTTCCCTCATGTATTCCTTTGTGTATCTTTAATGGTCGTTTTATGGATCTATGATTTTGGGGGACAATCACATCAACACAAGAAATTCTCAAGGATAAAGGAAAGAAATTAGTGAATAAATGCTTCTTTTCTAGGTTCTTAGAGAGACCATTCTACAAAGAATTTTGTTCATCTTCAAATGTGTTGCAGTAAATCTCCTCCCAAACATACCCCGGCAATGAAAACACAACACAGTTAACATGATTACATTCTGTGCGCCTAGATTGGTCAGATCTACTGCTACACTACCATCTTCCACAGCTTATGAGATGCCTTAGAACTTGCAGTTTCTCCAGGCCATGTGCTTCTGTCCTGCTTTTCTCCTTCTTCCTCTCCCTCTTTCATTTTCTCCTTCTTCTCTCTCTCACCTTCTGCTCCACCTTCCCTTTATCTGCCCAATCATCAGCTCTCCTTTATTTTACAAATTAAGATGGGAAGCAGGTTTACAGGAAATCACCTGATTGCTGACTCATTCCTTGTTCACAACCAATCACAGGAGAATGGAATTAACATCAAATATAATTAGTCCCAGGGCTATCCACAACACAAATGTTCTCATGTTGAATCTTAATTAGCCAGAGTTGTGAGATATTTAATACAACATTTTTGGATTTTCTTTCATTCTAGGTTCATGAGCATGGGCTGTAAAATTCTGCATTAGTCTTCAAGATCTTTGTTGGGTTTTGAAATCACATGTAGCTGTTTCTTTCTAGGAAAGCTAACTACAGTGGATTCATATTTCAGACTCTTCAAAGCACTTGACAAATGAAACTAGTTACTATTCTGCCATTTGACAAAGTAATTCATCCTTAACATTTTTTACAGTGTTTTATTTTGATGGTTAATTTTTTAATTAATATTGCTGTTGTTTAAAGAGTTTCTCTTTTGTTGTAGTTTTCTCTGACCTAGAATAGATATGGCAAGAATAGTTTCTTCTGAAAATAAAAGGTGTCTGGATGATTTGTTGTTGTTTGTGAAAGAATATAAGCTGTTATTAATAAAATAGCAGTTTAGACAATAATGCATGTTATCAAGTCAGAGGGATTGTCCTTTATTAATGATCAATCGAAACTTGCTGATGAGTTACAGCACAGAAAACTTCATAGTTTTACATCATACACAGAGATATTCCTACATATTGGAACATACTTATAATTTTATTTGGATTTCTATATATCTGCATATGTGAAGGGGAATATTTATATATGTACACACAGAAATCCACCCATCTCTGAATCGTTCATTAGGTTGTATGCTAATGAGAGAGTTCTCATGAAATGACATGGAATACCTTCCACAGAGACACTTTAGGATAGTTGATGATATCGTTTGGGTTTCAAAATTCGAGTCCCAGTTTTTGTTGCTTGTTACAAAGATGATTTTTGTTCTACTTGGATATTTTGCCTTGTACAAGTTTGTTTGAATGTATCAGGTGGTGCATCAAATTGTATCTTATGTACAGAAACCATGACTCTTTTGGGTGGTATTTTTATAATTCATTATTGTTTTCTTTACTTTTCTTGCAAATTGAAAGGAAAATAGTGTAGTCCAAAATGTTAAGTCATTCACAACAGTAAGACTATTCTAATAAGATGTTTAAATTGCCAAAGAAAGAAACAAATTAAGGAAGAGCCTGTTCACCTAAAGTGTTATTGCTATTTGTATTATTTTCTTCTCTGTCCTGTAGGCAACTCACAGCAATAGCCATGAGAAACGATTTACATTTTCAACAGCACAGGTTCTTTCACACTGAAGTTTCAGGCACAACAGTAAAACATAAAATGCAGTGTTCCAATTCTCCATCTTACAACTCCTTTATATGGGACTTGCACCTGTGACAGAAGCACTGTGCAGTAATTGCATTGCTGATGTATTTAATTTACAGGTTGGCTGACTAGAGAAGGGTATTGCAGAGTGTTCAGCCTTGTTAACAATAAACTACAAGCTGGAAGATTCCCACATGCAGGTGAAGCCAGCAGCTGTTTCAGCTTTGATTTCTAAACAAGGAAATAACTCTCTCTCTCTCTCTCTCTCTCTCTCTCTCTCTCTCTCTCTCTCTCTCTCTCTGTTTCTCTGCCTCCCTCCCTCTCTATCTCTCCCCCTCCCTCCCTCTCTTTCTCTCTGACAGTTAAGATGGTTACATCACAGTAAAAACATAAAATATTATCTCCATTTGGTCTACATTTCATTTGATTATATGACTAAGATTTTTATGTATGCATTTTCTTAGTTTTGTGTAAAGAACCATTATGCATCTGGATGTATGTTGACAGATATATCAGCCTAGGATTCTTGTTTTTCTTCTGTATTAAAAGTCTGGTGCTCTAAGTTTCTGGGCTAATATCCATTTATCAGTGAGCACATATCCAATGACTTCTTTTTTTTTTTTTTTTTTTTTTTTTTTTTTGGTTTTTCGAGACAGGGTTTCTCTGTATAGCCCTGGCTGTCCTGGAACTCACTTTGTAGACCAGGCTGGCCTCGAACTCAGAAATCCGCCTGCCTCTGCCTCTGCCTCCCGAGTGCTTCTTTTGTGATTGGGTTACCTCACTAAGGATTATATCCTCTAGATAAATCCATTTGCCCAAGAATGTCATAAATTCATTTGTGAATAGCAGAATAGTACTCCATTGTGTAAATGTACCACATTTTATGTATCCATTCCTCTGTTGAGGGACATCTGGGTTCTTTCCAGCTTCTGACTATTATAAATAAGGCTGCTATGAACATAGTGGAACATGTGTCCTTTTTACCAGTTGGAACATCTTTTGGGTATATGCCCAGGAGAGGTATTGCAGGATCTTTCGGAAGTACTATGTCCAATTTTCTGAGAATATGCAAGATACAATTGCAAAACACAAGAAAATCAAAAAGGAAGACCAGCACGTGGATACTTCATTCCTCCTTTAAATAGGAAACAAAATACCCATGAAAGAAGTTACAGAGACAAAGTTTAGAGCTAACATGAAAGGATGGACCATACAGGGACTACCCCATCAGGGGGGAATCCATCCCATAATCAGTCACTAAACTCAGACACTATTGCATAGGACAGCAAGTGTCTACTTAAGGGACCCTGATAAAGCTATCTCCTACAAAAGTGGATGCTCACAGTCATCTATATGATGGAACACAGGGCCCACAATGGAGAAGCTAGAGATAGAACCCCAGGAGCTGAAGCGGTCTGCAACCCTAGAAGAGGAACAACAATATGAACTAACCAGAAACCCCAGAGCTCATGTCTCTAGCTGCATATGTAGCAGAAGATGGCCTAGCCGGCCATCATTGGGAAAAGAGGCCCCTTGGTATTGCAGTCTTTATATACCCCAATACAGGAGAACGCCAGGGCCAAGAAGTGGGAGTGGGTGAGCAAAGGAACGGGGGGGGGAGGGGGGAAGGAGCTTTCAGGATAGCAATTTAAATGTAAATTAAGAAAATATCTAATAAAAAATATTGAAAAAAAAATAAGTTTGGAGTTTGCTTTGACAAATTACATTCAGATACAACACTCCCTTTTGTCCGTACTTGTTTGTCACTATTTGATGACTGCCTGCCCACCTGTACCAGGACTCTGATTCTCCTGTGGAGGGGCCAACTGAGGCTAGTCTGCAGCACATATAAACTTTAACATACACACAGTATGTTCATTACATTTTATTAAAGAATAATACAATTAATGTACCACATTGCACNAAACATCACCCTTCACAATAGTCACTAACAATATAAAATATCTTGGTGTGACTCTTACGAAGGAAGTGAAAGATTTGTATGACAAGAACTTCAAGTCTCTGAAGAAAGAAATTGAGGAAGATCTCAGAAGATGGAAGGATCTCCCATGCTCATGGATTGGCAGAATCAATATAGTAAAAATGGCTATCGTGCCAAAACCTATCTACAGATTCAATGCAATCCCCATCAAAATTCCAACTCAATTCTTCAAGGATCTAGAAAAGACAATTAGCAAGTTCATCTGGAATAACAAGAAACCTAGACTAGCAAAAACTCTTCTCAACAATAAAAGAACCTCTGGTGGAATCACCATGCCTGACCTCAAGCTGTACTACAGAGCAATCATAATAAAAACTGCGGAAAAGCCATGATGATATGGGCACTGGGGAAAAATTCCTGAACAAAACAGCAAAGGCTTGTGCTGTAAGATCAAGAATTGACAAATGGGACCTCATAAAGTTCTCTGGCACAGAAAAGGAGATGATCACTTGAGTAAAACATAACTTATAGAATGTAAAAATACATATGCAAGCTACTTTTCTACCAAGAAGTTTGCTTATATTGGGGCAATAAAGAAAGCTTAAATGATAAATAATAATTGAAATAAAAAAAACTGTGATTTTAAACTGACAATATATTTCCACAGACTTTTTCTTTTTATTGATTCTATAGCTTTTAAATGATTTAAAATTCATTATTTTATTTTGAAATTACAATTAATTACATAATTTACCTTTCTGTTTTCTTCTTCCAAAACCATCATGTACTTCTTCTTGCTCTCTTTCAAACTAATGTTCTCCTTTTTATATTAATTGTTCTTTTATAAGGAGCTGGCATTGAAATATGCATCAGGTACACCAGAAAAATATTAGTATTACCAGGCACAAACAGGACTTAAATAACAACCATGAGCAATCACTTTCCTCCTAGAAAGAACACAAGGTTGCTATTATCACAAAAGGAAAGGCAGCTGCACACAGGATAGCACACCTGCTATCTAAGCAATTAAGAGACTGAGATAGAAGACCAGGTGTGTGAGCTTGTACTGGCTACATAAAGACATTCTATACATATAAAATAATAATAAAAAGAGAAAAACAAAAATGTGAAAAGCATGTGGATGATGAAACATGGATCAGGGAATCCCTGCACACAGATAGAGGGGATGTAAATTAGTACACTCATTACAGACAACCATATGGAGGTTCCTCAAAAATGAAAAGTGTAACTACTACATTACCTAGCAACTTTGCTGCTAGATATATATGCAAGGGAATCAGTATATTGGGGAAACACCTGCCCTTCCATGTAAACACAACTCTATTCAAAGTATTCAAGCAATTAAAATCATTTAAAAGTTCATCAACTGGTGATCAAGAAAGGAACACATAGTGAATATACACAAAGAGTACTGTTTAGACACAGAAATTAATGAATCCCAGTCATTTGCAACAACAGGGACTGAGCTAAGGGATAATTATATGAAGGCCTGAATAGACAGACATAGGTTCCACTTTCTTACTCTTATGTGGATAACAGAAGTACTGATTTCCTGCAGGTTGGAGATATAATATGGACTTTCAAAGCTGGAGATAAAACAAGTAAGCTTAAGGGTGTGCAATGAACACTAAGTCTCAGATTCAAGATTTGGGCTTGTTCTTCTGTACAGTGGATTGGCAACAGGCAAACAAGGGATATTTGGAAAAGTTTTTTTTTTTTTTCTATAAACAATGCCTGGACACAGCATGATCCTTACCATGATAATAATGTCTGAATAAGCCAGCCCCAATAAAATGATTTCCTTAATAAGAATTGCCTTGGTCATTATATCTCTTCAAAATAATGAAACTCTAAGACAGATCTAAAGCATGACTGAATAGGGGAAAATCTTTTTGACAAGACAAATCTTTTTCAATGTACATTTTGGTTTAAACATAGCATTGGGGCCATATTAAACTTAGGATTTGAAAATAGTGATTATCTTAAAGCTAAGACTTTACAGAGGTCCTTACTTCTGAACTTATATAGAATCTAAATATAGTAGGCAGACTAAAAAAAGGTTTCTTCATGTAAAGAATGTGTGCAGACATGAATATAATATATAATTACCCTCTATAGTTATGATGAGTGTGAGGTTCCAAGAGTCTGGAAGATGATATACATAATAGAGTGTTGGTGTGGTTTAGTTTTAAAAGTTTTAGAGAGAGGATGTCATAATAGTTATTACAGAGTAATGTGAGAAATGGAGAGTGCAGAAGTCTTCTAGCCAATGATGACATCATTATCTAAGAGCCAATAGAAAACAACCTCACACCAATAAATCTTGGAGGGAGAAAGGGCAGAAGAAGTAAGAGTAGGAATTGGTGACATTTATGTACATATCAATCACTCAGTATTGCAGGCAATGTAGGCTTAAAGGAAACCAAGAGATGACAGTATAACTATACTGATTTCCACTTAAGGAAATGTGACTTTTTAAAAGAGGAAGATAGCCATCAAGAAGCAGCAAAGGTGCATAAGAAGAGCCCCTTCTCCATTCACATATGCTCTATTAAACAAAATGGTGTATGCAGACAAAAGGGAGATATAAACAATGAAAGAAAAAAAAACCCATAATAGTAAAAGCAATTGCACAAAGAGTAGAAGAATTTACTCTTTCTTTTATTTTGCTTTGCATTTTTAAATCACTGCTGTATTCCAAGGACAGATTGTGACTTTCAAGGTCATACAATTTTAATCATATTTTACTCCCTTTTGAACTTTAATAAAATGCACTTGAAATTCAATTATATAATAATCTGTCTGCTGAGGACATTCATAGCCTAATCCGAAGAGTTTCATAAATTTTCTTATTGTTTTATATATGCTATTCATCTATCAGCAACTGTCTAGTGATTTTTCTGGTTTTCTTCTAAAATTTTTAATGATGTTTTACTTTGGTTAATGTTCAAGATGTGAATAGTTTTATGTATAACATTGCCTGTTGTAGAATATATATATATATATATATATATATATATATATATATATATATATATATAAAACTCATTTGAAAGAACTTGCCTGTAACAATCCAAATTTCATACTAGTAATCTTTACAGTGTGTTTGTGTGGGATATTTGTTTATAAATTTTGACATTTTTTGACTCTGAGAGAATTTAAGTTAGAGATAAAATTTTCTTTTCTCTGTACTTGGTAAGCTTTAATCATTGACAGATTAATCATTTTTATTGAGTGGCTTATATTCACACTAATGGAACATTGTAGGCTTTAGAAAATTTAGGGTGTCACACCTTCCCTTTTATACTATATTGATGGGTATAAAATAGATTAAATATTTAGATATATAGAATGAATGCCAAAATTAACACTAACAAAACTTCTTCAAAACACTATCAGTTATGTTGATACATTTTCTGTAATGATATGTGCATTCTAGTTTCTTTTTAATTTGTTTGAAAATGTATACATTGAAACCTAACAGTGTTTATGAGTAGATATTTGAGTTAAATATATGTGTTAACTTTTGATAGGTCTTATTTTGTAATTTGTCTTAAAAA
>LR750990.1:87315-238609 GCA_902729485.2 Mus minutoides
AAATTAACACTAACAAAACTTCTTCAAAACACTATCAGTTATGTTGATACATTTTCTGTAATGATATGTGCATTCTAGTTTCTTTTTAATTTGTTTGAAAATGTATACATTGAAACCTAACAGTGTTTATGAGTAGATATTTGAGTTAAATATATGTGTTAACTTTTGATAGGTCTTATTTTGTAATTTGTCTTAAAAATGTGTATGTAGACTTTTGTGACAATATACTTACTCAGATAAGCAAACTGACATAACAACTACAGG
Organism: Mus minutoides; assembly: GCA_902729485.2. Classification (NCBI taxonomy): domain Eukaryota; kingdom Metazoa; phylum Chordata; class Mammalia; order Rodentia; family Muridae; genus Mus; species Mus minutoides. Next base: position 87,580 of record LR750990.1, read on the forward strand.
AGAAAATCAGCTGGGAGATAGAAAGGGAAAAGCAGGAAGACAGGTATGAATAGAGAGAGCGAGAGAGAGCGAGAGAGAGCGAGTGAGAGAGAGAGAAGGAGGAAGAGGAAGAGGAAGAGGAGAAGGAGGAAGAGGAGGAAAAGAAAAAGGAGTGAGAGAAGAAGGGAGAGGAGGAGGGGGAGAACCCATTTTCAGTGTATCTCTGCCCCAGGCAACTATCCTTGTTTCTATGTATGAAGTGTGCGTTGTTCTCTATGATGTCATTTTGTTCAAAACTTAGTCGTGCCTCTTATCTCCCATGAATCTGCTTTGTGTACTAAATCTTTTCAGTTATTGTACATCAGATTAAATATTATAACTTAAAGCTTTCTTTCAACTATTCACTCTAGGTCAACCCACAATATATATTTAATTGTTAATTCTGGATACAATTCGCATCACTTGAATATTATTAATCATTTTCATGTGAATTGTACTTCTACTTTAAAGAAAAGCCATCCATCCAATAGATGAATGTAAGCATTCACTTCTGTATTTGCCAGGCACTGGCATAGCCTCACAAGAGATAGCTATATCAGGGTCCTGTCAGCAAAATCTTGCTGGCATATGCAATAGTGTCTGGGTTTGGTGGTTGTATATGGGATGGATCCCTGGGTGAGGCAGGATGGTCCTTTCTACCATCTCAGCTCCGAACTTTGTCTCTATAACTCCTTCCATGGGCATTTTGTTCCCCATTCTAAGAAGGAACAAAGTATTCACACTTTGGTCTTCCTTCTTCTTGAGTTTCATGTGTTTTGCAAATTGTAGTCTAAGTTTCTGGTCTAATATCTGCTTATCAGTGAGTGCATATCATATGTGTTCTTTTGTTATTGGGTTATCTCACTCAAGAAGGAACACAGGGCCCCTAATGAAGAAGCTAGAGAAATTACCCAATGAGCTAAATGGGGTCTGCAACCTTATAGGAGGATCAACAATAAGAACTAAACAGTACCCCCCAGAACTTTGTCTCTAGTTGCATATGTAGCAGAGGATGGCCTAGGCGAAAATCATATGCCCCAGTACAGGGGAATTCCAGGGCCAGGAAGTGAGACTGGGCGGGTTGTGGAACAGGGTTGGGGGGGGGTAGGTACAGGGAACTTTTGCAATAACATTTGAAATGTAAATGAAGAAAATATCTAATAAAAAAAAAAAGAAAATCCATCCTTTGTCTAAACACTTAGATACTTTGTAGTAATACAGAAGCACAAAACAGGAACTAGTATGTTGAATGGGTGAATTAAAGGAAGCTTGCTACCTCAAGGGCAGAAGTAAAATGAACACCAACAAGGGACTTGTCTTTGTCTCAATCAATTGAGACTTAAACTCTATGGTCATGAACAAGCAATAGGTATATCTTATCAATTTTAATGTAGCAATGTGTTCTTTTCAGTCAAAAATAGCTAATTAATTTTAGGGAGAATTCAATTTAAAATTCATTCCACAACCATGAAAGACTGTCCAGTCCATGAGCTCTGATTATGAGGAAGCACCAGTTAAGAGATAATCACTATCTGATCTGACCCCTGCACGGTTTTTGTAGAAATATCCCTTTTGCAGCCTAGCACTCCAGATGCCCTTATTCTCTGAGCATTAGACAGTTGTGTATCTTAGTATTATTTGTCACCTGCTGAAAAAAGAAGCTCTTCTGGTGAGGATTAAGAGATGTAATAATTTACGGGCATAATGATAAGAACTTAGTATGGAGTTTACCATCATGTCCAGTTACAGAAGCAAGGTCAGAGAGGTTGTAAGAGCTAAAAGTAGTAGATATCTATTCCAAAACAGTATTCACCAGTCCACCGTGACCAGAACATATACACTTGAATTACAACCACTGTGATTAAATCCGTAAGAGCTGCACAGCAACAAGCGAGGTTAACTCTAGCATGTAGAGAAAGGAACCCATGAAGCCCTACTGCTAACTGAAGTGCTATTGCTAACTTATTGCTGATAGGAGAGGGATAATGTAACAGAAACTTGTGCACTGAGAGGTTACTTGTACTATAGTAGATGTCCTACAACCACAAACATAACTTGCATTAAGTGGATTCAGTGGATTTACAAAATAAGCATATGAAACTGGGAAGGAAGTATCCTGGGGGCATTAGGAAAGGAATTGGAAAGGAGAAATTAGGAAGCAAATTTGATCCAAAAACATTGTATGTGTGTATGAAATTCTCATGCAAACCCACAGTTTTAAAAATTTTAAAAACATATAGCTTTTAAACTACTTGGTCAGCTTGCTTTATGCCACTGTCATGCAATGTCTTATAACTGATCTAAAGGTGAAAGTGTACATTTTAATTTGAAATTGATAGATAATATAGGAAATTGCCATTGCTTGTGTTCATTGAGAGCATTTGGTAGAATAAAATGCAATTTTTACTGGGGAAGGAATGAAAAGCCTTAAACCAGAGCATGAGACATATTGAAAAGGAAAAATAAATGAAGCAATACAAATGAAAGACACATATTTTTCTAATTGATATGAGAGGAATATAAGCCAGAAAATTGCATAGACTATTAAAATATTAATATTTTAACATCTATGGGTATAAATGATAAATATTAATATTTTAAATGTGTCCATATTAATATCACAACTAGATTAAGTATGAAAATAAGTCATCTCTGTTTGCTGTGCTAAAGGTGAAAATCAAGTCTTAAAGGTAGGCAAATCTATCTCTGAGCCTCATACAATTGCATTAAATCAACCCTTATTAATTAGTCTGGGTTATATCTGAGCTCCAAGAGGTAGACATATTCATCTATATTATTAGTTTTGCAAAAATGTACAACATTTTGCCTATAACACATTCCTCCTTAATACATGTTAGACTCATGCTTAGACCCATGTTCTAAGGTACCAGAAAAAGCACCACAAAAGGCAGTCATAAAGCTCAAGTTGGGATGGAAGAGGATGATATCCTTGTAAGAATACACACATATACACACGCACACACACACACACACACACACACACACACACACACACACACACACACTTACTTTGTAGCATCAATAATCTGAGAAGGGAGACATAAGATAAAGGTGACGTGTGAATATTCCTCACTGCTTTTAGTCATAAAACACCTAATAACTAGTATTCTGCAAATTTAGAATATATTCTGACTTGAGGGATTCTATGGATTGTTCAAATGATCTACTTTAACACCAAAGGACTGAGAAAATCATTTTATAGGATTCCAATGGAATCTAAAACTAAATTCCTTGCTTATGTAAAATTTCAGAATCAGGTTTGCATTTTAATCACCCTCTGTCCCCCATACAGCATGCATAATGAAAGATGATTACACAGTAACTTCTATTGCAGCTGGGAGGTGTTCTCAGAATAAGATTTTGTTCTCTTTTTATTTCAAAACAGCTTTTATTTTCATGACATCTCAGATAGAGCAGATGGTCTCAGAAGTTAAATTTGACCATGAATACTACATTAGCTTTCATGTTACTAGGGAAAGAAGATTACAAACACGAACTTCCCTTTAAAATATCTCCTTCATTTTACTTTTATACCATATGTATATGTTTTCATTTGGAAGGACGTATTTGGCAAATATGGCTGATTCTGTTTTATAACTCAATACTGCTTCATTTTATATCTGACCATTCAGATTCAAACAAGTATGAATCTCGAGTCTCATCAATATGCAGTAGGGCATTATAATCATATTATCAGAACAGAAAGAAAAGGAAAAGTTTTCTTGTTTTCCAACTCAAGGATCACTATAAGCAGATGTTCTGTTCTTCAGATGCTAAGAAAATTAGCATTTATGTAGGAGGTCTGCATACTGCTGAAATATCCTCCGGTCATTGTAAAAGAAGACTCGGCATGACAGTGAGCTATGAGCAAACATTCTAACATGTTGCTATCACAATTGCCTGACTCACATTATCTTAACACATAATCCAGAGTGCTAATGCCGGAAATCTCTTTATCTTAGAGAGATACTGGTTTAACTTCAAGTGTCTTATCTTGGCAATGGTGAAGATGACAGGAAAAAAAAAAAAAAAAAAAAAAAAAAAAACGAAGGAAAAAATGAGGAACAGTTGTGAAATACTTGAGAAATTTCAAAATAAAGTAAATATTTTTAAAATGTACAATATTATATTATGTACTTAGCAATTTAAATTTTAATTTTACCTCAATAATTAAATACTATCACATCTATTTTCATGCAATATTTACTTACTTAATTATTCTCCAGAATGATCCCATCAAAGGACATATTAAAAGAATAGTAGGACTCTAGAATCCTGTCTATGTGTGTCTTCCATATGACTGTAACTTGACAAGTTACTCATTCTCAGTCAGCCACAGTGTGGAATGATATAACCACTCAAAGACTGTGTGTTTATCATAAAGAGATCAGTTCTGAAATTTTTGGATGCAAAATCAATTAGGACTTCAATGTGTCCACAACTGTCCTTTTCTTACATATATGAACCAAACCTTATTGGTGCTATTTTTATAAATGACAACATTAAAACAAAGAAGTAAGCTTAAAAATCCGAACCTAACCACGAATGCACAGATATAGATTGTGGGAAAGCTAGCGTAAAGCATTACTGTAACCAATCCAAAGGTCCTTCAGCACCCATTCAAAACCTAGCAAGTCTATTGTGCTTCTTCAAGGAACCCCCAGCTGTCCTCAGCTTACTTTTCCTTGACTCACAAGGGAGAAAACATTATGGAGCTGGAGAATAAATGTATTTTTATCTTATGTCATAGGTACATTTGTACCTTAACAACAGAAATCACACATACCAAATAGTGTCAGAACTGTCTAAAAATGAGTTCCTCTCCAATATTAACCATAGATTGCTCTTGTCAGGAAGAGACAAACCTTCATTTTTACTGTCTAATGTATACGATATTACTGAACATATCAACAAAAGCAATATTAAATTCCTCAGGAAAAAAATAAATTCTAATTCCAGGTGTGACCTCTTCATTTTACAACTTTCTGTCAAATTATCTCTTAAGTACACAGCTAACATTGAATATGTAAATGGTTTAGCTGTTCTACTTCCCAACAACTATACATGAGCAATCATAATTGTCTTTTATGTTAGTTTAAAAGTCCCCTTTGCACATTTATCTACTAAATATAAACCTCCAACATTTGAGGGTCTTACACATTTCAAAATTTATGTCATGCTCTAAAGATACAAAATACCTAAATCTCTCTCTCTCTCTCTCTCTCTATCTCTCTCTCTCTCTCTCTCTCTCTTTGCATATGTGTGTGAATGTATGAGTGTGTGTATTGTGTTTGTATCTCTGTCTCTGTCTACTTGTTTCTCTTCCCTCTCTCTCTTGATAGGTTAATTATTTAGAGAAAAAAAGAATATCATTGGCTTAACTGTACTACAATTTGAAAAGTGTTCTTTGTATATTGTGTCTAAAGGAATATCAGAGAAGAGAATAGGGAATATCTAAACTGATCATATATTGGGAAAAGTATTGTAAAGTAGACCAATTAATGCAGAGCCAATAACATTCCAGAGTATGGAAAAAAAAAACATAAGCTTATATAATAAAAGAGTAAGACGGGATAAGAAATGAGTGTAAGCACGAAGCTCAATAAAGTATGCTGTGATAAAGAGGATTGTTATTTTTATATAGAAAGAATTATTTGGTGAAGATTGACCACTTGAGAATTTATAATTTAATGAGTATAATATTAAATAAATAAACTCTCTTATAAATCAAAGTGACCAATATGGTCTTACTTTACTAATTATTTGTAAATTTCTTTATCTACATGAGTAAATATGTCAAAAATGGATAAAATTTATGTTGATGTAGATATGACTTAATAGAGTTAACTTTATCTCAAGGTTTCTAAACTACAACTTTTCAAATAATTTAACAAAGACTAGGAATGAAGGGTAAGAAATTACCACTTTTGCTATAATTGATGGCGATGACCAATTATATGATCAGTGAGTCATTTAGCTCCACTGCCCTATTTATTGATTTTTTTTTAAATGCTACTTGTGCTTATATAGGGTAGAGCAGAAAAGATCTAGACAGGTAATTTTAGTGGAATTTTTGTCCAGCAACATGGCTGGTCTGTTCACATCCAAAGATCTTATAGATCTGTGTTATCCTACTGGAATGCAGACCTCTTCTTTGTACATACCTTTAATCCCAAAGGGATAACTTCAAATTGAGAGACAGACAGTGATAAATAGATAAAGCCACATAATTAATCAGAAATAGGATATGTTCAACTCTCACCAAAACAGTTACTAAAGAGCAGAGCTGAGAGAATAGAGTCAGTTGGGAATCAGTGCAATGAATGCAGTTCAGTGAAAGTCAGCAAACTCATTTGAGGCCAGACAATAAGAAGGAGTCAGAAGGTTAGAATAAATTGCCAGAGTTTGTTCAAGGCCAAGCAGAGAAAGCTTGGCCTTTGGGAGAATCTGAGAGAAGCCATATTGAACCAGTCAGCTTGAAAAGGAGTTTGGGCCAGAATAGCTGAGTTGAACCATAGAAAAAGTAGAAAGAGAAAGTTTATTCAACAGTAAGTCTCTGATGTGACATTTACATCTGGAGAATTAACATTACATATACAGGTAGTGTCTAGTACACAATTTCATTTCAAATTGTGTAACAGAGTTAAGTTCTACAGTGTTGACCTTGGTATATGCCACAGTCTGATAATGACTGCCTTAGAGATGGAGACTTGTTCTGTGAAAATTTAGTGGTACACATAGATATTCTTTTAAATCATTATGAACATTGGGGAGGGAATGTATTAGGGTTGAGACATGTCTTTCAGTCTGCAATAACTTTAAAATACAATGTCAAACCTCCATACAACAAGAAGTACATATTTAGACATCTTTCATAATTGCTTAAATGCAAAGTTAGCTATTACTGTCTAGAAATGAGCATGTAAATATCATTCAAACCAAGAACCAGGTACTATATAACAAAATTAATATTAACTTTGATAATAAGCAGTCAAATATTTTATTCTTATACTATCTTATAATTATCAAATAAGGATTTTTTCAAATTTATAAAGTTATTGTTAAAAACTAATGATTTAATGGAATTATTTGGGTAATATTAAATAAATAAATAAATAAATAAATAAATAAAGATCCAAAGAATATCTGATTTTATTCATATAAGTTGAAAGCTAAGATCTTTTTTGTTATATGCAAATAACGTGTCTGTTTCTATGTCCACATTTGTGTGTACTTTTATATTTATCTTTATAAACATTTTAATAGTTGTTTTCCAGTTTGTTGCATTGTTTCAGGACACTAAAGAAGTATACTTTGCAGGAAGTCATATGGTGTGGACGGTGACTTTGAGAGTTTAGAGACTTGTGTCTTTTCTAGTTTGCTTCCTCTGCTTTGTATTTGTGGTAAAACATGTAAACACTTTGATACAACACTAGTAATTTTTTAAAAATGCATAAATGTTGATATAAGTAAAAACATTTTTCCTAATGTCAATGTTATACATACATTTAAGAAATCCCGCCTCCAACAGGAAGACAGGGCACAAAGAGAGGGAGGTGATTGCCATCCCACAGTCAAAACTCTGACCCATAATTGTCACTGTCTGAAAGAACTGCAGGCATAGAAATGGAGAGGAGCCTGAGGAAATAAAAACCTCCGGTGACAGGCCCAAAGTGGGATCCAGATCAAGGGGAGGCCCCAAGGCCTGACACTATCACTGAGGCTATGGAGCGCACACAAAAATGGACCTAGCATGACAGCACTCAGGATAATCCAACAAGCAGCTCAAAGAATCAGATACAGAAATTTGCACCCAACCAATGGACAGAAGCTGCTGACCATTGTGGTTGAATTAGGGAAGGTTGAAAGAAGCTGAGAAGGAGGGCTACCCTGTAGAAGTAACAGCAGTTTCAATTAATCTGGACCCCTGAGATCTCTCAAACACTGGCACACCAAACAGGTAGCATACACCAGCTGATATGAGAACCCCAACACATATACAGCAGAGGACTGCCGGGACTATGTTCAATTAGGGATGATGCTCCTAACCCTCAAGAAACTGGAGACCCCAGGGAGTTTATAGGTCAGGTGGGGTGGAAGTTGATGTGTGGAGACATCTTCGTGGAGGCAGGGGGGTAGGGAGGAAGTATGGGATGTGGAACAGCTAGAGGGTAGACTGCGGTGGGGGGGGATAGAAACTGGAGTATAACAATTAATTAATTAGAAAGTATCTCAACAGTAATATTCAACATAAAAGTGATTTTATTCAACCCTAATTTTGACTACCCAAGTGAAATAACAGGCCAGAAAAATATTAACAGAAATAATGTCATTTCTTTGTCCTAATTATATATTTCTACATTCAGTGGGATATATTGCTGAGATGAAACACCTTAATTTGGGTGGTCCCCATGACCTTTTATACAGATCTGCAGCAGACAGACAGACAGACAGACACACACACACACACACACACACACACACAGAGAGAGAGAGAGAGAGAGAGAGAGAGAGAGAGAGAGAGAGAGAGAGCTTAGGTTATTTAAAATGTAATTAATAAGGGTTTTCAAACATCATGAAATCCTTTCTAGCCCACTGTCCAAAGATAGCCAGAAAAAGATAATAAGTTGGATCAGGGTATGTGGCCCTGTTTAAAAGTAGCTTTGGGGGGCAACTACTATCTCCACTATCAGGATACGAACAGTCCAGTTCAGTAGTGTCTTCAAACAGGAATCAGTAACAGCAGCATACAAAGGCATGATCCAGCAGAAAAAATCATGCCTCTGCCAAACCCACATGAGCCCATGAGAACAACCAGGACCAGCCAGAATGCCAAGAGAAAGTCTCTGTTTTGCTTCTCACAAAAGTGAAGATGCAAGACCACTGAAGTGTTGCAAAGCTAGCTATGTAAGCATGCCTTCACAGTATACTGAGTCCAACTTAAAATCTCTCCAAACATAACATGTCTTCTCATGGATCTTACCTCAGCAAAATATCATTTAATTATGCATCACATAACACAACAATAAACTTTCACTTCAGCCTATTATCAACTTGAATGGAGAAAGTTCTTTTCCATGAACAACACTGCAACATCTGAACAGTAGACAAAAGGTTGTTATATTTACTTGTAAGGAAATCACCTATAATTATTATAACTGGGCATTAAATTGGTACACTCATTATTTCGGCAATAACTAACTTGTTATTAGTTTCAATAAACACTGCAGAATAAAAAAAGTAACTTTATTTTGCTCTGTAGAAGGCTAATTCTAGTTCCTTGTGCTCCAGTAGAGATAAATATTTCAATCTGACAGATGTGAAAAGTTAATTATTACTAATAAAATAACCTATAGATCCACATCTGCTTGAGGTTTTATACTTTTTAAACAACCCAGTTATTTATTTTTTCTAGTTCATTTTAGACATTTATTATCTTGATCTTCAAGAGATAATTGATTCCTTGAAAAATGTCATTAAAATATATTTTAGTCATTGTTTCCCTATTCTGTGTCCTATATTCATGCAAGTGAGCAAGTGTAATTTTGCTGGTTTTCTGTCATAACTGTCAGATATAAGAATTACTTCACAGTACAGCTACAAAGTATCCTGTTGTGCTTATAGAGGCATCTGTTTGTTTCTTTTCCTTCTTTCCCCCTATAGCAACTCAGGAGTTCATCAAATTACATTTATCCTAGCAAAGTAATAAAGAAGGAAATCATGTAGCAAAATTTACATCTCATAAGAAAGTATGGTAGAATCTAAATTAAGTTAATGTTGAAAGCTTCTATTTTCTTTTTTAATAAAAACATATTTGATATTACAGAGGATGCTAAGAAATTAGTATTAAAATTGCCTGTTTTCTTACTCAGCTGCCTCAGCAGTTCATTGAGAAAGTTAAAAATAAAAAATAATCTAGAGCAAATGAGATTGTTCAGTAGGCGCAGCCAGTCATTCCCATGTGACACCATCAACAACATAGCTCCCACAATGCTGCCATCTTGACTGCCGAATCTCTAATGATACACTGACTCAGTAACTTAGCCAGGACTGTTATCTTATGCCACAGAATTCTAAATCTTTGCAAGTTCTCAAAATGTCTCAAATATATTGCAACATTATTTATACAGGAAGAGAAGGGATATTAAAGAAATCTGGGGACCTTTGAACAGTCTTTAGTTGTTGATAAGATTTATTTATGGTTGAATCATTTGCCTTTACTTATCTGACTCCAACTCTGTGACAAGAGTTATATTTAATGCAAAGCCTGTGTTCTAAAATTCTTTGTAACATAAGCCTACAATTTTATATATGATCTTCTTGTTAGAAGGTATGTTTTCATTGTGTAGCTACATTACATTATCTATACTCACCCTGGAAAGTTTTGAATTCTTAACACTCTTCTAATGAAATATTTTGTGAGACTAATAGATGGTAAATAACTATGGCTATTCTTTTGTTATCAAGGAAAACTAGCAAAATTAACATACCTTTTTTATTTTGCTATAAAGACAAAATAAAATTTGTACCATGATTTAATCAAAAATTTTGGTTGAATTTTAAATCGAGTGTTCTGTATATGCCAAGATAAGCACAATCCTAACGTAGCTGCTTTCATAGCCAGAACATTGACAGGTAGGTTCAACTACACTGGTCTACAGAAAGACATTTCCAAGTTATAAACACATGATCAAAGATAGGGTTCTTCAACTTCAGAAAAACAAACATACTAACAAACAACAAAACAAAAACCTAAAAAAAAAAAAGATCTTGGAATCACATTACATAGAAACTACCTGATCTTATGTATGTGATTATTTGTAAGAATTTCTTGATATTAGGCTAGATTCATGATCATCAACTGAGAAGAAATTTGGCTCTACTCTTATCATTGAACTCTAAAATAAACATATAATTATGTTAATGACAAACAGGCTCAGAGTTTCCATGAAAGTCACCATATCAGGGTTGCTTCTCTTTTTCTGTCTTCAACTTATTTGCTGTGCCTGCATATTTATCTCTACTTGTATCAGGAATCAATTCCATAATTTAAGTGCATATTTTCTTAGAGTAGCTTTTATTCTTGTTTATATAAAACAGTGGATGTTCATTGATATGGTGATGATATCCAGAAATGGAAAATGTGATTAAACATAAATATCCCTCCTATTGATGGCTGACAAAGATATCTCTGCTACATATGTGGCTAGAGCCATGGGTCCCCCATGTGTATTCTTCGGTTGGTGGTTTAGTCCCTGGGAGCTCTGGGGGTAATGGTTGCTTCATATTGTTGTTCCTCCTATGGGGATGCAAATACCTTTAGCTCCTTGGGTCCTTCCTCTAGCTCCTACATTGGGGAACCCGTGTTCTCTCATGAGACAGCTCTATCAAGCTCCTGACAGTAAGTACTTGTTGGCATCCACAACTGTGTCTGGGTTTGGAAACTGTATGTGGGATGGATCCCTAGGTGGGGCAGTCTCTGCATGGCCTTTCCTTTATTCTCTGCTCCACACTTTGTCTCTGTAAATTAGTGGCCTTCCTTTACTCAAAGGATAAATAGGCTGAGAAAAAATTAAGGAAACAACATCCTTCACAATAGTCACAAATAATATAAAATACCTTAGTGTGACTCAAAGTAAGCAACTGAAAGATCTGTATGACAAGAAAATCATGTCTCTGAAGAAAGAAATGGAAGAAGATCTCAGAAGATGGAAAGATCTCCCATGCTCATGGATTGGCAGGATTAATGTAGGAAAAATGGCCATGTTGTTGAAAGCAATATACAGATTCAATGCGATCTCAATCAAAATTTCAAATCAATTCCTTATACAGTTAGAAAAAAAATTGCATATTCTTCTGGAATAACAAAAAATCCAGGATAGCGAAAAATACTCTCAACAATAAAAGAACTTCTGGGTGATTCAACATCCCTGACCTCAAGCTGTACTATAGAGCAACTGTGATTAAAAACTGCATGGTATTGGTACAGTGACAGGCACATAGACCAATGGAATAGAAATGAAGACCCAGAAATGAACCCACACACCTACAGTCACTTGATCTTTGACAAAGGAGCTAAAATCATCCAGTGGGAAAAAAAAGACAAATTTTTTCTTCTTTTTTTTATTTTTATTACGTATTTTCTTAATTTACATTTCAAATACTATCCTGAAAGTCTCCTATACCTTACCCCCCCACCCTGCTCCCCAACCCACCCACTCCTGCTTCCTGGCCCTGGCATTCCTCTGTACTGGGGCATATAATCTTTGTAAGACCAAGGGCCTCTCCTCCCATTGATGGCCAAGAAGGACATCTTCTGTTACATATGCAACTAGAGACAAAGTTCTGTGTGGTACTGGTTAGTTCATCCTAGAGGGTTGACAACCCCTTTAGCTCCTTGGGTACTTTCTCTAGCTCCTTCTTTAGGGGCCCTGTGTTTCATCCAATAGACGTCTGATGGTTAGCATGTTGAATAATGCAAATAAATCCATTCTTATTTCCTTGTACAAAGCTCAAGTCCAAGTTGATCAAGGACCTCCACATAAAACCAAATACACTGAAACTAATAGAAAAAGAGAATGGGGAAGAGCCTTCAACACATGGGCACAGGTGGAAATTTTCTGAACAGAAGACCAATGGTTTATTCTCTAAGTTCAAAAATTAACAAATGGGACCTCATAAAATTGCAAAGCTTCTGTAAGGCAAAGGGAACTGTCAATAGGACAAAACGGCAACCAACAGATTGGGAAAAGATCTTTACCAATCCTACATCAGATGGAGGGCTAATATTAACTATATGCAAAAAAACTGAAGAAGTTAGACCTCCAGAGAAACAAATATCCCTATTCAAAAATGGGCAACAAAGCTGAAGAAAGGATTCTCAATTGAGGAGCACTAAGTGGCTGAGATTCACCTAAAGAGGTGTTCAACATCCTTAGTCACCAGGGAAATGCAAATCAAAACAATCCAGAGATTCCACCTCACTCCAGTCAGAATGGCTTAGATCAAAAGCACAGGAGACAGCAGATGCAGACAAGGGTGTGGAGAAATAGTTGGTGGGATTGCAAGCTGGTACAACCATTGTGGAAATCAGTCTGACAGTTCCTCAGAAAACTGGCCATAGTATTACCTGAGAAGCCACCTATACCACTACTGGGAATATACCTGCCTTAGTCAGGGTTTCTATTCCTGCACAAACACCATGACCAAGAAGCAGTTGGGGAGGAAAGGGTTTATTCAGCATACACTTCCACATTGCTGTCCATCACCAAGGAAGTCAGGACTGGAACTCAAGCAGGAGCTGATTCAAAAGCCATGGAGGGATGTTCTTTACTGGCTTGCTTTCCCTGGCTTGCTCAGCCTGCTCTCTTATAGAACCCAAGACTTCCAGCCCAGAGATGGTCCCACCCACAAGGGGCCTCTCCCTTTTGATCACTAATTGAGAATATGCCTTACAGTTGGATCTCATGGAGGCATTTCCCAACTGAAGCTCCTTTCTCTGTGATAACTCCAGCTGTGTCAAGTTGACACAAAACTAGCCAGTATAATACCCAAAAGACTGTTCAACATATAATAAGGACACATGCTTCACTATTTTCATAGAAGCCTTATCTATAATAGCCAGAAGCTGGAAAAAAATGTCCTTCAACAGAGCAATGGACACAGAAAATGTGGTACAGTGGAGTACTACTCAATATTTAAAAACAATGATTTCATGAAATTCTTAGCCAAATGGATGGAATTAGGAAAAAACATCCTGAGTGAGGTAACCTAGTCATAAAAGAACACACATGGTATGCACTCCCTTTTAAGTGGATATTTGCCCAGAAGCTTCGAATACCTAAGATGCAGTTCATAAACTATATGAAGCTCAAGAAGAAGGAAGACAAAAATGTGGATGCTTCAGTCTTTAGAGGGGGAAACAAATTCTCACAGAAAAAAGTATGGAGAGAAAGTGTAGAGCAGAGAATGAAGGAAAGGCCATGCAGAGACTGCCCTACTTGGGGATCAATCCCATATACAGACTCCAAACCCAGATTCTATTGCAGATGCCACGATATACTTCCTGACAGGACCCTGATATAGCTGTCTCCTGAGAGGCTCTGCCAGAGCCTGGCAAATACAGAGGCTGATGCTCACAGCCAACCATCCAACCATTGGACGGATCACGTGGTCCCGAGTGGAGGAGTCAGAGAAAGAACTGAAGGCTGAATGCCTTTGCAACCCCGAGGAAGAACAACAATATCAACCAACCAGACCAACCAGACCTCCCAGGGATTAAACTACCAATCAAAGAGTACATATGGAGTGACCCATGCTCCAACTGCATAGCAGAGGATGGCCTTGTTGGCTATCAATGTGAGAAGTCCCTTGGTCCTGTGAAGACTAGATGCCCCAGTGTAGGGGAATGGCAGGCTGGTGAGATGGGAATGGGTGAGTGGGGGGCACCCTCATAAAAGCAGTGGGTGGGGGGATGAGAGAGGGAGTTTCCAGAGGGAAAACTGGAGAAAGGGGTTAACATTTGAAATGTAAATGAGTAAAATATACAATAAAAAATAAAAATTCTCATCATCTGGGACCATGAAATAAACCATGATTTCAAATATACACGCTAACATGAATAAGACTTCGGTCAATCAAAGATATCCTAGAATATATTTGAGCAAAGGTATGTATTCGTCAGAACTTGATAAACTGACACCTCAAAATTATGGCAGATTAAAAGAGAAAGGACTGGAATTATTCTAACTTATATTCATCTTTATTAGTTCATTCATGAAAGTAATATTTCCTGTGTAACAGATACAGTTTATTAGAAAGTTTGACCATCTGGTCGTAATATATTAATTACAAAAAGCTATTCTTTGTAAAACTTGATCGAGTATCAATTAAGTAATGATGTCTACTCCTGAAATTTTCAGTTACTGTCTCTGAATGACCTCCTTGCTTATTACATGAAATTTATTTTAAAACACATTTAACTATACTTTTACATGACATTTCCTCATACATGCTTGTATAAAAAAGACAAAAGGGTCTAATGGAAGTTAGAAGAGAGATGCAAAGATTAAGAAAAGAAGGTTCCATATTCCATAAATTATTTTTCAATTAGGTGTATTCCTCAATCCAGTTTTACTGATAAAAATACTTTAAGTGAAAAAGGTTCTATGTACTGGCTGGTTTTGCATGTCAACTTGATATAAGCTGGAGTTATTACAATGAAAGGAGACCCCCTTGAGGAAATGCCTCCATGAGATTCAGCTGTAAGGTATTTTCTCAATTAGAGATCAAGGGTGGGAGGACCCATTATGTGAAGTGCCATCCCTGGGCTGGTAGTCCTCAGTTTTATAAGAAGGCAAGCTGAACAAGCCAGGGAAAGCAAGTCAGTAAGTAAAATCCTTCCATGGTCTGCATCACCTCCTGCTTCCTGATCTGCTTGAGTTCTAGTCCTTACTTCCTTTGGTGATGAACAGCAATGTAGAAGTGTAACCTGTATAAACCCTTTCCTCCCAACTTCCTTTTTGCTCACAATGTTTTGTACAGGAATAGAAAATCTGCCTAAGACAGTCCTGATTTAAATAGGAACAAGTAGAGGCTTTCTGTAAGTCAGGGAAATGTTACAGTTGTGACTGTGAGCCCAAGTGCTCTGCTTCAAGGAAGAATTGGAGCATTGAACAGCATTGGCTTATGATTATATTAGTACCTGGCTAGTACTAAAATTCCTGGCATTCAAATCTATATGGGCATGGAAAATAGATATTATAGTTTTGAAATTAAACTTTAATTACTTATATTTTATGGTCATGTTATCTATAAATATTCTTTTTATATAAATGAATATGAATCACTATTTTCACCTAGAAAGACTAAGTTTACTCCAAGTAAATATTTATGTTTTAATTATATTTTCTTTATATGAATTAATGTCACATTAAATCATCTTATTATTATGTCTTTTTGTCTACTAGTGAAAATTTATACACTTTAAAAGAAATAATATTCAATAACTTAATAAGCCTTGAATCATACATTCTGTGTTAAGCCACATTCTGTGAAGAACAAGGTGTCTATCATAAACACAACAAATAAGAATGTAGAACTCAAGATCACACACTTATGACCATAGATTTAATAGATAGGATCCAACAGACTAGGGATCTGAACCTACCTTGAAGTCTTAGGTAATTTTTTATGTTAAGAAATGAAATGAAAGTACCCAAGGAGCTGAAGGGGTCTTCAACCCTATAGGTGGAAGAATAACATGAACTAACTAGTACCCCCTGAGCTCATGTCTCTAGCTGCATATATAGAAGAGGATGGCCTAGTTGGCCATCATTGGGAAGAGAGGCCCCTTGGTCATGCAGACTTTATATGCCCCAGTACAGGGGAACGCCAGGGCCAAGATGTGGGAGCGGGTGGGTAGGAGGGCAGGGTCAGGAGGGGGGAGGGTATAGGGAACTTTCTGGATAACACTTGAAATGTAAATGAAGAAAATATCTAATAAAAGTTGGAAAAATATTTTCAAAAAAAAAAAAAAGAAATGAAATGTATAATGGTAGAAGTAAAGCTTTCCAGTCTTCCAGCAGTTTCTTTACAAATACATTAGTATTTGATAGAGCTTCACTGTAACTGGGTACCACAGATTTTTTGTTATTTAGGGAGGGGGCACATAGTCTGTGTATGGAGCTCAGTTCCAGTCTGAGGCTTGTATGCACCTCATATCAATACTTAGGTTATAGGTTTACTCCACATTCTTTTAAAATTTTTTTCATTATTATTCTCTATTTTTTTTTAAATCCAGTCATTATCCCCTTCCAGGTCCACACTCTGACTGCTCCTGATCCCCTTCCTCTTCCTCTGTCTCCAAGAGAATGTCTCCACCTCTACACCCCTTCACCACCAGACCACTCCACTCCCTGGGGCCTCAAGACAGAGGTAGGAGGATCACAAGTACTCCCCATCTTAATACCAAATCTTGCCTGATTCCCTTTAGTAAAATCCATCTGTTTAATTTTTTTTCTTTATTTTTAAATTTTTCATTTATTTCTACATTTGAAATTCTAAATGTATTGCCCTAACAAAAATTAGCAGCCACAACGGACGACAATTTGTGTGTTGTTTTCAATCAACTAATACAAGCTTAAAATCATGACAAAGAGCACTTACTAACTACTGGAAAGAGGAAATTAAGCTGTGTACTTTATGACTATAATCACATAAAATTTTCAATAAGTACAAATAAACCAGAAAGAACAGTGACAAAGAGTTCCCCAAGTCATTGTTTTTATTTAATTCCGTTAATGAGAATACTCTCAGACTTGAAAGGTCAGCATGAAATGTCTTTACTGTACAGCAGTAGGAAATGTGTATTGTTTTACTTTATCACTCTAATGCCCAAAGGCTAAAGCTCTAACTAGTATCCAGGAAATATAACCATAATGACAATCATACTAGGTAAGAGAATCTCAGTTTTAATTGTGATCACAATAAAATAAAAATATGTTAAATAGAAGTTCAGTTTACTATCAACACACTTAATCTGGGTGATCTTGTGACCAATCAAATTGACCTAAATAATGCACAATCAATCACTGCAGAGGTTTTGGTAGAGGCGATGGGTCTCAAACAGACTTTCATGGTACTTGCACACTATTGTTTAATTTTCTTTCCCAGTCCTCCCTCTAGGCCACCTTTTCTCTTCTGTTTCAAGCTCTGTGCACACCTTAAAGCTGTCTGTAGATATTTATATCCTGGTAGAGATGTGGGAGATATGTTTGACCTTTTTATCCTTAATATGTGATTAAAACTGGAAGCAAAATTAATGTCAAATAACAAATTAGTCAATGGAACATTGTACCGAGTGACAAAAGGACACTTATCCTTCCTCCCTCTGCAAGTTCTCACAACTATTGGTCAGAAGGCACCTTCATCAGTAGCTGCCCTGTTTCTCTGGAGAGTCATGTTCTTTTACTTATAATTTACTAAAGGAAAAAAATTCCTTTGTTTTTGATGTTAGGTATTTCTTTCCCTTCTTCATTTTTCCTTATCTAAATGAATATAAATAATATTAATGATTCCAATTTTGCATGGAGCATGCTTCTAGATGTCATGACTAATAAACAGTGTTGTCATTACTTTTTATTTTTATCATCCCTATACATTCAAATTTATATATGGTCATAGATAAATATAAAATAGTTGATGATTTTAGATACATTATAACCAAATGGACATAGTTTAAAGGTAGTTTTAGAAAGAGTATCTTA
The DNA here is from genome assembly GCA_902729485.2 of Mus minutoides. Classification (NCBI taxonomy): domain Eukaryota; kingdom Metazoa; phylum Chordata; class Mammalia; order Rodentia; family Muridae; genus Mus; species Mus minutoides. The sequence continues at coordinate 105,885 of LR750990.1, forward strand.
TTTTCAGAGACTGGCCATTTCTTATTTTTCCTCATTTTCACTTTCTGTTGTTTTATGAATAACTATATGGCACCAAACCCTAAATAATGTGGTAAGATATTGAACTCTGAGGGATGAATGAGCAAAAGACAGGCAGAGACTGAAATCTTGATAACTTCAAGCCACCATCTCTTCATGAGCTTCATTTTATGAATAACTCCTGCTGTTTGTAGTATATTTTATTTCCCTCAGGAAGAGAAATATATTTTGAAACAATATATCCATCCCCATTCTCCTCCCTCCATGCTCCATCCCACAGGATGGTGTGCTTGGTGGGTTATTAAGAAAATATGTGTTGCTGGAGTTATTCTGTTTATTTCTTCTGAGCATAGCTGGAAGCAAAGGCAAACAAACCATGTCTGTGGTATCCCATGATGTTCTTCATCTCAAAGCTCAAGTAATTTTAACTAAACACATACCTCTCAAATGCTTTACATCAGTGGAAGTCCATAAGGGTTTCTTTCAAGATTTCTTTAACACTTTGCAAGAGTTCATATTCTCCAGACTCTAGTTTATAATTTACTTTTTATGTTACTTCACCAGGAAGTAAAAAGTGAATAGGTGGGTATAAAGTTCTTTATTTATGAGATGTAGTTTCATTTTCTTAACAGTTTTTTTTTTTTTCTAGCCTGCCTCATGCTTCTAAATCTATCAGTGAGGAAACAAAAGATCACACTTTTCCTTTTTTTGATTTCTCATCAGCTTGATTATCTGGACATTTTATGATCATTTTTGCTGTATAACATAGTCTCTGTTTACCAAATATGTGTTTTCCCAATACAAGATTAATAAAATAATAGTTCCTTAAAGACTGATGCTCCCCTCACATCTTCTCTTTGTATAATAGATGATTTATTCAAAGACATTTAGAAATAGATTATCAGAAGTCTACTTTATAATTTCATGACATTTCTTATTCCTTTACAACATAGAGCAGGCAAAGATTTTTTATGTGAAATTTTCCTGTTATAGTTTTGTGGAAACTAATACAGAAAATAATTTTTAACACATGTAAGAAGCATAAGCTTGAGAACCAACAAAGAACAGTCACTATGAGAGAAAATTTAATTTTTATAACATATGAGGAAAGAATTTTATAATATTTTGTTATTAGGATTAGTTGATAGAGAAAAATCCAATTTGATTTAGCAAATTCTAGTTTGAAACTAGATAATTAGGCAATGAATCTAATCTGCAGCTTTCTGCTGTGGATATTCTTATATGTATAATCCATACATTTCTGTTTGGGAAGGCTGAATTTGATATAATCCATTAAGAATTGATAAAAAACTAATATGAGACAGTGCCAAAATAGGATAACGCATAACATATTCCAAGGGAAAAATCAGAATGACCTGATTTTTAAATCAGCTTATATTTTACTAACACAAAGAAAAATTAGAATACTAACTTATTTGGAAAACCAATGGTAGAGAGGATTTAACAAATATCAGACTTACTTTTTTTTTTAATTAGATATTTTCTTTATTTACATTTCCTTTTTAAATTAGATATTTTCTTTATTTACATTTCAAATGCTAACCTGAAAGTTCCCTATACTCCCTTCCCTGCCCTGATCCCCCACCCGCCCACTCGCACTTCCTGGCCCTGGCATTCCCCTGTAATGCTGCATATGAAGTTTGTAAAACCAAGGGGCCTCTCTTCTCAGTGATGGCCTACTAGGCCATCTTCAGCTACATATGCATCTAGAGACACAAGCTCTTGTTGTTCCACCAAAAGGGTTGTAGGCTCCTTCAACTTCTTGGGTAATTTCTCTAGCTCCTCCATTGGGGGCTCTGTGTTCCATCCTACAGATGGATATGAGCATCCCTGTCTGTGTTTGCCAGGCACTGGCATAGCCTCACTTTAGATAGTTATATCAGAGTCCTTGCAGCAAAATCTTGCTGGCATATGCAATAGAGTCTGGATTGGGTGGATGATTATGGGATGGATCCCCGGGTGGGGTAATCTCAGGATGGTCCATCCTTTTGTCTTAGCTCCAATCTTTGACTCTGTAACTCCTTTCATGGGTGTTTTGTTCTCTATTCTAAGAAGGAATGAAGTATGCATACGTTGGTTTCATTCTTCTTGATTTTCTTGTGTTTTGTAAGTTGTATCTTGAGTATTCTAGGTTTCTGGGCTAATATCCACTTATCAGTGATGCATATCAAGTGACTTTTTTGTGATTGGGTTAACTCATTAAGGATGATTTCCTCCAGATACATCCATTTGCCCAAAAATTTCATAAATTCATTGTTTTTAATAGCTGAGTAGTACTCCATTGTGTAAATGTACCATAATTTCTGTATCCATTCCTCTGTTGAGGGACATCTGAGTTCTTTCCAGCTTCTGGCTATTATAAATAAGGCTGCTATGAACATAGTGGATCATGTGTTCTTTTTACCAGTTGGAACATCTTCTGGGTATAAGCCCAGTAGAGGTATTGCTGGATCTTTCGGTAGTACTATGTCCAATTTTCTGAGGAACCTCCAGACTGATTTCCAGAGTGGTTGTACCAGCTTGCAATCCCACCAGCAATGGAGGAGTGTACCTCTTTCTCCACATCCTCACCAGCATCTGCTGTCATCTGAGTTTTTGATCTTAGCCATTCTGACTGGAGTGAGGTGGAATCTCAAGGTTGTTTTGATTTGCATTTCCCTGATGATTAAGTATGTTGAACATTTTTTCAGGTGCTTCTCTGCCTTTAGGTATTCCTCAGTTGAGAATTCTTTGTTTAGCTCTGTAGCCCATTTTTTTTTCAACTTTTATTAGATATTTTCTTCATTTACATTTCAAGTGTTATCCAGAAAGTTCCCTATATCCTCCCCGCTCCCGGCCCTGCTACCCTACCCACCCGCTCCCACCCCCTGGCCCCAGCGTTCCCCTGTATTGGGGCAAATAAAGTCTGCATAACCAAGGGGCCTCTCTTCCCACTGATGGCCAACTAGGCCATCCTCTTCTATATATGCAGCTAGAGACACGAGCCCAGGGGGTACTAGTTAGTTCATGGTTATTCTTCCACCTATAGNTCTTCCCACTGATGGCCAACTAGGCCATCCTCTTCTATATATGCAGCTAGAGACGCGAGCCCAGGGGGTACTAGTTAGTTCATGGTTATTCTTCCACCTATAGGGTTGAAGACCCCTTCAGCTCCTTGGGTACTTTCTCTAGCTCCTTCTTCCTTGGGAACCCTGTGTTCCATCTAATAGCTGACAGTGAGCTTCCACCGCCATGTTTGCCAGGCATTGGTATATTTTCCCCTGAGACCTCTATATCCGGGCCCTTTCAGCACCATCTTGCTGGCATATACTATAGAGTCTATGTTTGGTGACTGATTGTGGGATGGATCCCTGGCAGCTGCAGTCGTTGGGTCCATCCTTTGGATTGAGCTGCACAAATGCTCATTTTTAATGGGGTTATTTGATTTTCTGGAGTCCAGTTTCTTGAGCCCTTTGTATCTATTTGATATTAGTCCCCTATCGGATTTAGGATTGGTAAAAATCCTTTCCCAATCAGTTGGTGGCTTTTCTGTCTTATTGACCTTTTCTTTTGCCTTATAGAAGCTTTGCAATTTCATGAGGTCCCATTTTTCAATTCTTGATCTTACAGCACAAGCCGTTGCTGTTCTGTTTAGGAATTTTTCCACTGTTCCCATATTTTCGAGGCTTTTTTTTTTCATTTTTTCCAACTTTTATTAGATATTTTCTTCATTTACATTTCAAGTGTTATCCAGAAAGTTCCCTATTCCCTCCCCCCTCCCGGCCCTGCTCCCCTCCCCACCTGCTCACACATCTTGGCCCTGGCGTTCCCCTGTACTGGGGCATATAAAGTCAGCATGACCAAGGGGCCTCTCTTCCCAATGATGGCCAACTAGGCCATCCTCTTCTATATATGCAGCTAGAGACATGATCTCAGGGGGTACTAGTTAGTTCATGTTATTCTTCCACCTATAGGGTTGAAGACCCCTTCAGCTCCTTGGGTACTTTCTCTAGCTCCTTCCTTGTGAACCCTGTGTTCCATCTAATAGCTGACTGTGAGCTTCCATCTCCATGTTTGCCAGGCATTGGTATAGTCTCCCACGAGACAGCTATATCCTGGCCCTTTCAGCACTATCTTGCTGGCATATGCTATAGTGTCTATGTTTGGTGGCTGACTGTGGGATGGATCGCTGGCAGCTGCAGTCATTGGGTCCATCCTTTGGATTCAGCTTCACACATGATCTCTGTAACTCTTTCAATGTGTGCTTTGTTCTTAATTCTAGGAAGGGGTGACGTGTCCACATTTTGATCTTCCTTCTTCTTGAGTTTCATGTGTTTTTTAAATTGTATCTTGGGTAATCTAGGTCTCTGGGCTAATATGCACATATCAGTGAGTGCATGTTATGTGAGTTCTTTTGTGATTGGGTTACTTCACATAGGATGATGGCCTACAGATTCATCCATTTGCCTAGGAATTTCATATATTTATTGTTTTTAATAGCTGAGATTTTCGAGGCTTTTATTCACTTTCTCCTCTATAAATTTCAGTGTCTCTGGTTATAATTGGAGTTCCTTGATCCACTTAGACTTGAGCTCTGTACAAGGCCCCTTGGTCTAGCAAATGTTATATGCCCCAGTACAGGGGAATGCCAGGTCCAAGAAGTGGGAGTGGGTGGGTAGGGGAGCTGGGTGGGGGAAGGGTACAGGGAACTTTTGGGATAGCATTTGAAATGTAAATGAGGAAAATATCCAATAAAAAATAAAAAAAGAACATGCAGACCAGCAGGGGAAGTATAAGTGTTCTATTATCACTCAATACAGTGTGCCGTTGATTAATCCATTATTTGACATTAAATTTTCCTCCAGTTTCAATCACATATATTAAAAGTGAAACATATTTCTCACATCTCTACAAAGTTATAAATATCTACAGATAACTTTAAGGTGTTTGCAGAGCTTGAAACAGAAGGGAAGAGGTGGCCTAGAGGGAGGACTGGGAAAGAAAATTACACTATAGTGTGGAAGTACCATGAATGTCCTTTTGAGACACATGCCTGCCACTAAAACCTCTGCAATGATTGCGCATTAGTTAGGTCAATTTGATTCGCTATAAGATCATCCAGGTTAAGTGTGCTGATAGCAAACTGCAATTCTATTTAACACTTGTCACAATGCATCTAGATCATTATTTGGGCATTAATTTTTCTACCAAATTTAATTGCATATATTAAGAAAAAAGAGATTGTGAATGACTTGTACACTGCTTATATTCTAGACAAAACTCTAAGATGTCGTCTCTGATTTCCATCACACAGAAATTCTTACAGGTTATTTTATTGAACAGCAATTGGGGACACCCATGTTGGAGACTTGCATAGTTAATCAACTTCCTAGTTGGTTGAACTTAAGATTGGAACATTATACTTTAAGAACTTTACTTAGAGTCTCTTATATCCCTGTTGTCTTGTACTTTCTAAAAATTATCTCAGATCCCACCCCACACTGCTGAATATTTCCCTTCATTCTCCTGGCCCTTGGGACTTCTCTCTTGTCTCCCCTGATACCTGAACCTGTCTTTTTTCCCTCTCCCTCACCTCTCACACCCAGGTTCATCCTTCCCTCTGCCTCCCCATAAGTATTTTGTTCCACTTTTTTTTTCCACGTGGGAGAGGTTTATTGAATGGGTAGGAGGAAAGAGAAGAGGAAAAAGAGAGAAAGAGGGGGGAGAGAAGAGATAGAAGAAAAAAAGGCTGTTCCACCTTTCAAATGGGATTGAAACATGAGATTGCAACCCCATAGGAAGAACAACACTATGGACTAACTTGGCCCCTCAGAGCTCCCAGAAACTAAGCCATCAACCAAAGAGCCTATGTGTGCTAGTTTGTGGACCCTGTTACATATTTAACAGAGGATTGCCTTGTTTGACCTCAGTGGGAGAGGATGCTCTTGGTCTTGTGGAGGCTTGATGCCCTAGCCTAGGAGGATGCTAGAGCAATGTGGTGGGAGTAGATGGGTGGGTGGGGGAGTACCCTTTTAGAGACAGAGGGGAGGGAGAATGGGGTTGGAGGTTCATGGAGGGAGGACTGAGAAGAGGTAGAACATTTGAAATGTAAATAAATGAAATAATTTTAAAAAGAACTTTACTTAATTGGGTGAGAAGCATCTCATCTCTCTTGTGAGGTGGTTAAAATGAGAGATTCTAGGTATGAGATAGATTAAAAGTGAGATGTGTTTTCCTATTACTGACTGAAGATATACAAAAGATATGGAAAGAAGCTAGCATCTCTCCAAGCATCAATAAATTTATTCAGTGCTTGGAAGAAGTTTCTTCTAGACATTCAATCTAAAATTACATGTTGCTGAAACATGGTATTTTCTTTTTTTGTTGTTGTTTTTGTTTTTGTTTTTTGTTTTGTTTTATTTTATTTTATTTTTTATTAGATATTTTCTTTTTTTTTTCAACTTTTATTAGATATTTTCTTCATTTACATTTCAAGTGTTATCCAGAAAGTTCCCTGTATCCTCCCCCCTCCCGGCCCTGCTCCCCTACCCACCCGCTCCCATCCCTTGGCCCCAGCGTTCCCCTGTATTGGGGCATATAAAGTCTGCATAACCAAGGGGCCTCTCTTCCCACTGATGGCAGAAACATGGTATTTTCTAGAGGGGCATGAGTTCTCATATCTTTACGGAAGTTCTTTGAGACTCAGGATGCTGTAAGTGAAATGGAGTACTTAAAACTCAGGAAGTAAATAAAGCAGCCGCTCAGGAAGTCCCTGAGTATGACCAGCTTCATGAGCTATAACTTCATCCACAAATTAATGACCTAGTTATTACTGTGCAAACAATAATAACTAGGGTTGCTCAGGGAACTGTGACATAACCTGAACTTACTAGAAAGAATTCACACCAAAAAAGCTGCTTGCTAGAGACTGTCAGAACTGTGAAGCTACATGAAATGTATATAGTAAGTTCCAAATTACTAGTTTCTATAAATTGTCACCATATTGGCTAGACTTTGATATCTGATTCTTAAGTCATTTCTGCTCCTGCAATTAACCCCACATCTATATTTCTGTAAGGAAACATAACATTGGTTCACTAGTTTAGACATTGCCATACAGGTCTTTACTCTGCTACTTGTTCCCTAGCTACAGTGAGTACATATTTCTTCATATCACACCTGGAATGGTGTTACAGAAACAAGAAAATACTAGATTTTACATTAGTATTACCATATAGCATTAGGATTTGACAGTGATTTAAACAGATTCATAGCTTGAAATGAGAAACACAACATCACCATCTTGCCAGATCATATTTCTATGCGACCCACAGCAACTATCCAGGCAAATGACTGGCAGAAAATACCTACAAATAGAATTCCTTTGAAATAATAACATTGATACTCAGTAAAGATGAACTCAAACACTTTTAAGAAAATTATTATAGTAATAATATTAGAGGTTATAAATCAGATTTTATAGTAGTTAAACTAAATCTGTAACCTCAGAAAGTTTCTATATAAAATGTCAGAAAAAAATAACTGAAAATAAGTGAACAGATAACAGTCAACTCATTTAATTTTGTATCCATTATATACCTTGGCAAAACTGTTTAGTCAAATTTTTCTTTAAAAATTTTTAAATGTATATCATTATATTATGCATATCATTATATTATATGCTTTATAATTGTAGTGATTCCTAACTCCATTATTGATTCCTGTAGTGTAATGATATTTTTCTCAGAAGTAAACTTGAAATGTAAACTTATAACATTATACAATTGATAATTTATCAGATTTATACAGATGATTATTGTATATTAGTCACATTTAGAATTCCTATATACAACATATTATAGAGAATAAAAAAAAGTTAACTTGTTCATAGTGCATGACTCAGTCAGTAAATTGCTTTTGTTGCAAATACTAGAGTTTGACTTCACTCTGAAGAATTAATATTAAGAATGGCTTTATAATGGCTTTGCAAACCTCAGACTCACTGTTTAACTATCAAGTTCAAAGACAATGAGATATCTGAAAGATACCAACTAGAAAGGAAAAAAAAAAAAAGGCAAAACCCAAGGGACAACACCCAAAGTTGTCCTGAGTCTTCCACATACATAACGATTTATACTCATATACAAGCGGAAATCCACAAGTGCGCACACACATATACACACATGCTTTCACACATTCATGTTCAGTAAACACATTGAGTTGTTCAACAATCTATTGGTATCATTTTTTTGAGTGAAGATAAATTTATGTTTTCCCTAGAAAAATCACAGAATCACAATTTCTACCTAAGAAGGAAGGCACGGAATGAAATGTTATTTGGAAGGACTGATTTCATATATTCTGGGATGGGTAATGAGACATGAATTAAGATTGTAATGCTTCTGTGGAGTTAAAAATCCTGACATGGCTCTCCATTCCTACATGGTAGCAATAGTCTACACATCTTGTGGTTTCATACACCACATGATGGTGGATATGATGACATCAAGACTGAGCCTTCTGAAAGTGGAGCATCTTTGGCAGTGATTCTGGAGTGAAATGTCCCTGTATGTCCTATAGGGTATGGTTCCTTCATTAATATTGTGTACCTTGTATAACGATGCTACCATATAGTAATGAAATAGTGACTATACTGTAATTATTAAAAGTAGCAGGGATAAGATGACTTCATAAGCAGACTGTAGTAGCAATTGTGTGGCTTTTGCTGTTAGTATTGAGTCATAAAATTAAGTCTCATCTGTCTGTCCAGAAATAACTCACTTGTGTAAGAAAGCAACAAAATAAGAATATGATAGAAACCTCACACTGTGTTAGACTCTGACTGAGCGTCACATAGAACTGGAGAATGAGATGAAAGTATCAGTTTGCTACTTCCTGTCAGTAGCAGGATCTAAGAAAAATAGCACAACCATTCCTCTGATGCCAATTCATGAAACATACAAAAATAATCATACAAGGAGGAAGCACGTGTATGGAAAAAATTAGAAGTGATATTTCTCAAATCTGAGCTTTAAAACAGAAGAAAAAATTAGGATTCTCAACCATTAATAAAGTCCCAACATATCATCAGCAAATACTGGCCAGACTGTCTGAATTTTGGACAGTCTTAAATGAGAAATAAACATATTTGTCTATGCTTGGTTTCTTGAACTTGTGGGAAAAATGGGGAAAATCTTAGTACTGTAGAAGCAGATAAATTGAGTAGTACATGTACTAACACATTCTAAACATAAAGAGTTCAAAATTCTGAGGAAAATATGAGGAAAATCAGTCCTTGCTAGAGTGGCTCATTAAGGGTATTTGGGACACTTGGTTGTTTCTAGTTGAGATCACCAAGAAAATCAAGCACTAATGAACATCAAAGGACAAAGAGTATTTAGAAAATTTTGCCTGAGAAAGTTAATGCTTGATATACAGTTCACCAAACAATGATAGGACTCTGTTAACATCAGAGTTATTAATGTGGTTGATCCAGCAGAGGAGACTTTGGAACAAGCATGTGGTCCAGCAGACTGGCTGAACTCTGTAATGAGACAGTATTTTACAAGGTTGAAAAACTCTGACTGATATTCATGGCTTATTAAAGAATATAAGTTTGTTTCAAGAAGTGTTAAAGCGCTCAGGATGGAGAAAAGAGAGCCAACAAAGGGGCTAAGTTACTCCAAGGAAAGAGCAGGAGGTCCTAGAGGAAAAAAAAATAACTAAGTTACAAATGCTCTGACAGTGACTTTCTGAAGGCCTTTAACTCAAAGAAGAAATAAATGATATGACGGTACAGAAGAAAAAGATTAAAGTTATTCCAGAGTGAGAGCTCTAAAGCCATTAGCCTAATGGAGGTAAGCATGCACTGAAGATGGTTTTTCCTTCAGCCTGTCAATTAGTAGGGTGCTGCACAGTGAGAGTGTGGGTCTGGGATCTCCTTGGAATCAGAAATGGAGACATGATAAGCATGGGAAGGTAGAGCACAGGTCTAGAATCCCACTGGACTTAGTTAGGTTACATGTGCAACCCATGAGGTATATCAGATGTGTGGGAATGAGCTATGTCTTAATAGAGTTTCTATTGCTCTGATAAAACACCACAACCAAAAGCAAGTTAGGGAGAAGAGGGTTTCTTTGGCTTACATCTCTACATTGTAGTCCATCATTGAAAGAAGCCAGGACAGGAAATCATACAGGGCTCTGAAACTTGGGAACAGGGCCTGTTTCAGAGGTCATGGAGGAATGCTGCACACTGACTTGCTTCCCATTGTTTGCTCAACCTGATTTCTTATAATACCTGACACTACCAGGCCAGGGCAGGCACCACCCATAATGGTCTGGACCCTTCCCTATAAATCACTATTAAGAAAATGTCCTTCAGGTTTGCCTACAGCCCAGTCTTATATGAGCATTTACTTAACTGAGGTTTCTTTCTCTCTGGTGATTTTAGCTTGTGACAAGTTGACATAAAACTAGCAGTACATGCATGCATACATATTTCATTATACACTTAAGACCTCTGTCTCTCTGCTTATACAAATCCTTTCCTAGTTAGAGTGTATGAAATGTTCTTATTTTCTGAATGCATTTTTATTGGACTATATTCTAAAAAATACTTTGACAGAGCATAGCTTTTCACACTGAATATCACTATCCATAAACCTTTAGAAGTTATTATCCATCATTTTCTGGAGTCCTTTGCTGCCACTAAGAAATCTTCTGACACTGCAAATGTTTAGAGAAATACTTTAGCTGTTTTCTCTTTAATATTTTGCAGAAGCCTCTCCTTCTGCTACAATCTCTACTACATAACTGAAGAAATGGCTGCAGTATAATTCACAAGGATCAACTGTGAATTAGGAGGTTGTAGACCCATCCATACCCAAATTGTTCTTTTGGATGAAAAAATGGATAAAAATTATGAATGTTTCTATAATGAATTATTTTGTTAATTAAAAATAAATTCTTCCCTTATACAGTACATGCCTACATTTCCTCTCAGATTCCTCTTTAGAAAAGAGCAGGCCTCCAGAGGAAGACAGCCAAACATTACAAAACAAGATAAATAAGACAAGGTGAAAGCCATCATATCAAAGCTGGACAAGACAATCAAATACAAGGAAAAGAGTCTTGAGAGCAGGAAAAGGAATCAGAGACGTACCTGCTCCCACTGATCACATTTCTTTGATGTAGAATAGTAGTGTCACTTACACAAAGGAGAAGTGAACTGAACAATCCTCTCTGTCTCTGTAAAAGGTTAATTTATATAAATCTGGAGTGACTTACAGATGTGTAACATCATCTAGAAGAACAGAAAGGACGCTAGTTAAAAAGTTTAAATGAGGGCTAGAGAGATGGCTCAGCAGTTAAGAACACTGACTGCTCTTCCAGAGGTCCTGAATTTAATTCCCAGCAAGCACATGGTGGCTTACAACCACCTGTAATGGGACCTAACGCCCTCTTCTGGTGTGTCTGAAGACAGCTACAGTGAATATAAAATAATTCTTTTTTTTTTTTTTTTTTTAAAGAAGTTTCCTGTCAACAAGCACATCTTCCCATTTACAATAGTGTCTGGGTTTGGAGCCTATATATTGGATGGATCCTCGGGGTGGGAGAGTCTCTGGATGGCCTTTCCTTCAATCTCTACTCCACATTTGGTCTCCATACTTCCTCCTTAGAGAATTTGTTTTTCCTTCTAAGAAGGACTGAAGCATCCACATTTTTGTCTCCTTCTTCTTGAGCTTCATATAGTTTATGAACTGCATCTTGGGTATTCCAATCTTCTTGGCTAATATCCACTTATAAGTGAGTGCATACCATGTGTGTTCTTTTGTGGCTGGAGTACCTCACTCAGGATTATATTTTCTAATTCCATCCATTTACCTAAGAATTTCACGAATTCGTTGTTTTTAAGAGCTGAACAGTGCCCCATTGTGTAAATGTACCACATTTTCTGTATCCATTCCTCTGTTGAGGAACATCTGTGTTCTTTTCAGCTTCTAGCTATTATAAATAAGACTTCTATGAACATACTGGCACATATGCCCTTGTTATATGTTGAAGAATCCTTTGGGTATATGCCCCAGATTTCTGAGGAACCATCAGACTGATTTCCCCAGTGATAGTACCAATTTGCAATCACACCAACAATAGAGAAATGTTTCTCTTTTCCACATCCTTGCCAGCATCTGCTGTCACTTTAGTTTTTCAACTTAGCCATTCAAAATGTTTCTGTATTACAGAGGTCACATATGAAAGTTCCATTTGACATTTCTTTTTCTCCCATTTTTAAAGTTGAAGTAGTCTTGCGACAGGATCTGATTTCGCTAAAGATCAACCCCTTTATTCTTTGTGATCAGAAGACTTTGGCTGGTTTTTAAATTTGATCCTAGATTTCTATGATCATCATATAAATTCTACTGGTAGTGTGGCTCCTCAGCATTAGGATGTGATATGATAGGAGAGAATACATAAGATAACTTAAAGGGATGCTTTAGTGGAAAGTTGGACAATATTTAATTATTATTATTATTGTAATGCAAGAAAAAGAGGTTAGAAAAACTGTATCACACTTTAGTGAGATGGTGGCTGTCAGAGATCAATATCATACTTCCAGTTCTCACCTTTCTCCCTCAGTACTTTCATCTTTTTCTAAATATTTATTTATTTATTTATTTATTTATTTATTTATTTATTTATTTCCCGAATACTACCCATCATCCCAGTCTCTAATATCAGGCTCTATGATTTTTTTGATTCCAGGACTGGGTTAATGGATGCCCACATACTTTTCTGGATTAATGTGGCCTCTATAAATTCACATTCAAATCCTTAACTTTGTGGTGCTTTTGAAAGAAAACGGTGGCTGGGAAAACAAAGACAGACACTATCTCCGAGTAAAAGGACAGAAAAAGTTCTTCCAAGCAAATGATCCCAGAAAACAAGTTAGAGTTGCCACCCCAATATTCAATAAAATAGACATTCAACTAAAATTTATCAAGCATGATGAGGATGGACACTTCATATTTGTACTGGCTGGTTTTGTGTGTCAACTTGACACAGGTTGGAGTTATAACCAAGAAAGGAGCTTCAGCTGGGGAAGTGTCTCCATAAGATCTGGCTGTGAGGCATTTTCTCAATTAGTGATTAAGGGGGGAGGGCCCCTTGTGGGTGGTACCATCTCTGGGCTGATAGTCTTGGGTTCTATAAGAAATCAAGCTGAGCAAGCCAGGTGGAGCAAGCCAGGTGGAGCAAGCCAGGTGGAGCAAGCCAGTAAAGATCATCCATCCATGGCCTCTGCATCAGCTCCTGCTTCCTGACTTTCTTGAGTTCCAGTCCTGACATACTTTGGTGATTAACAGCAATGTGGAAAGTGTAAGCTGAATAAACCCTTTCCTCCCCAACTTGCTTCTTGGTCATGATGTTTGTGCAGGAATAGAAACCCTGACTAAGACAATATTCATCAAAGAAAAATAATCCACCAGGAGAAAGTCTCAATTCTTCACAATTATACCCCAAATGGAAAGGTACCCACACATTCATAAAAGAAACTTTACTCTCTAGATCCATAGTTTTACCTGGAATGTCCCAATACCAAAATACAAAACAAAACAAAACAAAACCAACCAAAAAACCCCAAACAATCCAGCTATTTTTCAATGATTTATATATCATTGATATCACAGAGACCCTGGAACCATTATCAAATATTTCCACTAAACTTTTCAAAAAAGATGAGACTAAGCTATCTGGAAGGTAAAGGGTTTCAGGGATAGAAGTTTTCTGTGTAACACCCATGCTGTGTTGGGCTTTTTCACATGCCTGTTTGTGACCCATTTTTAGGTAGGTAACCCTTCCCTCAAACTCTTTAAATGCACTAACATATTCCTTTGTTAAGAGAACTGAAATAATGGCCTAAGTGGGTCACTAGAAATATGACCGTGCTTCTGCAGGAAAAGTCATTCAGCAATAGAGCATACAAATATCTCCATAGTTGATAGTTTCCATTATGCTCATGCATATGTCCCTTCCCAGGACCTTCTGTCCTATAGTCTTTTGTTTCAAGACTTTGGTTAATCAATCAGTCAACCATTTGCCATTAACCATATGTCTATTTATGGAAGCTAAAGTCTGAAATTTCTACTAAGTAGGAGCCCTTCCTTTATATGGAAAGTTTAGTTCTTTACAAATAAATTGTTGTGGGATTTTAGTTGCTAATTTGTGAGGTATAAGTGTTCGGATTCTTATTACAATAAGCAATGCTCATATGAATACCTTACCACAGGTTAATGGTAAACACATGGACATATTTTCCATTAGAAATTGAGAAAATTGCTATTTCATTTTATACAAAAATCAAAGTGTTTTTCTAATTAATTATGATCATTTTTGTTCTATTAGCAGCATATAAAAGTTTCTAATGCTTTATATCTAGGAACATTAATTGATAGAATGTCTGCACTTTATTTCTTTTGTCTTTATTATTTCATTCATATCCCTGTCTGACGAATGTGTTGTGAAATTGAAATGAGTATACTGTGGACATTTCTTTTATACTCAGGATATCTTTAGGAAAGAAAATTAAAATGTTGCCACTTTATCCTGTTAATGTGAAATTAACAGAATTGATTGGTAACATTTTATCAGATTGTGTTTATCTGAAGAAAAGAACAGTCATATTACAGTCTATGCAAATTAAAATATTAATATTTAAATTCTTGTTTGAGTTATTACAGGTCCTTATACTAAACACAAGGTTCATATTGTCTTAATATTATATTGTCTTTAAAGAAAGCAATAAGTATAGAAACTAGTTGTGATTGTTATTAACAGTGATGTGTTTTAATCAATGGTACTTGCTATGCTTTAGAAATTAAAATGTATAAACTGTGATGTAAGAAAAGGTATTGCTTTGAGTTTTTTTGATGACTACCTACATTTATTTCTCAAATGTTAAATTACTTATTGGATTTGTGTTTAAAATTTTGCAGTGTAAAATTATGTCCTTTTCACATTATTTATTACAACTTTTGTGTTTTATTTGTTTTAAGAATATGAGTTTGGCAGACTTAGCCCATTAAAATAATATTCTCCAACCAATATCTGATTTGACTTAAGAATGACTCCTGAGATGAAACCCATCTGTAATACTGCTGAGGGGTCAAGAATTAGAGACTATAAAACTAAGTAACCTAGCCAAAAATTACTATTTTTCTACCAAAGAAAATGTATCTATAATATGACTTCTAATGATATTCTCCTTGCTCAGGCATCTTCGGAGAAATTTCTTCCTGTAGAATATAGAAACAAATACAGAAGTCCACAGAAAGACAATGTGCCAAGAGTGAGAGGCCTTGAAACATTAAGGCTCAATCAGCACCATATCCCTCCTCTCACAGTTCAGGCAGAAGAGAAAGGGCCATAGCATGATACTTGCTTGGTGATCTTTAGTTTCCTATAAATTTATTTTTCATCACTACATTTATTTCAGCTTTGAGAAAATATCTGTCATTATTTTTATGCTAGATTTGTTACAAAAATCTTCTATCTTTTCATGATAGAAAATTAAAGTTAAAGTCAACATCACAAAGACAGCAAAAAACTAATTCAAATAATGTCATCATTTCTGCACTTGTGTATGTCCACATGAAAGTCCATCAATTCAGAAGTCAGAAAGAGTACTAGTTAAAACATCCAAGTGCAGTGGCTGAGAAATATTTAATAAAACATTAAAAATCCTTAGCTGTCAAGAAAATGCAAATCAAACTGATTTTAAGATTCCATTTTACATCTCTCAATATGGCTAAGACAAAAACTACAAGTATGAACTCATACAGGCAAGGATGTGAAGCAAGAGGACCACTCCTCCATTGCTGGTGGGATTGTAAACTTGGACAGGCACATGGAAATAATATGACATTTTCTCCAAAAATTTAGAATTGATCTACCATAAGATTTAGCTTTACAATTCTTGAGCATATACATATGCTACTATGCTACATATGCTATATGAATATACATATTCATCCTTCTACAGGGACATTTGCTCAGCTATATTCATAGTGCCTTTTTACATAATAGCCAGAAATTGAAAACAACCTAGGTATCCCTCAACTGAAGAATGGATAAAGAAAATGTGGTATACTTACACAATGGAATATTACATAGCTTGTAGGAGAAATGACATCATGAAATTTGCAGATAAATGAACAAGGCTAAAAAAACCCAACTTCCTGAGTAATAGAACCCAGCCCCAGAAAGACAAACAAGGTATATACTCACTTTTAAGAGAATATTAGGTATTAAGTAATGGATAATCATACTACAATCCATAGACCTCGAGAGGTTAGATAAAAAGAAGTGTCTGGGGAGGATACATGGATCTCTCTGGGAAAGGAAAGTAAAATAAATTTTGTGTTGGGACAGCCTATGCGTGGTGATAGCAACAAGAAGGATCAGGTAGGGGATGGAGGGAGGATTTGATTAAGTGGGGATTTAGGGAGCAATGTGGAAACCTAGTACATTGGAAACTTCTTGGAATCTATGAAGATGAACCTAGGCGGGTACTCTTAATACTGGAAGATATGGAGCTTGAACCAGTCATCTTATGCAACCAAGCTATGCTCCCAGTGGCAGGAGTAGAACACAAACCCAGACACCAATCCTAAGAACATAACCTATCCTGTCTGCAAGATGCACTAAGACAAAGGTAGCTCAAAGCTTGTGGGTGCACCTGACCTATGACTGAAACAACTTGAGTCCCATGTCACAAGAGGAAGCATATGCCCAACACTGCCTATTTGGAAAGAATCTAGAAGGCAGATGCTCAGATAACTAGAATATAACCAAACAAAACTGACAAAAACAAACAAACAAGTAAACAAAAACCCAACAAAAGTCAGTGGAATGATTACTAATGATACTCTGCTAGACTCATAGCTCCAGGACTAGACAGATGTCAGATACCTACATATTTGCCTGAATGTCTGTGTAAGCGTTTTACAAGATTAGATTTTTCTTACTTATATGCCTAAAAGAATCAAACACTATTGTACATCCTAAGCTATCTTTATAAAATCAGACAGAATGAGCAGAAATTTATGTACTAATTTTATCTGACAGTGTTTTGGATAATAACATGCTTTCATCTGAAATTTTTGGCTGTTTCTTCAGTCTCAGATTTTTAACCTTAAGATTAAAGTATCTTGCTTAATTTGTACAGCAGTTATTTATGTGGCATTATCTTAGGGAACAACCCATGATTCTACCATCTGAACAAATTATTTGATAGGTCTAGGTCATTGATTTTTCTAACCTGAATTTTTAACTGATACGAGATTAATTGTATGACATGAATGAATATAATAAAATATGTAGGTCAGTTTCAGGCACATGCTCAACTCTCTGAAACTATATTCAAAATATTATTAGTGTTCTATCATTGTTATTTTTGTCATTATTTGCAGTTCTTATCAGGCAGGCCATACTTTATAAAGTAAAATCATTTGGAGAAGTCTCTAAATTTCTTATTCTTTCTCTACTAACAAAAATTACTTATTCTATACTAAAACCTATAAATATATTTCTTGAGATTCTACTATTTGAAAATGATTCTTACGCCCTTCAAATCTCTTATCAATTGCTTAACAATATTTCTCTATTTTAGATTACTATTCTTTCAAATCAGTTTTGACACCAAGCATGTCTCTTCTCCAATTAATCTGAAACTCAATTTACAAACTAAATGCACAAAACACTAAAAATTTGTATGTTTGAGTTGACAAATCCAGAAAGATTTATTCTTTTAAAAGGCCATTATATATTCTGTGAAAAAATTCATGTAAAACACTGTAGTCATATAAATCCTCATCCCCAACTCATCCTTGACCAACACCAACACTCCATCCAGCAGCATGCCACCTACATGATAGACCATATGATAAGTGATGTACAAGAGGAGCTCGAATTGTTGGAATAACTGCTTTATTTACACACTGCTGTAGTTTGAATGAAATCCCTAAAATTTATGTGTGGAAAATTAATCCCCAATACAAGTGACAGTGGTATCTAAAAGTAAGGTCAATACAGAGTAATTGCTTTATGAGAAGAAGAAACTACCCTTGTGTTTGGACACCTGCTGATACTTGTCTTGTATACCCGCTGCCAAGTAATGGAAGAGCAAAAAAGCTTTTGACATATGTCTAACATAAAACAATATAATGCTAATGGCTTTCTAATGGAACTGTAAAGATTCTATTAGTTGAGCCATTTAATGCTCTCTTCTTTGTAAATTGTTCTGTTTCAAACACATTGTTACAGCATCCTTAAGCAGACTATTATACACTCCAAGTCATTCAGTAAAAACACAATTTACAAGCAAATCTACCCTTTCATACAATTTGAATGCAATCATTTGCAGTGTATGGATTTTATAAGATTGTGATTTCTTACATAATCCAATTATGTGACATAAAATTCATGTGGCATTTGATATAGATAAAAATCTACTATACTCTTTCATTTTCCAGAGTTAATTCTGATTTCAAGCAAGTAATGGGAGAAATTTAGCATAGTGGAGAAAATGAATTTTGAAATAAATTACAATCAATTTCAGTTTTGTTTGACCACCTAATTACTTATAAACATTGGATAAGTTGTTTAAGTTATCTTATTACATATCTTTTCTTTTATAAACTCAACCATGCAATGCTATCTCTTTGACTGTGTAATGATAATTTAATGCTATATATTATTCATTGTATAACTTTATAATAGATGATAAATTTTAATATATGCATGTGAGAAAATTGAACACAAACTGCAAATATTTAATTTATTTGCAAACATTCTAAATGACTCTGAAGAATTAATATTGATACTTGCCAGATCTTAGGCTTTTATTGAACAGTTCTGAGTAATTTTAGGTTACTTGTTTTTTGTGTTCTAGGATAACCTAACTCCGCTAATTATCCAGAGAATATAATTATGAAAACTTGCCCAAATATATCCTCTAAGTAGCTACAGTAGCATAATAGAAGTTAATTTAGTACAAATATAATAATGTTTTTCTTCATTGTAAATAATTGTGATTATCTAGTTTATTTTTAAAAATGCCTTAATATTTTATTGCATAAAATCAGTGTAACAATATCTATTTCAGTAAATGCTAAAACCACATTAGAAGTTAAAGCACAATATATAATTCCACATTTTGAAATTAACTAACATAGGTTGTTGAAGAATAAACAAATATGACTATTCTCATTATGATTACTACTCATTTCTTTACTGTGTTACTTTATTACTTTGTTATTGCCTTTTATGTGCACAGTGACATAGTATTTAACTGAATACAGTAAATATTTCTTCTAAATCACGCATCGTCTTGGGCTCAATATGAATAAAAAATATCCTTTTAGAAGTGAGTTTTTCTTCAGTATCTGTATACTTACTAAAGTTACTCTTTTTTTCTTTTAATTCACATAATGACATAGAATGTCATAATGTTATTTTTATATCCAGAAGAATCAAATAGCATTATAAAAGAAGTATCACAAAACATGTATCTTTGATAGTTGAAGTGAACTTTTTTCCTTTTACAAATATAAATATAGTGAAAATTAATTTCTTAGAAATATTTTCTTCTGTCCTCTTGAGTTGATAAATATATATACTGCCTAGATAAAATGTGTTCTTCCTTTATTATTTCAAACTCTCTTCCTACTTGAACACTCTTTTCCATGCAGGGTAGTTGGGTAACCTTAAATATTGACAATGGTCAATTGAAATGTTCTCTAAGAAGCTGAAGTTTCATACAAAAATAATGGGAGAGAAATGTAAGTGGAACTAAGAGTAAAGCATTTTATACATGTTTCTTTATTATTATAATTTTTATTAGATATTTTCTTTATTTACATTTCAAATGCTATCCCGAAAGTTCCCTGTGCCCTTCCCCCGCCCTGCTCCCATACCCACCCACTCCCACTTCTTGGACCTGGCGTTCCCCTGTACTGGGGCATATAAAGTTTGCAAGACCAAGGGGCCTTTCTTTCCAATGATGGCCGACTAGGCCATCTCCTGATACATATGCAGCTGAAGTGGTATGCAACCAGATAGGTGGAACAAGAACATGTTTCTTATTAAACCATTCTTTTTCTTTTCTTTTGAAGTTGTTCCTGCTCTTTTCTTTTGCAAGTACATTATTTCTGGAATTGAACCCATGGGTTTCAACATGATAGGTAAGCCTTATACTTCTGAACTAAATGATGGATTTTCTTCCTGTTTTAAGAATAGACATTACTACATTTTTTTTTTTTTTCATATTGCTCCAGAACTTTTAGCCGTCTGGCCTCAGTCTCTGGAGTTGCTAATAAATGAAGTCTACCCATCCCTGAGCTTATAATATCAGCATTTGTTTTATAGCAATCCATTGTATTCCAAGTGAGTCTAGTCATTTTACTTATAAATATTCCTTTATTTAATTTCATCTTCCAGAAAATTGTGTTAATATTTATTACTCCTTAAAACTAAGACATTATTCCTCCAATAAGTGCACAGTGATAATCTTTCCTATGGTTACATATATTTGTTTAGTATTTTAATTTTTATAATTATAACATATTTGTCAGCAATATTAACTATTATATGTAACATTGTTGTCATTAACCAAATGGTCACATAGGCACAGATTTTCTTGGCATTACATTCTACTTATAATTTTTTTATTATTAGTAAAATCAGATTCCATAAGATAAAAATATAGAATAACTACAACTGTTTTATAGACATATTCAGCAATATAACTTAGGGATATTTGGAAAAATTCCAAGCCTCAATAAAAAACTGACATGTAGAACTAGTGATATATTACCATGGAATACCATATAAGATTTTACCAAAACTAGGAGTAATAGAATATAAGCTATCAATTCTGACCTCATACCAGAAAGGCTACTGAGCCAGTAATATGCTTATTATAAACATAAAACACATCTGGCTTAAATATAGCTAGTGTAATTAAAGTGCTATTAAAATTTGAATCTGTTTAAAAAAAAAAACAGAGCTGTATTTTTTCAGAGAGCTTAACTTTCTTTTTTTTCCAATTTTTATTAGATATTTTCTACATTTACACTTCAAATGCTATCCTGAAAGTCCCATATATACCCTCCCCCATCCCCCGCCCTGTTCCCCTACCCACCCACTCCCACATCTTGTTTTGTGCTGGGGCACATAAAGTTTGCATGACCAAGGAGCCTCTCTTCCCAATGATGGACAACTAGGCCATCTTCAGCTATATATGCAGCTAGAGACACGAGCTCTGGGGGTACTAGTTAGTTCACATTTTTCTTCCACCTATAGGGTTGGAGACCCCTTCAGCTCTTTGGGTACTTTCTCTAGCTCCTCCATTGGGAACCCTGTGTTCCATCTAATAGCTGACTGTGAGCATCCACTTCTGTGTTTGACAGGCACTGGCATAACCTCACACGAGACAGCTATATCAGGGCCCTTTCAGCAATATCTTGCTGGTGTATGCAATAGTGTCTGCGTTTGGTGGCTGATTATGAAATGGATCCCCAGCTGCAGCAGTCCCTAGTTGGTCCATCCTTTTGTCTCAGCTACACACTTGATCTCTGTAATTCCTTCAATGTGTGCTTTGTTACTAATTCTAAGAAGGGGCGAAGTGTTCACACTTTGGTCTTAATTCTTTTTGAGTTTCATGTGTTTTGCAAATTGTATCTTGGGTAATCAGAGTTTCGGGGCTAATATCCACTTATCAGTGAGTACATGTTATGTGAGTTCTTTTGTGATTCGGTTACCTCACTCAGGATGATACCCTCCAGATCCATCCATTTGCCTAGGAATTTTATAAATTCATTGTTTTTAATAGCTGTGTAGTACTCTGTTGTGTAAATGTACCACATTTTCTGTATCCATTCCTCTGTTGAGGGACACCTGGGTTCTTTACTGCTTCTGGCTATTATAAAGAAGGCTGCTATGAACATAGTGGAGCATGTGTCCTTATTACCAGTTGGAACATCTTCTGGATATATTCCTAGGAGAGGTATTGCAGGATCCTCTGGTAGTACTATGTGCAATTTTCTGAGAAACTGCCAGACTGATTTCCAAATGGTTGTACAAGCTTGAAATCCCACCAACAATGGAGTAGTGTTCCTCTTTCTCCACATCCAGGCCAGCATCTGCTGACACCTGAATTTTTTATCTTAGCCATTCTGACTGGTGTGAGGTGGAATCTCAGGGTTGTTTTGATTTGCATTTCCCTGGTGATTAAGGATGTTGAACATTTTTTCAGGTGCTTCTCACCCATTTGGTATTCCTCAGTTGAGATTTCTTTGTTTAGTTCACTGCTCCGTTTTTTTATGGGGTTATTTGATTTTCTAGTGTCCACCTTATTGAGTTCTTTATATATATTGGATATTAGTCCCCTATCTGATTTAGGATTGGTAAAAATCCTTTCCCAATCTGTTGGTGGCCTTTTGTCTTATTGACAGTACTTTTTGCCTTACAGAAGCTTTGCAACTTTATGAGGTCCCATTTGTTAATTCTTGTTCTTACAGCACAAGCCATTGCTGTTCTATTCAGGAATTTTCCCCCAGTGCCCATATCTTTGAGGCTTTTCCCCACTTTCTCCTCTATAAATTTCACTGTCTCTGGTTTCACAACTACAAATTCAGCTGAATCTGTGGTTGCAAGTATACCCACATATATTTCTGACTCAGTGGAGGAAAATTCTGAAACACTGGCAATTAAAGACCACTGGTGATTTCTTCCAAGTTTCTTTCTCCAATGTGTTTCATTGTAAAGTACCTTCTTTTATAATTATTTCACTGATGTTGGAGAGAGTGGTTTTGTAAATTATGATAGTTGTGAAAGATGAACTACTTTGTCTATAAGATTCAAAGTTGAAATATTAATTTGGAGGCACATAATTTAGCTTATCAACACTTATCTCTTTAAAACCCTTTCAAATATGGCAGCTGTCAGATTCCTTTGACACATGGAAGACCGGGAATTAATAGTGTGCATATATTACAAGTCTCTCATTTAGGGAATGAATATATAAATTGATATGTGAGTGGACCTTTTTAACATCAGGAAATTTACTGACAATTTAAAACTACCAGTAACTCAATGATAAATTTCATTAATATTGCCATAGTTCTATTTTTAGTGTCTAATTTTTAGGGTACTGCAAAGATTAATTTTCATCAGTTTATAGCAACAAGCTAATTTACAAAAATATTCTCCTCCATTTATGCTTATGTTGAAAAATATGTAGAGGTGTCATAGGATTGGAGGTCAAACAGAGAATATGTTATTTCTCCACAATTAATTTAAAGTCAAATGATTAAGTGCCAATAGTCAACTACAAGCTATGTTACAGGTCCAATGGACTTTGCATTGACTTTCTAACAACAAATATGACTCAAGATTTATTTGGGAATGCATTGTTATTTCCATTTTTTAAAGTATTAAAGGTCAAACCAAAAGTATTGAAAAGAAATAATGAAGGTTAGCACATATTGGAAACAAAAACAGAAAAGAAATGTGTCACCAAGACATTTTAATAATTATGAAAAATATATGTTTGGGAACTTTACTTTTATAAAACAAACACTAAAGAAGGAGTAAGTTTTAGACAAAAGTTGATGAAATGAAATTGAAATGATTTTAGTAACATGGCCTCATCTTTATATATCACCTCCAAACTAATAATATAGAAGTACAATTATAAGTAGTATATACATCTAAGGTATCATACAGAACAATTGGATTGACACTTCTTAAGTATATTCTATCCAATAAATATAAAGTATATCTTTCCGGCAGCTAATGGAAACTTCTCTAACATTGCAGTAAAGAAAGGAAGCATTAAACATGCAAAATCAACAAATTACTTATATGTCATGAAATCACAAAAAATATAAAAATAGAGTTAAGTAACTGAAGAATAATAAATTTTTGGACAGTGAATCTGAATAAATCAAGGAGGAATTAAATAATTCCACTATAAAATGAAATAGTTACTGCAGTTTATAAGAAACTGCAAGATACATCAAAAGCAGGTAAAAGAGGAAATTTGAATTATCTATGAACATTAAATTAAAAGAAATTTAGGTGTTTTTAAATGCCTCATGAGGCATCTTATGAGGTAAAAAAAATCAAATGAAAAATGCCACAAATGACAAGAAATAATGAAGATAAAGAAAAACATTAATGAAGTGATAAGAAGAAAATAGGTCAAAGAGTTAGTTCTTAAATAAGTAAATAAATGTACAAAAACCAATCAGACTGACTGACATTTTCTACCAAACCTAACCAACAGAAAGAAAAGAAAAAATCTTGTAAAAATAAAGTTGATGCCTTAGATCAATGCTGTTCCACACTGGTTTTAAGACTTCAGGGTCTTAGAATTTTTCTGACTGATTTTTCACAATGGCCTCTAATTCATTAGGGAGAGATGGTGTCATCGATGGTACAATTATGTCTGAGCACTCCACATTTACTCAGAATTTCCCTCCTACCAGTTTTGAGTTTCTGCCTTAGCTTCCAAACACCACACAAAGCAACTTCTGTGATAATGACTGAGATTTGCTCTAAGCTATGGATTAAAATATTCCTGAATGAATAAAGGAGTGGTTCTCTGATTCTTGTGTCTTCTCTTGAGCTCTTTTTCTTCTGTTGCTTTGTCCTGTACAGATTCTAAGTGATTGTTTTGTATTATTTTATTATATTTTTAGAATTGTGTAAGGATGTGTGGAGGGACAGATTGATGGCTGGATGAATAGTTAGATGGATAGATGGTTCAATGAAAACCTAACCACAAGAGTATGTGTTAACAATTGAATTGTCTCTTATACTTTCTGAAAGTGAGAAACTCACTATCTTCAAAAAGACTGAACAAGGGTATATCAACCGCCCCAGGACAGGTCTGGGGTTCCAAAATAGTTGAACAACATATATTGGACTACACAGCTTGTGTGTGTGTGTGTGTGTGTGTGTGTGTGTGTGTGTGTGTGTGTGTGTATGTGTGTGTGTGTACATGTTTTATTTGGTGAAGGATTGGTATAACCAAATTTCATTTTATTTTAATTTTTGAACATGATTTTATTTTTATTTATTGGTATAAAGGTTTTGTTGTTGTGTTGGGTTTTGTTTGGTTTTTAAGAAAGATTTTTTTTGGTAGGGAGGGGTTTGAGACAAGATTTCTCTGTGTAGCCCCGGCTGTCCTGGAACTCACTCTGTACACCAGGCTGGTCTTGAACTCAGAAATCTGCCTGCCTTAACCTCCCAAGTGCTGGGATTAAAAGCATGTGCCACCAATACCTATCTTGAGAAAGAATTTAAAGTTGAGTGAACAGCATATGGGAGTGTATCTGGAAGCATGTGGCAAAGGGGAAGAATATGTTTATAATATATTTAAATTTAAAATATCTTAAGTAATAAAATTATAATATAATATAAAAGAAAAGATACAAATTTAAATGACAAATTTAATACTGATTATTTAGGAAAATAGTGGTATTTGTTTACCCTTGGTGTAGAAGATTTCCAATTTTTTTTGAAAATGTAGACCAAAAGGATGAATTTACATGATGTACAAAACTTAAATCAAAACAGTACAAAGTAAAACAGGAAAATATAAAGACTTCTTTCCAAATCTTACTTATTGAACTAATGGCTTATTGGGATATTCATGGAAGAATGGTGACTCAAAGATTATCAGAAATCCCAAGATAGCATGGATGATCTTCACTAAGACCCTGTTCTCAGAGTCCAGTGCCCTAACTGAATGTAGCTTCACTGAACACAGTCCTTTCTCTGCTGGGAGCAGTTTATTATTCACCTACATTTGAGGACTAAATGTCTTCATCTGATAAGTTTCTAAGTTTCCTAATCTTCCAAGATAGAAGCTCACATCTCCTACTCAGAATGTTATGTTAAAATCAAAGGCAATGGTTATATCACAGTCCACCCACTTTTCATTATTTCTACAACTTCTGTAATGTTACAAGAGTCTCAGGTGGCTAATAGGCATATTTGATAATTTCTTCTAGTTATGCTTAGGCATTCAGCCATTGTACACTAGAAATAGTATTTAATTTAGCCAGAATGGTAAATTATTAGTCTCTTTAATCATCATTGCCCACACCATGAATGATCCTGACAAGAGTTTTATTCTGTTGACATAAATACTGTGTGTAGAGGAAATTAGATGTCCATATTGTGTTCATGCTACAAAACAATAACAGCTGCTTCTGCATATTGGATTATAATCTGTTAGTCATGGAACTTCAGTCTTGACTTACAATGTCAAACAAGACCTCCCTATTGTGAACCCTGTAAGGCAGGCCTAAAAATGAACTGGAAAGTAATTGGTTACATCCATATTATTTATACTACTGTACAAGAGGATATATCTTGTCTGACACTTTAGATTACAGAATGGGGAACAGATGACTAAGGATGACTCTTGCTAACAATTATCACTCTATTTTCCTCAAAGTGCTTTCCAGCAACATAAATTCTAGAAATGAAAAGGATGGTTTGTGGGGAGGACTTCCAGAGTTAATTTAGTTTACTTCTTGCTTTTGATTAATCATGATTGAGTCTGCCAACATCCTTTGCTTTTATGATATACATTATACCCAGCTAAGTTCCTTTGCTTGTGAGTATGT
Organism: Mus minutoides; assembly: GCA_902729485.2. Classification (NCBI taxonomy): domain Eukaryota; kingdom Metazoa; phylum Chordata; class Mammalia; order Rodentia; family Muridae; genus Mus; species Mus minutoides. The sequence continues at coordinate 132,601 of LR750990.1, forward strand.
CCTTGAGAAACTGTCTTAGCCTGAATGAAATGGCATTAGTGATACATAGATCAAATGTATGATAAATTTGCAAGGTAAGCATTTGTAGACATTGTTTATCTTCCTGGAATTGGGCATGCTTTGTGTTGCTTGCCTTTGAAAGACACTGAGAAAATATACTTTCTTGCTGGCAGGGTATTCACAGGCAGCCCTCCTATCTCTGTCTCTTGCATCTTCTAGCTTCCTTTCTATAATCATCTTCATTCCCCAAGTAATGGTTCCCATGGAGACTGACCAGCTGGCCCAGGCAGAGTGGCACCTAATGTGAAGGCTAGACTACAGAAGATAGTGACAAACACCTCTGCAAGTGGAGCACGCTGGTAAAGCAAAAGGGTTGGCAGCCAACAGGGAATAACTTTCTGGAGTAAAAGACATAGGACAACATTGATAAGAGAGCTCATAAAAAGTAAGGGAGCTGAATCTTGGGTATTCCAAACTTTTGGGCTAATATCCACTTATCAGTAGGTACATACCATGTGTGTTCTTTTGTGACTGTGTCACATAACTCAGGATGATATTCTCAAGTTCCACCCATTTACCTGTGAATTTCATGAAGTTGTTGTATTTAATAGCTTAATAGTATTCCATTGTGTAAACATACCACATTATTAGTACATATGTGGCAGAGGATGGACTTTTTGGTCATCAGTGGGAGGAGAGGCCCAAGGGCCTCAGGGTGTTTGATGCCCCAGTGTAGTGCAATGCCAGAGCAGGACAACAGAAGTAGGTGGGGGGGAGAACCCTCATAGAGGCACGGGGAGGAGGGATGGGATGGGGGTGTCTGAAGAGGAGACCTGGAAAGGGGAAACATTTGAAATATAAATAAAGAAAATATAGAATCCAAAAAAGAAAGAAAGAAAGAAAGAAAGAAAGAAAGAAAGAAAGAAAGAAAGAAAGAAAGAAAGAAAGGAGCTTGTAAAAAGTGAAAGCCAGAGAGAGAGAGAGAGAGAGAGAGAGAGAGAGAGAGAGAGAGAAGGAGGAGGAGGAGGAGGAGGAGGAGGAGGAGGAGGAGGAGGAGGAGGAGGAGGAGGAGGAGGAGGAGAAAGAAAAATCAGAACAGCCATATGTTTTGTTTTGTTTTGTTTTGTTTTGTTTTGTTTTGTTTTGTGTGAAAATGCCTAATATGCTGTTTTGGGGGGTTTGTTTTGTTTTGTTTTGGTTTGGTTTGGTTTTTCGGGATGAGGTTTCTCTGTATAGCTCTGGCTGTCCTGGAACTCACTTTGTATGCTTCTTGAAAGTAGGGAAACAACCTCTTCTCCTTTTTTGTCCCTGCAGTTATTTGATAGGAAAAATTCTAGGTCAGAGTTTTTAACTATGGGACAGCAACCCCATCCCTCCATGTCGTTCTACTGGAGGTGGATTCTACAAGTTCCCTCTCCCCATTGTAGGCTATTTCATCTAAGGTCCCTCCTGTGGAATCCTGAGAGGCTCTCACCTCCCAGGTCTCTGGTACATTGTAGAGGGTTCTCCTGCCTCCTACATCCTAAGGTTGCCTGTTTCCATTCTTTCTGCTGGCCTTCAGGGCTATAGTCTCGTCCTCCCTACAATATCTGCCCATGTTCACCTCTTGCCCTCCCTCTCCCCTCTTCCTCCCATCTCTCTCCTTCCTTCCCCCACCTCCTGTGATTGCTTTCTTCTCCATCCCAAGTGCAATTGAGGCATCTTCACCTGGGCCTTTCGGCTTGTTAAACTTCTTGAGTTCTTTGGATTGTATTCTAGTTTTTCTGTAAGATTTTTTGACTAATATCCACTTATTAGTGTGTAAATACCATCATGCATATCATTTTGGGTCTAGGTTACCTCACTCAGGAACACATTTTCCGGTTCCATCCATTTGCCTGCAAAACTCATGATGTCTTCTTTTTATTTATTTATTTATTTGTTTTTGGTTTTGTTTTTGTTTTTCGAGACAGGGTTTCTCTGTTTAGCCCTGGCTGTCCTGGAGCTCACTTTGTAGACCAGGCTGGCCTCGAACTCAGAAATCCACCTGCCTCTGCCTCCCGAGTGCTGGGATTAAAGGCGTGCTCCACCACGCCCGGCGATGTCTTCTTTTTAAATAGCTAAGTAATATCCCATTGTATATATGAAACACATTTTCTTTGTCGATTCTTCTTTTGTAGGACATCTGGATTGTTTCCAGCTTCTGGCTATAACTAATAAGACTTCTATGAACTTAGTAGAACACATGCCCCTGTGACATGGTGGAACATCTGTTGGGTATATGCCTAAGAGTGGTATATCTGGGTCTTAAGGCAGATTTCCAATTTTCAATTTTCTGAGGAACCTCCAGATTGATTTCCAGAGTGCTTGTACCAGTTTGCAATCCCACCAGGAATGGAAGAGTGTTCCTCTTTCTACTCATCCTCTTAAACATATGCCATCCCCTGAAGTTTTGATCTTAGCCATTCTGATTTGTATAAGGTAGAATCTTAGAGTCATTTTGATTTTAATTTCCCTAATAACTATGGACTTTGCACATTTCTTTAAATGCTTCTCAGTCATTTGTGATCCTTCTCTTGTGAATTCTCAGTTTCATTTCTTGGTGGTTAGCTCCTTGGATTCTTTCTATATTTTTAATATTACCCCTCTATCGGATGTGAGGTTAGTGAAGATTTTTTTCCAAATATGTAGGTGACAGGCCCAAATTGAGATCCAGCTCAGGAGGAGTCCCCAAGGAATGACACAAATACTGATGCTATGGTGTGCTTACAAACAGAGTTCCATCTTTACTGCCCTCCAAAAGGCCCAACAAGCAACTTAAAGAGTCCAGTGCATATTTTTTACCCAACCTACGGACAGAAGCTGGTGAACCCTGTAGCTGAATTAGGGAATAGCTGGAAGAGGCTGAGAAGGATGATCAACATGTAGGAAGACCAGCAGTCTCAACTAACCTGGATCCCCAAGACTTCTCAGACACTGAGCCACCAACCACGCAGCATGCACCAGCTAATATGGGGTCAGCAACACATAGAGCAGAGGACTGATGGGTCTAAACTGAATCAGAGAAGATGCATCTAACCCTCAAGAGAATTGGGGCCCCATTAGTGTGGAGGTCTGGTGGGGTAGGAGGACATCCTCTTGTGAGATCATTCCATGTTCTGATATCTCCTTCAATTTCTTAACGTTTTTATTATAAAATCTTCAACTTGCTTCGTTAGTGATGCCCTTTGGCATTTTGTATTATTTCAGGCTATTGTGAAATATATCTCCATAATTTCTTTTTTTGAGACCATTTGTCATTGTATAAGGGTGGAGGACTTCTGTTTTTATGAGTTAGTTTTGTATCCAGTTACATTGTTGAAAGTGTTTCTCTGCCATAGGAGTTTCCTAGTGGAATTTTTGGGGTCACTTTATGTATAAAGATACTTTGACTCCTTCCATTATGATTGGTATTTTTTGATGTTCTTTGGTTGCATTATTTTTATAGTTTGCTTTTAGAAATAATTTAAAGTTGGATGAAGGGATCTGGAAGGACTTGGGTAAGAGGAAGAATATGATCAAAATATACCTAAATTTAAATATTGATTTAAATTTTAAAATATACTATCATAAAACAATAAAATAGAAATTAAACATAACTAAACAAAAATAATTTAAAAATTTAAAATATCAAAGTTAAAGTCAATTTAATTTATTCTCATATGTATATATATACGTGTGTTTTGGAAATAAACTAAAGAATATGTTGATAAATTAAATAATATCAATAAATGATTAATTAGGAAGTGAAAGCAGTTTACAAATATTCACAATTCACAAATTAATTGTAACAAAATATTAAATATTGATATAATAATAACAATAATCACTTTAACAAGGAATAGTGTAAATATGCCAAATATAACAACACTACTTTACAAATAGATTCAAGTTGAAAGTGAAAGGAATCAAGAGTGATGATAATATGATAACATTGATAAGGCTGGAAGCTAGCCTGGTTGTGAACAGTTCTTTTACCTATTGGAGAAACAACAGCAAGAGGATCTCTATTTTCAATTTTTTTGTTGTTGTCATTGTTCTCTCATATATTATATCCCTACTGGTGTTTCCCGTTCCTCTTCTCCCCCCAACATGCTCCCTACCTCTTTTACCCTCCCCACATCCTTTCCTCTTCCATTTCTCTACAGAAAAAGACATATCAACTAAAGATGTTATTTCAAGTTGCAACAACTCTAGGCTCATATTAAGGCTGGACTAGCCATCCAAGCAAGGGTATCTTTTAATAAGTTAAAATGTTATAAATTGAAATGAACATTTGGTAAGAACCTATTACATAAGTAAGTAAATAAGCAAGTAAAATAGGAAAGCATATTATGTCTTTTAATTAGAGACAAAACATTTCTAAAGTAAAGTTTTTTTGAAGATAAAGATAAACAAGAAAATAATACAAATTACTTCAGTTTCCCAAGAAGAGAAAACTTGCATGATTCTTCAGTTAGCAAAAGGAATCAAAATGCATCTGACACAAGCTGAAGGAACTGTGATAAAAGAGATAAATTTATTACTGTATTTTATATCCTAGTATATGTCTGTTAGTAAATATGGGTTTCAGCACAGAGAAGCATGACTCTTTCTAAAAGTATCAGTCAAATTTATCTAATGTCCTTTATAGAATATACTCTACATAAAAGAAAATAGCCATGCTAACAAGTGGAAGTGAAGCATTTCTCCAGATGGAAAATCTAGTAGGTCTCAAAGTTTAACATAACATGAAATAATAAAAAATATACACAGTATGTTTTCAGATATAAGGTGAATTAAACAAGATATCTAATGCAAAGAAATAGCAAAAAATTATGAAATATTTATTATGAAATTTTAAAAGTTCACTTTAATATGTAGATCATATATGATGTGTCAAAAGAAGTAAAATATTTCAGGCAAAAGTAACAATACTTATCATAATGTGTGAATTATATCAATAATTACATTGCTAGAAAAAATTAGTCATTAGCAGATAGAATGCAAATGACTGCCTAGAGTAGTGTACGTTTCATTCATATGGGAACCAAGAAATCAAGAGAATAATAGTATATGGTAAATGAAAAAAAAAAAAAGAAATCTGGGTCTGAAATCAATAAAATATCTACTAGAATCAGTGGGAAAATGTATATACTATTAATGCATAAATCTAATTTATATTCAAAATGGAAGCTGTGTTTTACTACTTATACTATAGAATCAATAGGAAAACAAGTGCCTTCTATGGAAAGTACTATAAGCAAAAAACTCAATTCATAAATTAAATGAACTGACTCTTTAAGATACACTATCTCTGACCATTACATATATATGTCAATTTTTCTGGATATTAAATAATTAAACATTATTTCCAAATATGTCTGTTAAGTATTTTTTAGATATGATTAACACTTAAACAGATAGACTCAGTGACATAGTTTCTTCCTCGTCAATTTATTAGGTTCCTGAAGAGAATGAAGGGCAGACAGATGGAATATTCTCTTTCTACTTCATGTAAAAGATGAAACACTGGACTAAGTGACATAATTTTCTTTACTTGTTTGGAAGCCATTGGAATCAAACTAAAGAAAATAAACCAGTGAACACCTTGTAGGTCATAGGCTATCTCATTATTTGAGCCACATTTTTATCATTAATGTATTTTGTATATCCAGACCAAATATCCATGTTTACCTTATTTTATCTTATCTTATCTTATTTTTGAAATTTAAAGAAAAAATTATTGAAGATCTGAAGGAGGAGGCGAAACTTATCTACCATCTATCTATCATCTATCTATCTATCTAACTATCTATCTATCTATCTATCTATCTATCCTCTCTATCCATCTTCTATTTAACTCTTTTCTATCTAAGCATGCTTCTTTATCAACATCATCATCAGTGGCATCTCTAACTTGTTTGTCTTGCTTACCTTCCTTTTGTTCTTTTTCTTTATAGGATCTTCATTAAAGAAGGAATAATGTGACTCAAAAGATGGCTCAGTGGTTAAGAGTTCTTGTTGCTCTTACAGAAGCATTTCTGTGATATCTACCAATCATTTGTAATTACTACTCTAAGTTTTAGCATTCTATTTTGACACCAGATACTCATGTGATAAATATACATATATGGAGGCAAAACATTCATAGACATAGAATAAAGAAATTATAATAGGATGAAAATAAAACTGTACTGAGTCAGTACATAATGATATTCTCACCTTGTTTTGCAATGATGAAACTAAATTGGAGTCTGGACTCAAAGTTTCCATGTTTCTGCTAATTTAAATATATATATTCATGAATCTATTTATGAACATTTATATCTGCCCTGTACTTTATGTACATAAACCAAATATAAGATTCTTCAATTTGTAAATTAGTAACTGAAATGCATAGAAAATTCTCTCAAACTTTTTTTTTTTTTCACTAAAAGCACATCTAAATGATTTAGGATTTAAAACCAATGAAACACACGGATGTATTATTCCTCCCTTGGTTTTATTCTCTTTGTACACACTTATAAAGGCATACACATAGTCAGCGCTGGGGAGATGACTCAGCATTATAACACATGACTGTTCTTCTAGAGGTTCTGAGTCCAATTCCAAAAATCCAGACAATGGCTCATGAACATTTGTAATGCTCAATTTTGATGTGCATGAAGAAAGATGCTTCATAAAAAAATATGAATGAATAAATCTTCAAAATACATGTAATATTTTTAAAGTTACTATAATACTTATTAGCATTGTATCAATATTCTAAATTTTAATAATCATTAATTTATTTATTTTGCATAAGGGAAGATAATTGTGAGGGTCAGAATGCATTAGTAGACAGAGTAAGATTTGTTTAGAGTTAGTTCCATTAGTCCAACTTGGCTACTAAGGATGGAACATAGGTTATCAGATTCTCTAGCAAACATCTCTACCCACCTCAGTTGTGACCATTTTTAATAAATGTGTTGTATGTTGTTTTATAGTGTAATACTCTCTTAAATTGTGTTTGCAATTTCTTTAAAACAATTTATTTTGTGTATCATGAGTCTTATCATCAGTGGTATTTTTAAAAATTAGGTATCATGATCTATTAAATATAATTTTATATGTCAAACTGCATGAAAACAATACAAATGTGAACTATTAAAGAGTTATGTGTTTCTTTATGTAATAGTTTGCTTTTCTACTTTTTTGTTGATTATAAAAATTAAAACTGACAGCAAATGTTTAAAATTCAAATTCAGACAAAGAAGAGACTCTATATGTGACCTTTACTAAGTGTAGCATAGTATAAACTAGAAAAATATAAAGTATAGTTGATGAAGGAAAGGAAAGATCTTAAGAGATGGGGAGAATAGAATACAAATGATGTGAAGGGAGAAAGAAAAGGAGAAAGACAAAAGTTAAATTTGGGAGAATGTTTGGAGGTTAAGGCAAAGAATGACATAAAAAGAGAAATAACTCTGAGTATTTGTCAAAAACAACTAGAAACATTATTTCACATTATACACACACACACACACACACACACACACACACACACACACACACATGCATATGAATACATTTGAGTGGTGTTACCCTGAGCAGGGTATAATTCTACTCCAGGAGCCACTTTTTGCCAAACAAAAACCCAAGGCAAGTATAAAATGCCTTCCCCGGATTTGATGACTAGTCATGCCTCCATACCCTAACACAAAATGACTTACCAGAATGTGATGAATTTCTATGCTAAAGATACTACAGCAAATAGAGAAATAGTTTGCTACAGATAGGAAACTTTATCCATGATATTTGATTTACATACTGCCAGAAGATTCATGACAGGATGTTGAAGGATATGGGCTGGGTGCATCAACAATCTTATGCTCTGTGAATGCTATAAAATACAATTCTGAACAGTTTGATAAGATACATGCACAAGTGCAATAATGGCATGTATATTATTAAGGTAACTAATCATACTTTGATTGGTTTTAAGGTTTGAGCTCTCCAAGAAGAGACTCGTGTATGGTACTTTTGAATGAGCCAGGAATGAATAGTTTGGGGAATTAATGAGCCACCAAGATAAATAGACACAGTATAAAACTGTCCTTTGTATTTATATCTATATATTCATCTATTGGTGAACCTCTCATATCTCATCAGAGATGTTTCTTTTTGAATTTGAGAGTGTTTAACACAACAAATCACATCTAATCAAAGTTTGGAGAATAACTATTAATGGAGTTCTGGGCACTAATATCATCTCTCTAGTGTTTCAGAAAATATTTAGAAGGAAGGGGTGTAATTGCATTGAGAACATCAAGAAATAGGTGAGGACTACAAATAAAACTGTCTTCTATATATTGTAGTTATATTCATTAACTCATAATATCTTTTCTTGTTGGCCAAATTCAAGCAAGATAGAGGATGTCAATATTTATCATGGAGAAGAATAGACTCATGAGTATCTACCCTCAGCTTAGAAGCTATGGGATTTGGGGGCACTGACAAGTTTGAGGACATAGATCCTTGGGTGTTTCACAGAGCTCCAGTGGATACCCCATATCTATGAGTACAAATTGAACATGTGGGTTATTGAAGAAAGAAAAGAGAAAAGAACATTGAGATGAGAACAGAGGTGAAGAATGCATACAGAAGGAGTTCTGGAACAGAAGAATGTTGTATATAATAAAAAGTGGCGCATGCCTTTAATACCAGAACTTGGCAGAGACAGGCAGATTTCTGAGTTAGAGGCCAGCCTGGTCTACAAAGTAAGTTCCAGGACATCCAGAGCTATACAGAAAAACCCTGTCTCAAAACAAACAAACAAACAAAAGTTCAACTAATGAAACTACTACAGAATTATGATTCAATGAATATCAAAGTAAAATGTAGTTAGGAAAGGAAAGCAGGCTGATGCAGTCAGTTCAGAAGAGAGCAGTCATGGCTCTTCCATTCTAAATTATTGTAATATTTCTTTTGCAAATTTGTATTTCAGAGAAAGAATATAAGAAAGAACAAGAAGACCTTCTTAACACACATATTGTAAGGTTTCCAATGATTCTTCACAACTCACACAAAGTGACGACTAAAAATTTCTTCCATGTAAATTTTCAAAAGAAGAAAAAGACTGCAGAGTCACAGCTACTTTTTCCCCCAAACATCTAATATTTTTGTGATATATATGTGGGTACATAGACATACAATTTCATATATTTACTTTTTCACAATGGTACAATACAAAGTCATACCTTCCTATCAGTCTCAAGAACGATACCCATGAATTTATTCGTTTTAATGTCAAAGAGGGATGCTATTTCCTTTTATCTCTCTGAGTCAGTCAGTTTTTCCACGTGAAAAATACTCATTTCCAGAAATGAAAGTAATTGTTTACTTTAAATTACCATCAAGAAATTCATAGTAGGCCATATTAATAAAGATGATTGTCATTATAATAATATATTCTATTTTGAATCTACTGTTACTGTCTCTAGATTATTTGACATTTAACTGCCATTTCTTCAATTACAAAATTAATTCGAATATAATACTCTTCCTATTAATGTTGGAAATTAACATATGAGGCAAAATAGATAGTTTTCAAATGGGAAAATTATCAGTCCTTGCTGAAATTTTAGGTAATTTCCATTTAAAATGTGCATAATTACATTTTTATAATTTTTGGAACACAATTTTCATTCCTTTTACTTTTCAATTTATTTAAAGTAATTTTCAAGAAAAGCAAAATGCTTATTCAGGATGCGTTATAACTTTACCAAACAAAGAAAAACGAAACCCTGCCTTGAAAAAAATGAACAAACAAACAAACAAAAAACAAATAAAGAAAAACAAAATATTTACTTAGCAATAATCGTTCTTTAAGGTTACAAAGGTAAAGCCTAGGAAGTTCCAATTCTTTTGTTGTTGTTGTTGTTGTTGCTGTTGTTATTGCTGTTTTTGATTTTAAGATGGAGTAATTGTTTATTTTTACATACCTGATAAAGATTTTTTTCCTCTTTATTAGATATTTTCTTCATTTACATTTCACATGTTATCCAGAAATTTTCCCTTACCCTCCCGCGTCCCCGCCCTGCTCCCCTACCCACCCCCTCCCACGTAATGGCCCTGGCATTCCCCTGTTCTGGGGCATATAGAGTCTGTATGACCAAGGGGCCTCTCCTCCCAATGATGGCCAACTAGGCCANTTTTATTTTATTTTACAGTCCAGTCATTGCCCCTCTCACAGTTCACCCTGCTCTACTTCCTCAACTCATTCCTACTTCTCCTGTCTCCACCAGAATGTCCCTTCCTGCTTCCCTACTCCCTCAGGCCTCAAGTCTCTAGAGGATTAGGTGCATCTTCTCCCACTTGAGGCCAGTACAGGGAGCACTCTGCTATATATATATGTTGGGGCCTCCCTTTGAGTCCAGAGAGTCTCTTACCTCCCCGGTCTCTGGTACTTTCTAGAGAGTCTCTACATTCTGTTTTTTAAATTTTGACATCAGCATCGCGAGGAACTCTTGTAGGGCAGTTCAGCACTTTGGAATGTCATATGACTATCTTGGCCAGTGACTCTCAACTTTCCTAATGATGTGGCCCTTTTATATAGCTTCTCATGTTGTAATGACCCATAATAAAATTATTTGGGCTACTTTATAACTGTAATTTTGCTACTGTTATGGATTGTAAGGTCAATATCTATGCTCTCAGATGGTCTTAGGTGACCACTGGGAAAGAGTTATCCAAACCCAGAGGGGTCATGAACTGGAGGTTGAGAATACTGATCCAGACTAACCATCATCTTTTTCTGCTCACCAAAAAAAGGCATTGCTAGAGGGCTCGAGGGATATCCTTGTGAAGGATGAACACCCAGGTGACAAAGCCTGGGACAAGCCCAGAGCCCAGCCATCCACAGTGAAAGGAAATTTGTTAAGAAGACTTCCTAGTAAAGCTCTTTGGCTGCTACCATCCCACAGCAGTGGCCTTGTCAGCTCCCTTGGCATAGTTCATGACTCTTTCATTTCTTTAACTACAAATTTTAGGGAAATAAATTCCCTTATCAGTTTTTTCTCTCTTTGAATAGCCAGTAGCTAAATTCATGCAATATTTACAGATCTGTCATTAGAAATGGCAGCTCACACTTTGTGGTTCTAGAAGAAGAGATAGAGGGTAAATCAGTCTGGTCTTCAGAATTGAACAAAGGGCAAATCATACAACCTCAAGAACAGCATTACTTACATGGTTGCAAGAGAAACTCTCCAAATTTTTTCTTCTCTCTTAACCTCAGAATGAAAAATATATTTGAAGGCAGTGATTGAATTTCAATTGTAATATCACCGTGTTGTCTACCATTTTACAGTATCATTTTATTTTTAGTTAAGCATCACTTTAAAGATGCTCACTAGAGTTTTCTATGACAGTGGTAAGCTGATTTATATATTTGTTCATCTGTTTTATCTATAACACTATAAATATAAAAGTCATATTTAATGCTGAATATGATGGCACTGGCTCTCATCCCAACAGGTGAGAGACAAACCCATGACAGTGGAAAGGATTTCAAGTATACTTTCCTGTTGCTTTGATTAAACAAAATAAAATATAATGACAAAAATCAACTTAGCAAAGGAATCATGGTGTTTCCATTGTTAGTTTTGTCCTTGTTTTAAGTTTTTATTGTGTGTTTTTATTTAAATGTTTTCAGTTATTCACTTTACATCTGGCTCACTGTCCCCCTTCCTAGTCAGACCTTCCCACTACTCTTCCCTATTCTGCTTCCCCTCCTCCTCTAAGTGGATGCTCCCTGCAGGCATTTACCCCACCCTGGCACTTCATGTATCTGCAAGGCTAGGCACTTCCTCTCCTACTGAGGCCACCCAAGGCAGCCCAGCTAGAAGAATATATCCCATGTGCAGGCAACAGCTACTTCTACACCATAGTGCATTATACAGAAAAGCCAGAGCAGAAGTTCAAGGAGAACACCAGGTGGTGACAGAAACTGACTCAGAAACAGTCAGGGAACCCAGCTTACTAGATTGCTCTCCATGAGTTAACCAGCTTATTTTTCTTATGAAACTCAGATCCATATGGCCAGATATGTTACCACCTACAATAAACCAGAATTGTTCACTTCAATTGTCAGTAAAGTTGTCTACTAGACATGTCCAAAGGCCTTTGGGATGGATCTACCAAATTTAAGTTCTCACTTCCTGTATGACTGTAGACTGTATCATATTGACAAAAAACTAACCTATACAATGTTACATAGTCAGATACTGTCTTAAATATGAAGGTAAATAAAATACAAAAAAAAGTTCACATTAAAAGCAACTGTACAGTATTCAATGTTTGTGCTTCTAAATATATAATAGCTTAATGTTGAAATAATGATAATTATATTAATCTTCTAAATAGTTATGTTTCTTCATTGTAAAAATGTTTCAAAATCCTTTCATCTAACTTTAAAGAGATCTATTCACCTTAACTTTCTACAACATAATACTTATTTATAAAACAGGTTTTATCCCTCCTTCTTAAATAGTAGTCTCCAAATTCTGGTAACTATACTTTTATAGTCAACATCCACAAATCAGTGTTAATTTCAATATTGTAACTTCTTTTTAAATATAATAAATTGTTGTCAATAATGCAAAAATTGACAAAGATAAAATTTGCATAAATATTTGTGTATTTTTGTTTCATTTAATCTTCTTTATTTTTAAATTTTATTTATTTGAGAAAATAATAATGTGCACTGCATTGACATAAATTCCCCACATTACCTTTTCTTTGCTTCTTCTTCTTCTTCTTCTTCTTCTTATTATTATTATTATTATTATTATTATTATTATTATTATTATTATATTGTTATTATGCACAGGTTCATATGTATATAAATTATCTAACAGATCATAACATATATGTGTTTCTGTGTATAAGTATATATAAAGAAAACCTGGCAACCTCACTTACTGTTGCTTATATGAAGTTGGGCAGAGTCTGAACACTTGGGACAGGATAACCTACCAGTAAGCTCTCAGTGTTAGATGAATGAAAGTGTTCGGTACTGTTTACATGAACTCTCCCAGATACCCTTGTTTCCTTCTCTTAGGATCCTAAATTTGACATAAAGATAAAACATGATGGCTGATATCTTTGAAGGTCTGTCATCATAGAATTCAGATTTCTGCTTGATTTTCAGCACAAGTTACCAACACAGATGTTGGTCAAAAGGATTTGTTTAAGTACTTTCTTTAGATGATTCTGAAATCTATACTGTGGTTTTCATTGAGGTTTTGCTAATATAGACCTGTTTGTTGTTGTTTTGTTTTGTCTTGTTTTGTTTTGTCTTGGGGTTCTAAAATTAATAATAAGCAATAATCATTACTCACAAAGATACATACGGTGTGAATATGCTTAGCCTATAGGGAGTGGTACTGTTAGGAACTGTGGCTTTGTGGGAGGAAGTGTGTCACTGTGAGGGTGGGCTTTAGAGTTTTCCTCTATACTCATGCTCCAAACATTGCTGAAGAGAGCCTCTACCTTAATAGCCTAAGGAAGTCAATCTTTTTGTCTTCTGAACAAGATATTCTTAAACTTCTCCCATGTCATGACTCATGGATGCTGACATGCTTCCTGTCATGATGATAATAGTCTGAATCTCAGAACCTGTAACCAGCCCCAATTAAATGCTGTTCTTCATAAAAGTTATCTTGTTCATGGTGTCTCTTCATAGCAATTAAACTCTAACTAAGACAGATGGGAAAGCATAAACAAAATAGCATGTCAAATTAAGATGAGAGCTACAAGTCATGGAACACAAAGGGTTTGGGAGATATCAGACGATAGATACAAATTTGAAACTTGCTACATCTAGACTCTCTGTAGGAAGTATAGCCTTCCTAATGCAATGGTGTTGGTTCCTGTATTCTGAAATATGAAAGAATCTATTTGTGTTTCTGTAAACTACATTGTGGTAATATATTAAGGCAACAAGAGGAAACTACTTCTTAGTAATAGATGTTTCTTTATGTCAGGGTTTATCTCTGATGCTTTACAATAGTGCCAGCACAGTCTGTCTTATCCGATTGGTGAGTCCATCTATCCTCAGAACCTGACCTGGAGGATCTAATTTTCATGTGCCCTGTAACACAAATTATCTCAATTTGATAAAATTTATGAGATCAATCATCTACAATAAGCTTAGTTGTGCTTGTTGAAAGTTTATGATTGCAATCGTGATTTCTAAAAGATAGTATTTCTCTGCAGTTTCTCATATCTTCCAGTATTTGTGTTCATTCTTACCTAGTTGGAAATGGTCTCTGAACACTAGAAATGACACAGTAAATTGTATGTTTAGTGCCAAGTGCTCAATCAGTACTCATTCTCACAATATAGTGTGGCCACACATAATGAGTAAAGTATATAATTATATAGTAATAACAAATAATAAAAATAAATTATTAAAAGTAAAAAATATTTTTGGTTGTGAGCCTTTAACAGCTGAGCCATCTCAGGGTTGGGGGAGGGTACAAGGGACTTTAGGGATAGCATTTGAAATGTAAATGAAGAAAATCTTTAATAAAAAGTAAAAAATATAAAAAATTAATTATGATTAGACTGTAAAAATGACTCAAGGGTAAAAGTTAAAAAAAATCAATTGGGCAATTATTTAATGATATTATTTCTCTTTATCAGAAGGTAATTTATTATTTATCATTTTAAAACCAAAGGAAGCTGAATCTTAACAGAATTTTAGGTCGGAGCAGAGTTTGAATATAATCAGATTAAATTTCTTTAATGTATCAAATTATCAAAGGATTAAGACAATAGATGACTTCAGGAAAACATTGATTTTTGTTGGTGTTTCTCATAGAAGCATTGACAACTCAAAAGTAGCTGCATCATCAAAAAGTTCAAGACAATGAGAATGAGACCAGTGATTCTCCAAGCAGCTGCTATAGAACATTAGAGCATTCTAACTCTATGTAAGTCATCAGGCATGAAGGAGTTTTCCAGTACAGTTCCATGTTGGCCTACCTGCTAGTTACAGTGTCTTATTAGCAGACTTTAAGGACAACCAAGATGGGTGCCAAGAACCTGTACTAATTAGAAGAATAATAGATACTAGGTCCACCCATTTTTAACAATGTACATTCAGGCTAGCTTACTTCCAACTTTTGTTGTTATTGTTGTTTTGTTTTTTGTTTTGGATTGTGTGTGGATTTTTGCATAAAATCCATGGTTTTGCTAACCTTGACCCAAGCACCCTTGTCAACAACCCTGTCCTATCTCAACACTCATTTTTTTTTGACCAGACCTTTTAATTCTGGGTATTACCTTTCTATACCTTTGTGTGTTTTGTTCTCCCTTACTTAAAGCATCTTACTCCCAAAGCCCTCTTTCTAATTTTCTGGCCCCAAAAAGAATTCTGAATTGAACATTCTAAAATTATTTATTTAATGTTAGGGTCTATATATGGGGGAGAACACATGTTTATTTTTCTGGACATTGGTTACTTCAATCAGTATAATTATTTTAAGAGTTTCAGCCATTTATTATCAGATTTCTTAATTAGATTTTCATAGATAAATAAAATTCCATTGTCTATATGGGCTGCATTTTAATGATCTGTTTTCCTTTGAAGGTTGTCTGGGCTTATTATATTTTCTACCTATTGCAAATAGAGAAGGAATGATTAACATGGATGATCAAATATGTCTGTAGTAGGTATCAAGTCCCTTGATTACATGTCCACTAGGTATGCCTGGATCACGTGGTAGTTCAATTTTTAGCATTTTAAGGACTTTCCACCCTAATTTCCACAGTGACTACAAAAATTTCCACTTCAATTGACAGTGAATAAAGTTTTCTCTTTCCTACATAGTCACTAGCATTTGCTGTGAGTGCTGTCATTTGATTTCTTGATGATAGCCATTATGACTGAAGTGAGGTAGAGTCTCAAAATAGTCTTAATTTCCATTTCCCTGGTGGCTGAGGACATGGAACATTACCACATTGCCCTTGCTCAATGACTTTTTATTTTAAACTATTTACTATTAATCTCCTGTATAAAAATAAGATAGAATCATGAGTAATTTTTCTCATCATTTTTCATAAATTCGGAATGACTTGTATTCATGAAAATATGCTTTCATTTATAGAAAAATGAATCCTGAAAATAGGCAACATTTAAATAATTCAACAAGTAAGACATGTATAAATATGAACCCTGCCAACTAGATTACAAATTTAAGATAAAAACACTCTTATAATTAATATTAAAATTCAATCATTCATATACTTAATAACCATTACAATTTTAATTTAACTACTAGTGTTCTAATATATATTAGAACATATATTGTAATATATATGTGCAATTAAATAAAAAATAATGTTAAAAGCATTATTGTTAAACTAAATGTATTCATATGAAAGAAAAGTGGTAGCGGTATGTGACTCCTAGATGAATTAATTAAATATTTTAGCAAAGTAATTTAATAGAATATTGATAAATAGCTTGATTCAATTTTATGAACTCCCAATCCTATTCCAAATCAGAGTAATTCTGATGTTCCTCATTCTCTTTTTCTCCCTTTACTCTTTCTTTCCTCTCTTATACCTTTCTCTCTCTCCCTCAACAAGGGTAAAGAACTTTGATTTTCAAGCCTTAATCTTTTTATTTTATTTTATCTTCTACTGAGTCACATAATTTGAGTCATGATACCTGAAGAATTAATCCTTCTTTATGTTTGTAAATTACATTTTCACAATGAAGAATTGTGTCAATTTCCTTTGCAAACTATAATATTTATCAAATTACCATATCTTAAATTATTCACTCACTGCTGGATGCATTTATCTTGAGTAAATGCTGAGAAAAATCACTATTATGGAATCTCTAATATTCTTAAAGTTTAGAATGAGCCTAAAACAGATTTTTTTTTTAAAAAAAAGCTGTGCTTGGAGGCACAACCCTGCAATTCCTGAATTTGGAGTCTAAAGCAGGAAAGTCTGAAATTTAAAGTCTCATAGTCACACAACATTATACAGAAGGGGCTGCTGAGAAAGAGAGAGAGAGAGAGAGAGAGAGAGAGAGAGAGAGAGAGAGAGAGAGAGGAAGAATGGAAAAATATAAACTATATTTTCTTTTTTGAACATGAAATTTAGGTAGGTTAGTGATGATGGTTAGGATTGGATATGGAAGTTCATTACTCAACAACCTGCCATCTCTGAAAGAATCATCACTCAAATCTCCAGAGTGATTTCTCCTGGGTGTCTTTAAGCTCCATTCTTTCCTCTAACCTTTATTTCTATTTCATATCTCGCTTCTTGGAAAGCTTACTGCTTTGTAGATTTGCAGCTTTCCTAATTTCCATCCTCAGCATTCTGCTGGATTGCTGAGTCTAGAGGGACTCCCTTTTCTATTCACTTTTCTTTTCCAACTGCAATAGAACCTTCTGAATTACTGACTTCTCCACTCCTAAGATGAAGTTCACTTAACTGAAGTTCAGTGATAAACTCCAACCTAGTATGGTGCAAACTGAAAAACTTAAATTAACTCTGACATTATTTCAGTCATTTGAAGAGCTCCCTATCAGTTCTTGTCTCCCATATAAACATCAGTAGCTATAAGTAAAATAAAATACAATATATATATATATATATATATATATATATATATATATATATATATATATATATACATAAAAGAGTATAAATAACTTTGGAAGTAGCACAAAAAAAAAAAAGTGAGCTTAACTTATTTGATCCAAATATCCAGCATTCTGCAGTGTTTGTGACATTGACAAAGCTTAATCCTAGAGAAAGCACTACTGTTGATGGATCTGCTTATGATTGTTCTCTTGCTTGTCACTTGTCATTGTACTAGAGAAAAACCACCTCACTGAGCCTGAAGCATGCAATGTGTCCAACAAAACTCCATAGCTTTACTTGTAACATCAATATATTAACTATAAAGTCAATGAAACTTTCATCAAATTCCTGATCATGATGAAACTTTCCCAGAGAAAAGATAGTGTATTTGTGTTACTATTCTTTTATTGTTATGATTATTACTGTTAATCTTTAATCATTTGTTTTTACAGTCCAGACTTTATCCCACTCCAGGTCCACCTCCTGGGATAGGTCCCTGTTTGTAATTACACTACAGCATCAGTAATAATATCAGGCCTTGGTGCCTATCCCTGTGCTGGATCACAATTTGGGTCTGTCACTGGACCTCCTTTTCCTCAGGCTATTCTCCGTTTTGGTTCCTGCAATTCTTTCTGATAGGAAGAATTCTGGGTCAGAGTTTTTGACTGTGGGATGGAAACCCCATCCCTCAACTTGATGCTCTGTCTTTTTACTGGGGGTGGATACTACAAGATCCCTCTCCCCAGTATATGGCATTTCATTTAAGGTCCCTCCCTTTGAGTTCTGAGAGTCTCATACCTCCTTCTCTCTATTATATTCTAGAGGTTCCTCCCACACACACCTCCTGCCTCTGTAGGTTGCCCATTGAGATTCTTTCTGCTGGTCCTCAGGACTACAGTCCTATTCCTCCTCCCAGTAATTTCAATGAAGAAAAACAGAAGAAAGGTGTTCCTTTCTTAGCTCTTGTTCCCATTTATGTGCAAAAGATGTTTTCTAGACAATTCTCTCCTCTTGGTTCTTCCTCAATTTTTCTAAAATAAATTTTTTGTTGATTTGTGAATTCCATGCTCACATATATGTTTTTATAGAAAAGACTATGTCAAATAATATGTTGAACTGAGATTATTGTATTTGCTTTTATGGTCCACAGTAGGACAGGAATGAGAGGTACAAAGTGACTAGAAGTTCAAGAGTGACTAGAATGAACAGTGCTCAACATTTATCCTTTCACTAATCTCAGTGAATTGGTATACTTACTGTCTTTAAAAGTTTGTTTTATTTCTTCAGTGGGTATACATACACATACTTTTGGCTCTTTATGTTTGATAATTTTCAAACAACTTATGTATGTCATGTGTGGGGTGAAGTGCAGGTTCCTCTGTCTGTCTGTCTGTCTGTCTGTCTGTCTGTCTGTCTGTTTGTCTGTCTATGTGAGTAATTGGGAATACAGACCTGTCTCTAAGTACACTTGACAATCTACACTTTGTAGATATCTTGGTAATAGACTTTCTATTTGATAATAAAATGCAAGTACTATTTATGTACAAATAACCAGGTATATAATTTTCCAGGTGAAGAGCTTAGTCACAGTTCCATGTTAAACATAACCAACATAAATGACCTGAGTCAACTGAAATTATAACTTCTCAAGTCAGAAACATAATTCAACCACTCAAATAAGTTATGATCCTGGAGACCTGAGAACCAGAGAGAGAGTGATAGGGCAGGGGATATGTTTCAACCTGTCATTGATCTGCAATGAGAGCCAGGGAGTCCCGTGTAGAAAACATGAGGTCTAATAGTTCAGGCTGAAGGCATCTTGGGAACAGTCAGTGAAGATTTTGGGAAAGATTATGGTATCCTTGATGGCTCACATCCTCAGCTGATTAATGGTTTATAGTGAGTAATGCTTAACAGAGAGACAGCCTGAGACCATCTGCTGAATAATAGCTTAGAGTCAGGCTGGAATCCTCAGATCAGTAATAGTGTAGACTAGAACAGCTCCAAGTCTGTGGCCAGCAGTCTCAAGCCAGAAAGAAGCCATAAAAGTATTTAATTTTTCTTTCTCTCTCTGTTTGTATTATATTTTAACTCCTGGAACAACATCAGGGAAGCTGTTGAAGGACCTTGTCCATTCTCCCTGTTATACCAAACCTCTTCCTTGGGTCATAGGACAATAGACAAACAGCTGAAGTTTTTCTCTCCTCTAGCTATGCCTCTTGTGGATCCCATGGACAATCTTCCTCAGCTTCTAACAATAGCAATTACTCTCTGTGAACATGTCAGTGGACCAAGCCAATAAAACAGGTAACACATTGTGAAAATGTATAGAGGAAACCAAAACCAAGGAGAAATACACCCACCCAAAATGTCAAAGCTAGAAATTAACTCCTAAATCTATAATCACATCAAATCAGATATGTTGATGTCAACATAAGAAACAATAATACCCATTGCAATATGGCTCCACAAAAGCCCACCTATCTGATCTCAGCAGACTCTGAATATTGCAACATAGCTAAAGCATACATACACGCACGCACACGCGCACACACACACACACACACACACACACACCTACCTTAAAAACAACAATATGAAGAACATAGAGGTACTTGATATTGAAATGAATAAACCCTTTGAAGAAATCCAGAAAAACACAAACAAGCAATTGCGAAAATAAATCCTTAACAAGAAATTTAACAGAGGTTTGTAACAATGAGGGATACAGAACTGGGAATAGCCAACAGAAAGTCTGAGACCCAAAGAAAGCAAGAGGCTCTCCCAGGACCCAATGGGGATGGCATTACTTGAAATACACAACAAAGGGGAGAGAGAACCTGTAGAGACCATATCCACAGGTTAGGAATTTCCCCCTCTTAAGGGATGGGGCCAATTACCCTTCTCAAAATTTTAACCCAGAATTGCTCCTGTCTAAAGGAAATAACAGGGACAAGGAGTGGAACAGAGACTGAAGGAAAGGCCATTCAGAGACTTCCCCACATGGGTATCCATCCCATATGCAGCCAAACCCAGTCACTATTGCTGATGCCAAGAATTGCTTGCTGACATGAGCCAGATATGAATGACTCCTGAGAAGCTATGCAAGAGCCTTACAAATACAGATGCAGATGCTTGCAGCCAACCATCAGACTGAGCATAAGGATGCCAACAGAGGAGCTAGGGTAGGAACTGGAGGAGCTGAAGGGATTTGTAACCCCACAGGACGAACAACAATATCAACCAACCAGACATGTCAGAGTTCCTAGGGACTAAACCACCAATCAAAGAGGACCCATGGAGAGACACATGGCTCCAGCTGCGCATGTACCAGAAGTTATCCTTATCTGGCATCAATGGGAGGGAAGAACCCTGGTCCTGTGAAGGCTTGATGTCGCAGAGTAGGGAAATCCTATGGCAGTGAGGCTAGAGTGAGAGGGAGGGTGGGAATCACCCTCATAGAAGCAGGGGGGAGAGGAGTAGTAGGATACAGTGTTTTTAGAAGGGAAACCAGGAAGGTGGATAACATTTTAAATGCAAACAATTAAAATAACCAATGCATTTTTTAAAAGCTATAAGAAAAAAAATACTAATTGCAACAATTAAAAAAGAGAGAGCCAATGAAAAACAGTTAAAAGAAATTAATAAAATTGTCTAAGACCTAAAAACAGAAATAGAAGAAATAAAACACAAAACTCAAACTGAGTGAATTCTGAAAACAAAAATCTAAGAATGGGAATAGAAGATAGAGTGGCACACTCCAACCACACAATACAAGAGATGGAAGGGAGGATCGCAAACACTGAAGACGTGATAGAAGAAATGCATACCTTAGTCTAAGAACATGCTAACTATGAAATGTTTCTGACAAAAAAATATTGAGAAAACCTGGGACAAAATGAAAATTCTAAATCTAAGAATACTAATAATAATAGAAGAAGAAGGTAAACAATCCCAGAACAAATTCTTAGTAAATATTTTCAAGGAAATTATAGATTTTTTTTTTAAGGAAGGGGTTGTCTATGAAGGTTTGAGAAGCATTTAGAATAACAAGTAGATTAGATCAAACAAGAAAGTCTCTGTAGCACATAATAATAAAAATAATAAAAATACAGAACAAATGATTAAAACCTGCAAGGAGAAATAACCAAATAACATATAATGAAGAACTATTAGAATTACACCTGATTTCAGAATGGAGACTCTAAAAGCCAAAGGGAATAAACATGTTCTCTAGACACTCGAGACCACAGGTGCTTGCCTGGGCTATGAAGCCCAACAAAATTTACAACCACCATACATCTAGAAAGTTAGATATTCATGAAAAAGTCATATTTAAACGATAATTATTAACAAACACAGCACTACAGAAGATGCAAGGGAAAAAAAAAAACGTTCAATCGAAGGAGGCATGTTAGCTAACCCCATTAAAATATAAGAAATAAATAATATCACATCAGCAGACCAAAGGAAGGGAAACACACACACACACACACACACACACACACACACTCTTAAGCACACGCACAGGAACACACAAACACATTACCGTCATCATCATCACCACCACCACTACCAACAACAACAAAATAGCATGAAGTGATAACAGTGTTATCACTGGTATCAATATCAGTGGTATCAAAAGCAATCATATCGATTTTCTAAATAAAAAGACTCAGACCAACAGAATGGGTGTGGAAACAGGATCTGTTGTTGTGCTATCAATAAAAATCACAACTAACATCAAAAGAAAGAATTCAGCAGGATTATATTTCAGTTGCTAACATGTGCTACAAACACAGACTACCATATGAAAATATTGTAAAATCCATCATTTTGTATGCTGAAAGTTAAAAATGAAATAATTGCAATTAAAGAAAAATTAGATCACTCATACACACACACACAAGACACATGCACACAGATACATGCACACAAACATACATACACCAAGACTCAGAGAGAATATCTAGATTAATAAAATGAGAAACAAAAGGATAGCATTATCAACAGACACTAAGGAAATCCAAAGTATCAAAAGGACAAAACCTGTATTCTAGTAAATTGGAATGAATTATGTCAAGATTAGATACACAATTTAAATATACATATAAATGCCTAGTAAAATGGAAGCTGTCATTAAATTTTTCCTATTTAAAAAAAAAAAAAATAGCCCAGTGCATTACTCTACTATTCTAGCACAAAATTCTACTCCATATTTACCCAATTATGTGGGGAATTGGTCTATGCATAGACAGGCTGGTCTCCAGTTGAGCTGAGATCTGAACCCCAAAGAGTGATAATTCACCTTCATGACAAGGTAGGCATTCCCTCATGCTCCTGGAACTCTGGCTCCTGCCTAAGTCACCATCCCCCACAGCCCCCACAAGAGAAGCATGGCTAGAAGTCACTTAGACAATGTCTCAAGCTTCTGACCTTCAGGCTAAACTCCTCCCCAGTTACCTAGCACCAGTAAAGACCATAGAAAGGGCTATTCAGCCCCTGCTTGCTCTCTTACTTCTCACTCTCTTGCTTCTTACCCCTCACTCTCACCCTCTCTTCTCCCTCTTTGTCTTCTCTCTTCTCTCCTCTCTTTTTGTCTTCTCTTCTCTCCTATCTCTTCTCCTCTCTCTATTACTCTCTTTCTCTCTAGACTTTCCTCTCTCTAGTCTTTCCTCCCTCTCCCTCCCTCTTTCTCTCTCTCTCTTTCTACCTTCTCTCTTTCTCCCTGCCTTTTGTTAATAAAGCTCTAAAACTATAGACAGCCTCTGCTCATCAAGGCAGCGCTCACTCTTGCCAGAGTTGGGAACCTCTTCCCTCATCCCTCTCTCCCATAACTCTGGTGGCTTTAGAGAAGTAGTTCTGGGACTCCCAGGTAGGGCTGCCTCTTGCCACCACCACCCCTGAAGAGTGGGTCAAAGGCTTAGATGCCCACCCCGGGATGAGTGGAATGTAGATAGCAGCCCTTCCATGCCTGACTGACCAGAGCATAGGTGTAACTCTGGCAGGGTGTGGATCTTTTCTCCCTCTTTCCCAAGACCCCCCTTTTTTAGTTTCCAAAATAATTATTCCACAAAATAGAAACAAAGAGGTTATTATCTAATTCATTTTATGAGGCCACAATTACTCTGATACTCAAACAACATATACAATCAACAGAGACAGAGAATTACAGATAGGAAATTACACAATGAAAAATAACAATAAAATACTTGCAAATCAAATCCAAGAACAAGTGAAAAAGATCATCCATGATGATCAACTAGGCTTTGTCCCACAGATGTAGGGATGGTTCAATATATGAAAATCTCTCAATGTAATATACCATATAAACTAATTAAACAAAAAATGGAAAGAATAAACAAAACAACAACAAAAAGGATCATCACATTAGTTGCCTCCAAAAAATCACGTGACAAAAACCTTACACCCATTCATGATAAAACCTTCCTCTCCAAGTTCTAGTCTATTTGCTGTAGGAAGACACTCTGCAAGCAATCAAAAGAGAAGCCTGGAATCCAATCCAGCCACAAAAGTGTTGCCCTATAATCTGTGCTGACCACAAGATGTGTTGGAACAATGGAAGAACAGAATTTGTGGCAATGCCCAACCAATGTCTGGTTTAATTGAGGCCCTCTAAATGATAGGGAGCCCTTGACTGACACTGCCTAGATGAGCATAAACAAGAGACTGGATAGCCCTGATTTCTCTGATAGAACCAAATACAACTGGAAAAAATGCAATAGTTCCTAATGATGCACTTACTCATAGATTGGTGCCTTGTCTAATCATCATCAGAGATGCTTCCTGTAACCTTAGATGGGAGCAGGTTCAGAAACCCACAACACAGACATTATGTAAAGAGAGAGTCAAAATTGTAGATGGTTTGTGTATGTTTAGGCCATGGGGTGCTACCATTAGTAGGTGTGGCTTTTTTGGAGAAGGTGTGTCACTGTGGGAGGGAGCTTTAATACTCTAGTTTTAGCAGCCTGGAAGGTAGTATTATGCTAGCAGCCTTCAGCTAAAGATGCAGAACTCAGCACCTACTGCACCATGCCTGCCTGGATGCTGCCATGCTCCCGCCTTGATAATAATGGACTGAACCTCTGAACCTGTAACCAACCCCAATTAAATGTTGTCCTTTTGAGAGTTGCCTTGGTCGTGGTGTCTGTTCACAGAAGTAAAGCCCTAAGTCTCCATCGGATCCATCAGCTCAGAGCTCAGAGAATGCTGCAGAAGAAGTGGAGAAAAGATTGTAGGAGAGAGACAGGGGGGATTTAGGGCACGAGGAGTTCATGACCCCCTGAATTCTTTAAGATGGGTTCATTCCAGCTCACAGATACGAAAGTGGCAAGCATAGAGCTGGCATGTGTCTACACCAGCCCTGTTCTTACATTTTATGACTGTTAGCTTAGTGTTTTTTGGTGGAACTTCTAACCATGAGAATGGTTAGAGTAGATCTGACTCTTCTTCCTGAATGTGGTACTCTTTTCTTTCTAATGGGTTGCCTTTCTAGCCTAAAATGAGGGGGTTTACCCTATTATATTGAATCTTGTTTTGTCAAATTTGGCTGTTTCCTCTTGGAGGACTGCTCCGCTATTAAGGGAAACAAGCTGCAGTGGACCTGGGAAAAGTCAGGCAGTTCGAGGAGTGGAGAGTAAATGAACTGTGGTGGGAATATATTATATGAGAGAAGAATCTATTTTTAAAAACAAAACAACAAAAAAGCAAAGCAAACCAAAGACCCAGGCAAAAGGATATGAAAATTGTAATGAAAATCTGGCAAATATGCAAATCCAAGATAGCCAATATACCCATAAAAGATACTAAATCTGCTTACTTAATTCCAAATTACTGAAATAGGTAATGTCTTATGAGATTTTAAGAATTTACTGGTAGAAATGATTGATGACTTAAAAGAGGAATCAAAATGTATTTGAATTCACTCCAGGACCTTGCTAGAATAATTTTTTTTTTAAAGTATGAGGAAATTAGCAATTAGATAAAAACCAACAAAATTTAGAGAAACTAACTCAGCAATTGAGTTTTCTTATATTGGGATACTGTGAAAATTTAAATAAAAGTATTTGAAAAGAGAAACTATATTTATGAACACAGAAGTATTCACTAAAAAAAAATCTCGTCATAATGCAAATAAAGGAAAGAACAGAAAATATGTAAAGTCAATTAGTAATTCCACATGAAACCCAAAACACAAGAATAGTGTCATATTTGTAGTCATCATTGTTAACACCACAAAATCATCGAATTGTGTGTTATCAAGCCCTGAAATTGTTTAACTGTATTTAGCTTTCCTATACTCAGCATCGTAACCTTGTCAAACTAATGGCAACAATAAGAATTTTCAAAACAAGCAATAATAATAATAACAAATAATAATAATTGCCAGTTCAAAATTAATACTTTTACAGTTAATTCCAGTATACTATAGAGGATGATAAAAAGACAATGTAAGTCACATGGGTAAAGAAAGAAATATGAAATTATTTTCATGAGGGGAATATCAGATTAAAAGTGACCTAGGGATGGATGTACAGTGTTCAATATAAGAAACCAATAAATCTTTAAAATCAAAAGAAAAAAAAAAGGATACATAGCCCCCAAATAAGACCTATATTAACAATAATTAGTAAATATCTGTTATTTATGATCTTAGCTATAAATGCTTTTTAATCACTAATAAAATATAGATTGAGTCACTAGATAATAAACATAATTCAGTTATATTCTAGTCACTTTAAATTTACTGGTCATTGACAAAGGATGAGCCTGACAGACAAGTTAAAAGGTCACAGCTGCTAAAAAACTTCTGGTACTCTGTGTTAGTATCTGATATTGAAGAATCAAATCAAAAGTCATCATAATATAAGAGGAAACAATTACATTCATGAAGACAATATAACAATTATAAATATATACCTACTTCCAGATTCTCAGTTTTATAACAAAATCAAATGAACATGAGGTTCAAATACATCTTGAGACAATAATAGTATAGGACTTCTATTGATTTTTTTTTCATCTTCAAATAGGGAATGCAAATTAAAAGTCAACAGTAAGAGCAAAGAAATAATCTGTAAATAGAAAGGGAGAATTTGCTTGTTTATAAAACATTCTTTCTCTACAAGTGTGAAATGCACATTGTAAACAGACCATGAAAATATCTACTAATAAACATACTCTAAACCTATCATATTTTAATACATATAAGAGAATCAAAATAATTTTATCTTAGCAGATCCAAGTAAATTTAGAGAGATAAAAAGAAAATCCAGAATCACACAAACATTTTGATACTAAATATTATATTTTTAAATGACAAGAAAGTAAGTGGACAAGATATTGTAGAACAATGTAATGATTTCAATGATCAAAGAAAGAAAGAAAAATTAAAATACCAGAAATTTGAGGATTCCCTTAAAGTACATCAAAAGAAAAAAAAGGTAACTAGATTTTTCATATGAGTGAGAAAGAGAGAGAGAGATCTTAAGTAAATAACCCAATGAAGAACCTAAATGTTTAAAATAAAAAAAAATAAAAGTTAAAAAGATGATCCAAAGAAAATCATCAATGGCAAGTCTGGCGGTTTGAATATGCTTGGTTCATGGGATGGGATGTACGCTACTAAGAGGTTTAGCCTTATTGAAGGAGTTGTGGCCTTGGTGGAAGAAGTGCATCACTATGGGAATAGGATTTGAGACCCTCCTCCTAGCTGCCTGGGAGACAATCTTCTCTGGGTGGCCTCTGATGAAGATGTAGAACTCCAAGCTCCTTCAGCACCATGTTTGCCTGTATACCGTCATGCTTCCTGCCATGATGATAATGGAGTGAACCTATGAACCTGTAAGCCAACCCCAATTAAATGTCCTTTTATAAGGTTGTCTTGGTCAATGTGTCTTCACAGTAATGAAAGACTAAGATAGTTAAATATTGTCTTATGAATTTATATTAAAGTTTTAGATACAGATTAATAACAGAGAGACAGTATTAAAATTTTTCAAAATAATCATCAGTTTTCTATAAAGAAAGAAAATTGACAATATCTACAAAGGAGCTAAAAAAATTCAACATCTTCATGTAACACATAAAAATCTAGGAATAGAAGGAAGATATTGTCTTAAAGGGAAGATATTGAAAAGTTGCATAAAAATGTCATATATGTAGAACCTGTCACCAAAAACATGCTGAATGGGGAAACACTGAAAGGAATCCATCGTATTAAAATCATTCATAGCAAGAGAATATAAAGCATACACATTACTATTAAGAATGAAATATACTGATATATAAATGAAACAGCCATAACAGAACATTAATATTTCGGTAAGTTAGCTGATAATTAATTTTATAAATTCATAGAGCTTAAGAAAGACCCCTACCAACACACACACTGCCTCTCTCTGTGTCCATATTTATATATTGGCCTTTTAGACAAAATAATGTAAGTGTTAGTAAATTAAAGTCTAGATATGGCCTTCAAATAATTGCTGTTATAGTTATAGAAATTTTAAAACATGGTATTCCATTCAATTACCATCCAGGTAGAAACTGTATGCAATACAACATACAAGACTAGCATGGGCTTGGTGACTTATACATGTAGATACCTGAAGGTTTGATTCAATAGTATTGCAAGTTCAATTTCTATCTGGGGAATTTGTTGACACAGATCTGAAAAGTACTAAATAAGCAAGCAAATAAAATAGCCAATGTAATACAAAGTAGGAAACAAGCAAACATCCTTTTTATTTAAAAAAGTATCACCACCTCAGAGATCCCAAGAACTAATCCACCAACCAAAGAGTATACATGGAGTGACCCATGGCTCTAGCAACATATGTAACAGAGGATGGCCTTTTCTGTCATCAGTGTGAGAAGAAGCCCTTGGTCCTGTGAAGGCTCAATGCCCCAGTGTAGGGGATACCAAGGCAGGGAGCTGGGAGTGGGTTGGAGGGTGGTTGAGCACCCTCATAGAAGCAGGGGGAGGTAGTATCCTAATGCCCTGGCTTCCACCAAAACCTGCAATCATATGCAAACACATACATAATTAAAAATACAAATAAAACTTTTTACTACTTTCTAAATAATATCTTTATATCCACAAGTAAGTAAAGTTACTATTACTAATCAAAGAAGCCTTTCTCTTTACAGTAAATTGAGACAATCATAGGAAACCACAACTGTAAATATAAAAGAGGTCAGCAGATCATGAAGATCTCAACCTCAATGGATACATCTATATGACAGATCCTGCAGTTATGACTAATGTTTGAAGCTGGAGTTAGAGGCAGTTCTGAACCACCTACTTTAGTTACTGGAAATCAAACTAGGATATGCTGGAAGAATTGAAAGTAGGTGCTGTTAACCACTGAGCCATCTCTATAGGCCCTAAGATGATATTTTTAATTGAAAATTATATTTCAATTAAATATTGCAATTGAAACATTACAAATATATCCCTTTCTCAGTTTCCCCTCCTGAAACCCCCTATCCCATCTCCCCTCTAAACTCCCTGGGCCTCTTGAGGGTTATATGCATTATCTCTGACTGAATGCAAACCCAGCAATTCTCTGCTGTATACGTGTTGGGGGCCTCATATCAGCTGCTGTATGTTGTCTGGTTGGTGGTCCAGTGTCTGAGACATCTCAGGGGTCCAAGTTAATTGAGACTGCTTGTTTTCGTACAGGGTAGCCCTCATCTTCTTCCAGCTTTTGCCTAATTCAACCACAGGGGTCAGCAGTTTCTGTCCATTGGTTGGGGGCAAATGTTCTTTATGAAGCAACTATACTGGTTATAGAGAGGATAGTTCAGTAGGTATGACATAATGTTATTTCAAAGAACTAATGTTTCATTCTAAGAACCAACATCAGGGGCTCATAACTACCCTAATTTAATTCCAGGGTGTCTTGTGTCTTTGTGGTCCACCATGGCTATCCACACTCATGTATACATATTTCCTGCCCTCACATACATGATTTTTCTGTGAGATTGTGTCTCCTAGAAATGTTAGAAGCTAAAACCATAAAGTATCACCAACATGGCTGTTTAAACATGAGCTTAAAAGGACAAGATTAGACATGCTATCTTGGACATGGAAAGCTCCAGAGGTCTAAACCCCACACCGTGGAAAGAAGCAACCAAGGAATTCTGACAGTGAAAGATACAGTCTTCCAGTTGCTTATTTAATTCCCAAAATCATCCCTAAAAATCATATAAAGACTGAGAAGATTATACTTATATACCTATTTACACAAGCAAACACACACACACACACACACACACACACAAACACACACACACACACACAAACTAATGCCAAAGAGGCCATGAATTTCAAACAGAGCCAGGAGGCATATATGGGAGTATTTTGGAGGAAAGAAAATAAATGGGAAAACAATACAAATATATTATCTCAAAAAAATAATTTGAAGATATTTAAAATGTGAAGCTATTACTTAAAAATCAATTATTTAATTACTTTGTTATCATATTAACTTATCTCAAAATAATTTATGATCTATCAATCTGAAAACAATACATTTGTTTTATACAAATTTAAAACAAAATTACATGCAGATATGTTTTTATATATAATCATAAAGTTGTTTAATGTCTGTGATATTGATCATATTCATAAATATCTTCTCTATGTCAATGGTTCAAGTTTATTATATGATTTCTCATTTTTAGATGCAGGATATCAGGTCTTATTTCAAGGTTTATGATCTGCTTCAAGTTGAATTGTGTTCAAGTTGATAGATGTTGATCTATTTTTATTCTTTGCCATGAAACTATCCAGTTTGAGTAACACCAAATTTTGAGACAGCTGTATTTTCTCCAGTGTAAATTATTGGCTCCTTTTTCAAAACTCAGACACATTTGGGGGTTTATGGTTGGGTATTTCATCTTATATGTGGCCACTGGAAGTCCTAAAGATTTGCCTATTTCCACAGCTGAAGCTGGGTAATGGCTCTAATGAAAACTTGGTTTCAAACCTGCCTAAGACCCCACATTCCTACTTGGTATCTTTTAAGTAACAGATCCCTGTGAGGTCCAGTGATCTCTGATTAGTCCTCTATGATGGTAGTCTGTTAGATTTCATAAAACTGTGTGTTGTTAAAGTGTATGGACTCCACCATATACTAGAATTGCACACTCTGAGACTCAGGGCAAGACTGACCTAGGCATGCTTAAACTTTGGTTACAGTGATAGAATGTATTACACTCAAAATTACTAGAGACTAGGAGTTTGTTGGGCAGTGAGAGCTGAGGTTTTAGAAACAATAAAACTGAAGCAGTAGGTTTTTGGCAACAGGTTCTTAAGCATTCTTAATCCCTACTGCTTCCTCTCTCATCGTTCACCCTCTTTGCAGTTCTCCTTAAATACCCCACTTCATTCCTTTTCAAGATTGACTGAAACTTCTGTTGCCATGATATTAAAAAAAAAAAAAAAATTAACAAACCAACAAAAACTCCATGTTTTATCAAGTTGACACTGTATTTTGATCACAGTAATTCAATTTTATCACAAAGAGTGAAACCAAATAACTCTGAAATGTATTTAGGAAAATTCTTCCACAGTCTCATTGAGTATGTCACATCCAGTTCCTTTCTGTCAGCATACATTGATTTAATCACATGGCTACACACCTAGTATTCTCTGCTAAGAACCCATTATTTTTCTGATTACATGGCAAGACTGAGCTCTCCAGATCCATTTGTTCTGTGTTTCCTAATTTTTCATCATTTCTGAGTTCTTGTATCTCATTCTAAGTGGTTAGAAGTATCCAGGAAACAGGAAGATATATGCCTAATAAGATACTTCTCCTTCTAGATTCAGTGAACTTAATTTTCAAAACCCTATGAAATGGACATAAAGACCATCTTTACAATTGCAGGACAAGGATAGCCTTAGATCACTGTTTGGTTCCTATTCTGTCATATATAGGAGCTCTCATCAAAATGACCTTGACTGGTAAGTGGACCAAGAACACTTAAGTGATTTTGAAACACCAGATATTCTGGGCTGATTTTCTTCAGAGTCTTCAACTCAACTGACTGTGGCATCTCTTTAATAACATCAACAGAAACATCCCTTTAATAACAACAACAAAATTGGTTCAGCAATCACTTCCAAGTTCTACTTTAATTTACATCCCTAGTCATTGCTGTTCTGTTTATGAATTTTTCCCTTGTGCCCATATTTTCGAGGCTTTTCTCCACTTTCTCCTCTAAAAAATTCAATGTCTCTGGTTTTATGTAGAGTTCTTTTATCCACTTAGACTTGAGCTTTGTACAAGGAGATAAGAATGGATCAATTAGCATTCTTCTCATGATAAACACCAGTTGTGCCAGCACCATTTGTTGAAAATAGTGTCTTTTTACCACTGGATGGTTTTAGCTCCCTTGTCAAACATAGTACTATCAGAAGATACAGCAATAGTTCTCCTGGGCATATACCCAGAAGATGTTCCTACTGGTAATAAGGACACATGCTCCACTATTTTCATAGAAGTCTTATTTATAATAGCCAGAAACTGGAAAGAACCCAGATGTCCCTCAACAGAGGAATAGATACAGAAAATGTGGTACATTTACACAATGGAGTACTACTCAGCTATTAAAAACAATTAATTGATGAAATTCTTAGGCAAATGGGTGTATCTGGAAGATATCATACCTGAGTGAGGTAACCCAATCACAAAAGAAGTGACTAGATATGCACTCACTGATAAGTGGATAATAAAAGTTTGAAGAAAATATTGAGGTCAGAGTCACTGTGACCTCATTATATCTTAAATGTACAGAAACTTAGCCCAGAAACTTAGAATACCCACGATACAATTTGCAAAACACAAGAAAAATCAAGAAGAAGGAAGACCAATGTGTGGATACTTCCTTCCTCCTTAGAATAGGGAACAAAATACCCATGGAAGGAGTTATGGAGACAAAGTTTGGAGCTAAGATGAAAGGATAGACCATCCAGAGACTACCCCACCCAGGGATCCATCCCATAATCAGCCACCACACCCAGACACTTTTTCATCTGCCAGAAAGATTTTGTTGAAGGGACCCTGATATAGCTGTCTCGAGAGAGGCTATACCAGTGCCTGGCAAATACAGAAGTAGATGCTCACAGTCATCTATAGGATGGAACACAGTGCCCCCAATGGAGGAGCTAGAGAAAGTACCCAAGGAGCTGAAGAGGTCTGCACCCCTTTAGGTGGAACAACAATATGAATTAATCAGTACCCCCAGAGCTCGTGTCTCTAGCTGCATATGTAGCAGAAGATGGCCCAGTTGGCCATCATTGGGAAGAGAGGCCCCTTGGTCTTGCAAACTTTATATGCCCCAGTACAGGAGAATGTCAGGGCCAAGAAATGGGAGTGAGTGGGTAGGGGAGCAGGGTGGGGGGTGGGTATAGGTAACTTTCGGGATAGCATTTGAAATGTAAATAAAGAAAACATCTAATAAATTTTTTTTAAAAAGAAAAAAGGAAGATTATGGATATAGAACATTAACATACTGAAGTTATTTTGAATCACTTACACTTTTCATTCATTATTAAGAATAAATAAAGATATTAAAAACAAACAAACAAACCAAATAAAAGGAGACAAAGAATCTCCAAAGAGCAGATTATATATTGGTTTTACTTTGTGTTTATCTATTTATGGGCATGGTTCGTTTTCCCAGAGACTCTGTTTAAGTACTAATGTACCTAACCCTCAAAAGAGACTTGAGGGCCCAGGGTAAATAGAGACCCGGTGGAGTGGGGTGTGTGTGTTGGGGACATACTCATGGAGACTTGGTGATGGGTAGGGAGGAAGTATGGGATGGGGAGCTGGGAGAGTCACAGGCAGTCCAGGAAGGGGATGAAATCTGCACTGCGAAAAAGGATTAAATAATGAAACTAAATAAATTTTAAAAATACAACAAAAGAATATTAATCTTAAATTTGTAAGTCATCAATTGGAGATTTCTTCTGGGTTAGAGAAGAGGGCTTTTGCTCATATCTTTTCTTTTAGCTTTGAGACAAAATGTGAAGCCCATGCAGGCCCTAGGCAGGTTGCCATAGTCTCTGTGATTTCATATGTGAGCCAGCCTTCAAATATCCAGAAGCCTATTATTCCTTAGTTTCTCCATCCCCTCTGGCTCTTTCTTTGCTTCAGCTTTCTCTTTCCAGTTGTTGGAAGGTGTTATGCATGCTATCAGACAAGATATGAATGATCATCTTATACAGCTATCAATATGATGCTACCACACTCTTACCATCATTTTGCTGATTGGCATTAAGACCTACTCTACAAGGTGAAACACATACTTGGCATTAAGATCATCCCAAGAACCTGAAGCTATACAAGTCATAGGCTATAATCCTACTGCTATTGTGTTAAATGGAGATAGACTTAAACCAACTCATAATAACTTCTTATTATATCTACAGAATAGAGCATCTCTCAACCTTCAGCAGGGAAGCTGCCTTTTACAATAGATGGAGATTAACCCAGAGATAAACCCATTATGTCAAAATTTGGAGAACAAGAGACAGTGAAATAGTTAGTCCTCTAAATAATCCATCTCTAGCCTCCTAGCTCTCTTCCTTGTCTTTGTCTTCATCCTCCTCATCTCATCTTTATCCTTGTCCTCCTCTTCTTCCTCCTCCATATCTTCCTCCTCCTCCTTCTCCTTTTCCCAAGATTCACAGATCAATGTGGAACAAGAAAAAAATATTGTAAGTGGCCAACTTCTAAGTGGAAGACGATAAAGAAAAAGCCTAGCGAGTACTTGCACATATGAATGCACAAAAATTATGACAATGTGCCCAACTTCTGTGTAATTTCAAAACAGACAAATCACTAGTGTGTAGAAGATATATGGAGATAAACTGAAAGTGAAACAGAGAAAACATCCAGCTAACTATAAATATTCTCCATGATAAATGATTAGACAAGAAATAATGGTAACACATATTCTTTATTCAATTTGTTGAGGGTGGTACATTTTCATTTAAATTCCAGATCCTATATTTTAGTCTTCACAACTTCTTTCTACTATTGCCCTTTCTTCTCCTCTCCCACCCATTTTTATTGGTAAAGGATGATCTTTACAGGACTCTTTCCAGAAATAGGATTTCTATTACCAACAGAATAGAATGTTGTTTCTAAAAAGACATATGCTTTTAAAAAAAAAAAAAAAAAAAAAAAAAAAAAAAAAAGACCTGTGGGCAGGCACATAACTGAAAAACCCTCTTTTGGATTAAGCCTTGCTATCTTTTCAAAGCTGGATTTTGGGTACATCTGCTTACATTAAAGTGTTGAATAGGTAGAGGTGTGAAAGTATTTATGTCTGATCTAGTGAGAGAAAAATACATGTTAACAACCCATCAAACTCTATTACTTCAAATAGACAGAAATAATAACCAGAAATCTAGAATTAATGATGACAAAAACTCTAAGCATCAAAAATATTGTCCAAGTTATATAGAGTATCATATGCATTTGGTCCACATTACATAGCTCTCTTGCTGTGCCTGATATCATGGATATGACCTGGATCGATGATTTAATAACATTTCAGAGCATTCTATTTTATGGTGAGAATGAAAAGAAAGACTATGTTATGCTATCTATTTACTTTCATCTCAGACTGATGCCTATACTTTATAGAAGGAAGGTAAAGAGCTGGTTTGGTCAAAAATATTAGAAAGGTCTCTTTCACTCAGTAAATGAATTTGGTATTTTGAGGACATTTTATCCAACAATAAATCAAAAAAGCATGTAATATTTACAGAACTTTTATCCTTACATAACATTCACTTCCTCATGCCTTAATACAAATTTAACTTTTGCTAGTTCTTGAGTGTTTCAGGGAGTTGGGAAAATATGTTCTTAGGAAGGAAAATTGGTACTAGACCCATATGAGAAGGGCTACATGATATAGTTATCAGGAATATAAAATTTACAGTGATTTTATTGCTGGAAATGTTATTTAAGGGACTTACATGACATTGGTATGGGTTTCACATAACATTGAATGTCATACAGGTATGAATTATACTTATTATCACCATCATTGTGGAAATAATGGCATCCACAGCATGGTCTGCTTGTCACCTTGAACATAAATAAGAATCTATGAGAAGCATGTTCTGTATTTCTGTTGTACCTGATTCCTAGAGTCTTCAGGAGAAGTGGAAACTCTGAAGCTTCAGGAAGACAGCAGTGCAGTTCAGCAGAGAGGATCATGGAGCATGGTCTGTGCACACTCACCCACCAGGATGTGCATAGGAGTGTCAACAGTGGTGCAAATCCTTGTACTTTCTAGATAACTGATATATCATCTCAAATCAAGCCAGATTGATGTGTGCAAACCTCAAGGAGAGCAGCCTAGTCGGTCTCAAAAGTTCACAGTCACAATGTATGACTACTCAAGATAATACTAATTGTCACCAAGTGGAAACAGTGACTATTGAGTTCCTCCATACTTCAGAGAAGGAGAATCTAAGCTCTGACAAGTTAAGGAGTTGTGTTGTTACCATTCTACTACTGGAGACACACACACATCTTATAAACCCAGAACATTCTAATATGCTGTACTACATCACAGCTGCTTAAATTCATCATATTGTCATAGAACATTTTCGCATGGGAAGAGGCAGCAATATTAAGTAGGGATATTAGCACCCTGTAGGACAAAGAACAAGATGACCAGTTACTTATGTTTAAGGTAGTCTTAAATATACCATGCTAGACAGCAAGCAGTTAGTGAATATTAGCTAGGAGTCAATGAATCAGTTATGGTACTTTTAGTTAAAACTTAGCATCTGTACTAGGCCATAGTTAAAAACAATATTACTTACAATTACAATTTTCTAAATTGCCTAAATTTATCAAATCAGTAAAGTATTCTTGCCTCTCATCAGAGGAATGGCATAGGACAGAGTGTATTATCTCAATTTATTAGTCACATATATTCACAGTCTGAGAAGAGATGAAACAATTATAATTCAAGGTCATATTCAGAACACAATGAACAACCAGAGAGAATATAAAACTTCTGCTAGTGTCAAGAGGATGATGTGTGTCTCTGGTTTTCACTGAAAGATTGGCTATTAGAGAGGAAATTCATGACTCAGAGAAAAGTAAGAGCAACGCTTAGTCCCTTGGTGACAAGGATTGTCAAGCTAGGGGAACCTATCCAGGGGAGCTGAATGGGAAGAGAAATTTGGACTTTCTTCTGGGCTTCTGCATATCAATTGACCAGATATGTAACAGCATATAGTATTTACCATTACTTCTCATCTTTCTTTTTCCATTTTTCCTTCTCCCTTACTCGGTTTTACTGCCCTTCTATTTCTTCCTGCCTCCTTTCCTCCTTCATCCTCTTTGTCCAGTCCTTTAACTCATCTTGCCCTTTTTACTTACTTTTCCATTGCTCATTCATTCCTAGCAAAAGGTAAGCAAATGTGAGCCACATTCTTCAGCTTTACACTGATTTTTCCTCATATATGTCCTACTGGTTAAAGACCACCTATTCTAGTGAGTTCATAGTCATCAGTATTACATGTATCTGCACCCTGTTCATTAGCAGTAACATAAATGAATGAGGATATGTATTATAGAACACATTTCTTGATGCTACATTTCTGATAGCTTGCGTTGTACCATTTAAAATTTATATGTTCAAATTCTAATCCCCATCACCTAGAATGTGATTGCATTGGTAATCAAGTCAAAATGATGCACCTATTTTGAGCTCCTGATTGATATGAGCATTATAATATTTTGCTAATTTTTTATTGCATGGGTGGGTATGGGTCCACTTCTTTTCTAACATGCAAGTCCCAGTACTGAATTACTTAGGCCTACAAAATTGCCTGGCAGTGCCTTTACTCTCTCTTCCTTATACCATCTCATTGTCTACTATACAAGTAAGGACAGAAGGCTATCTCATGGGAAGGTTATGTGCCTAAAACCTTGCTGATCAAGCTTGCTATGGCTCAGCCTTTTACAAATTGAATACTTCTCTTCTAGATCATACTAACTCCACTGAATCCTTTGCTGCTGGGATAGCGGACCATTCGTCCTACATATATGGACATGCCTAGACTATATGTTACATACAGAACTGAATTCAGCCAGTTATCTCAAATTTATCTTGACAGTAATATAGTTACATAGGGGGATGCCTAGTACATGTTAAATGTGGGCATAATATTTAATGTAATATCTCCAGAGACAAGGGAGGTCAGACAAGGGAGGTCAGACTTTAGAGTACCATAAATGTGTCCTTTGGAATACACACTTTGCCCAACTATGAGTGTCCCTCAAGAGTTTCCTCAGCCGCAGGGTCTATCAGGTATAAAAGCCACAGAACTCACATCCATGCTTTATTGCTCTTTATAAGTCATTTTAACAAACAAAGCACTTTTAACAACATCTACACTATAAGCCCATCTCCGGTCACCTGGGTGACAGAATACATAAAGGAAAGTAGGTATATGATCTACCCCTGAGATTGTGAAAGACAGATTTGATATGTTCAGAAACCAATGCTTGTCTATGTGTTCAAACATGCTAGTAAGTGCAAAACATGGCAGTGAGATAACCTTTAACTGGGGAAGTCCCAACAGACACAGTAATGTTGGGTGTGAAAACTGAGAAGTGGAACCTTGAGTGCCAGATTGCTATCTGTATTTCACAAGATCACCCCTTTTCCTACATAGTGGTTGGTGTTCTACTAATTTGTGAAAAGTTATCTCAAATTTTCTCCAAAACTTGATAGCTTCCTGCTCTGTTCTTCTTGGGACTTTAGAGGGTACAGGTGCATTTATTAAGTTGTGATATTTTAAATATCTTATGATTTCATCTTAGAACTTTTCTATTCTTTATAGAACCATTGGGAAAAAATGCTAACTTTCAAGTACATCTGATTGATGGTAAAATTTTCCATTTTGTGCACCAAATTAAATATAAACAGAGATAAGGACAAGCGAGTACAGTGACAAGATCCTGAGGGATGATGTCATGTGAAGGTGATAGAGATCCCTGGCCAGACACTTGCCTAGTCAAAGTAGAATATAAAAAGGATACCTTGGGGACCCTCTAGAATGTACCAGAGACCTGGGAGTTGAGAGACTCTCAAGACTCAAAGGGAGGGACTGTAAATGAAATGCCCTACAGTGGGGAGAGAGAAATTGTAAAGTCCATCTCCAGCAGAAAGACAGGACATCAAGTGAGGGTTTGCCATCCAACAGTCAAAAACTAGGATCCAGAATTGTTCCTATCTGAAAGAACTGCAGAAACAAAGATGGAGATGAGCCTGAGGAAAAAGAAGCTCAGGGGTAGGCCCCAAGGCCTACACTATTATCATGGTATGCTTAACAACAGGGGCCTATCATGACTTCCCCCAGAAAGGCCCAACAAGTAGCTGAAAGATTCAGATGCAGATATTTATACCTAACCAATGGACAGAAGCTGGTGACCCCTGTGGTAGAATCAACAAAAGATTGAAGAATCTGAGAAGGAGGGTGACCTCATAGGAAGATCAGCAGTCTTAACTAACCTGGAAACCCAGGATCTCTCAGACACTGAGCCAACACTAGATAACATAAACAATCAGATATGACACTCCCATACACATAGAGCAGAGGACTGCTGGATCTGGACTCACTCAGAGAAGGTGTACCTAACCTTCAAGAGACTTGGGGCCCCATGGAGTGGGGAGGTCTGTTGGGGTGGGAGAGACATTCTCTTGGAGACTGGTTGGGGTGGGAGAGGTATGAAATATGGAACAGTTGGTGGATGGACCAGGAGGGGGATAATGTCTGGTTTGTTAAAAAAAAAAAAAAAAAAAGAAAAGATTAAAGAATTTTTAAAAAAGATATCTTAGTTGAAGACTTATAATCTTCAAATATATAAAATGGAATAAAAGCCACCAGTTTCATGGAAACATGTGATAGGAGCCCTAAAAATAATTATAATATATTAGGATATATATACTACATTAGAATATGTGTGTGTGTGTGTGTGTGTGTGTGTGTGTGTGTGTAATAGTGACCAAGTGCTGAGCAAGCATGAATAAAGTGTTATGTATTCAAATTTCATATGGACTTTTAGAAGTTTAATGCCGCATCTTTCCTCTGAGCCCAGTGGACTCAGCTAGGGCCTGTCCTGTGCTTCCCACACCCCAGGACTTTAAGATCGCATCGGGGCTACATGTGAGTGTAGTGCAGAGGTGGTTTTGGGAGCAGTGGGTCAGCAGTTGCCCACAGGGGCAGGATCTGAGAACTCCGCCCCACCAGAGGCTGGCCCTCTCCAAGCCAGAGCACCCCCCACCCCGCCATCTTTCCTCTGAGCCCAGTGGACACAGCTAGGGCCTGTCCTGTGCTTCCCACACCCCAGGACTTTAAGACCAAATCGGGGTTACGCGTGAGTGGAGTGCAGCGGTGGTTTTGGGAGCAGTGGGTCAGCAGTTGCTCAAAGGGGCAAGAACCAAGGAACTCCCCCCACTGGAGGATGGGCCTCTCCCAGCTAGAGCACCCTCCACCCCGCCATCTTTCCTCTGAGCCCAGCAACTCCCAGGAATTTAAGATCACATCAGGAGCTCAGGGCTCGGGCCTCAGGCTCTGTGCACTCTCTTAGGTTCTTTCGGGACCTTCCAAGCTATCTCAGGACCTCAAGTGAGCAGGGGAACACAGCCTCTGTTCTAGCCCAATCTCGTGGAACCTGAGACACCAGCCTGGAGATTGATAGTGGCCCAGGGCAGAACAAGCCCTCCCTTCTGGTCTGGTCCGGCCGGCCCAGCACCAGCTCGGGTCTTGGACCACAGGTGCTGTGCATTCTCATAGGCTCTTTCTGGACTCCCCAAGCTATCTTGGGACCTGAGGTGAGCAGGGGAACACACCCTCTGTTCTGGCCCAATCTCATGGAACTTGAGACATTAGCCAGGAGATTGATAAAGGCCCAGGGCAGAAGAGCAGGTCCTTTCTGGTCCGCACCAACGCCAGGTCTCCTCAGGCAGAGATGGCAGGAGGCAAGCATAAGAACAGAAGCAACAGAATCCAAGGGTACTTGGCATCACCACATCCAAACTCA
Organism: Mus minutoides; assembly: GCA_902729485.2. Lineage (NCBI taxonomy): Eukaryota > Metazoa > Chordata > Mammalia > Rodentia > Muridae > Mus > Mus minutoides. The sequence goes on from LR750990.1 coordinate 173,367, forward strand.
CTCACCACATCAGGTCCTAGATACAACAGCACACCAGAAAAGCAGGACATGGAGATAAAGTCACTCATCATGCTGATGATGGAGGACAATAAGAAGGAAATACAGGAAAACACAGATAAACAACTAGAAGTATTTAAAGAGGAAAAATTAGAGAGTTAAAGGAAAACACAGATAAACAACTAGAAGCATTTAAAGAGGAAAAACTTAGAGAGCTACAGGAAAGCAATAACAAAAAGGTGATAGAATTGAACAAAGCCATTCAGGACCTAAAAATGGAAGTAGAAACAATTAAGGAAAACCAAAGGAGATAACCCTGGAGATAGAACCCATAGGAAAAAAAATCAGGAACCATAGATATGAGCATCAGCAACAGAATACAAGAGATAGAAGAGAGAATCTCAGGCACAGAAGATTCTATAGGGAGCATAGACAAGACAATCAAAGAAACTGCTAAATGCAAAAAGATCCTAACACAAATATCCAGGAAATCCAGGACACAATGAGAAGACCAAACTTAAGGATAATAGGAGTAGATGAGAAGGAAGACTATCAAACTAAAGGGCCAGCAAATATCTTCAACAAAATAATAGAAGAAAACTTTCCATACCTAAAGAATGAGATGCCCATAAACATACAAGAAGCCTATAGAACTCCAAATAGGCTGGACCAGAAAAGAAATTCCTCCCAACACATAATAATCAGAACAACAAATGCACTAAATAAAGACAGAATATTAAAGGCAGCAAGGGAAAAAGGTCAAGTAACATATAAGGGCAGGCCTATTAGAATTACTCCAGACTTCTCACCAGAGACTATGAAAGCCAGAAGATCATGGACAGAGATTATACAGACACTAAGAGAACACAAATGCCAGCCCAGGCTACTATACCCAGCAAACCTCTCATTTACCATAGATGGAAAAACCAAAGTATTCCATGACAAATTCAAATTCACACAATATCTTTCCACGAATCCAGCCCTTCAAAGAATAATAACAGAAAAACACCAATACAAGGACGGAAACTCTGCCCTAGAGAAAGCAAGAGAGTATTCCTTCAACAAACCTAAAAGAAGACAGCCACAAGAACAGAATCCCAACTCTAAAAACAAAAATGACAGGAAGCAACAATTACTGTTCCTTAATATCACTTAATATCAATGGACTCAATTCTCCCATAAAAAGACATAGACTATCAGACTAGCTACACAAACAGGACCCGACATTTTTCTGTCTACAAGAAACACACCTCAGGAAAAACGACAGACTCTACCTCAGAGTGAAAGGCTGGAAAACAATATTCCAAGCAAACGGCCCAAAGAAAAAAGCTGGGGTAGCCATTCTAATATCGAATAAAATAGACTTTCAACCCAAAATTATCAAAAGAGACAAAGAGGGGCACTTCATACTCATCAAAGGCAATATCTTCCAAGAGGAACTTTCAATTCTGAATAGCTATGCTCCAAATGCAAGGGCAGCCACTTTCATTAAAGAAACTTTAGTAAAGCTTAAAACACACATTGCACCTCATACAATAATAGTGGGAGACTTCAACACCTCACTCTCATCAATAGACAGATCCTGGAAACAGAAATTAAACAGAGACTCAGTCAAATTAACGGAAGCTATGAAACAAATGAACTTAACAGATATCTACAGAATATTTCATCCTAAAACAAAAGGATATACGTTTTTCTCAGCACCTCATGGCACCTTCTCTAAAATTGATCACATAATTGTCCACAAACAACCCTCAACAAATTCAAAAATATTGAAATTGTCCCATGCATTCTATCAGATCACCATGGACTAAGGCTGCTCTTCAATAACAACATAAGTAGCAGAACACCATCATTCACCTGGAAAGTGAACAACACTCTACTCAATGATACTTTGGTCAAGGAAGGAATAAAGAAAGAAATTAAAGACTTTCTAGAGTTTAATGAAAATGAAGCCACAACATACCCAAATTTATGGGACACAATGAAAGCATACCTGAGAAGTAAATTCATAGCTCTGAGTTCCTGCAAAAAAAAAAAAAAAAAAAAAAATGGAGAGAGCCTACACCAGTAGCTTGGCAGCACATCTGCAAGCTCTAGAACAAATGGAAGCAAAGTCACCTAAGAGGAGTAGATGGCAGGAAATAATCAAACTCAGGGGTGAAATCAACCATGTGGAAACAAAAAGAACTATCCAAAGAATCAATCAAACCAGGAGCTGGTTCTTTGAAAAAGTCAACAAGATAGATAAACCCTTGGCCAGACTCACTAGAGGGCACAGGGATAGCATCCGAATCAACAAAATCAGAAATGAAAAGGGAGACATAACAACAGATCCGGAGGAAATCCAAAACACCATCAGATCCTTCTACAAAAGGTTATATTAAAAAAAAAAAAAACTGGAAAATCTGGATGAAATGGATAAATTTCTAGACAGATACCAAGTTCCAAAATTAAACCAGTACCAGATTAATGACCTAAACAGCCCTATATCTCCTAAAGAAATAAAAGCAGTCATTAATAGTCTCCCAACCAAAAAAAGCCCAGGACTAGATGGGTTTAGTGCAGAGTTCTATCAGACCTTCAAAGAAGACCTAGTTCCAGTTCTTCTCAAACTATTCAACAAAATAGAATCTGAAGGTACACTACCCAATTCATTCTATGAAGCCACAATTACTCAGATACCTAAACCACATAAAGACACAACAAAGATAGAGAACTTCAGACCAATTTCCCTTATGAATATTGACGCAAAAATACTCAACAAAATTCTTGCCAACCGAATCCAAGAACACATCAAAAGGATCATTGATCATGACCAAGTAGGCTTCATCCCAGGAATGCAGGGATGGTTTAACATATGGAAATCCATCAACGTAATACACTATATAAACAAACTCAAAGATAAAAACCACATGATCATCTCCTTAGATGCTGAGAAAGCATTTGACAAAATCCAACACCCATTCATGATATACGTCTTGGAAAAATCAGGAATTCAAGGCCCTTACCTAAACACGGTAAAAGCAATCTACAGCAAACCAGTGGCCAACATCAAACTAAATGGAGAGAAACTGGAAGCAATCCCACTAAAATCAGGGAACAGACAAGGCTGCCCACTTTCTCCCTACCTATTCAATATAGTACTTGAGGTCCTAGCCAGAGCGATTCGACAACAAAAGGAGGTCAAGGGGATAAAAATTGGAAAGGAAGAACTCAAATTATCACTATTTGCAGATGATATGATAGTCTATATAAGTGACCCCAAAAACTCCACCAGAGAACTCCTAAACCTGATAAACAGCTTTAGTGCAGTAGCTGGATATAGAATCAACTCAAACAAATCAATGGCCTTTCTCTATACAAAGGATGAACTGGCTGAGAAAGAGATCAGGGAAACATCACCCTTCACAATAGTCACTAATAGTATAAAATACCTTGGTGTGACTCTTACGAAGGAAGTGAAAGATTTGTATGACAAGAACTTCAAGTCTCTGAAGAAAGAAATTGAGGAAGATTTCAGAAGATGGAAGGATCTCCCATGCTCATGGATTGGCAGAATCAATATAGTAAAAATGGCTATTGTGCCAAAAGCGATCTACAGATTCAATTCAATCCCCTCAAAATTCCAACTCAATTCTTCAAGGATCTAGAAAAGACAATTAGCAAGTTCATCTGGAATAACAAAAAACCGAGACTAGCTAAAACTCTTCTCAACAATAAAAGAACCTCTGGTGGAATCACCATGCCTGACCTCAAGCTGTACTACAGAGCAATCGTAACAAAACCTGCATGGTACTGGTACAGCAACAGACAGGTAGATCAATGGAATAGGATCAAAGACCCAGAAATGAATCCACACACCTATGCTCACCTGCTCTTTGACAAGGGAGCTAAAACTATCCAGTGGAAAAAAGACAGCCTTTTCAACAAATGGTGCTGGCACAACTGGCAGCTATCATGTAGAAGACTGGGAATTGATCCATTCTTATCTCCTTGTACTAAGGTCAAGTCTAAGTGGTTGAAGGACCTCCACATAAAACCAGAGACACTGAAAATTATAGAGGAGAAAGTGGGGAAAAGCCTCGAAGATATGGGCACTGGGGAAAAATTCCTGATGCTGTAAGATCAAGAATTGACAAATGGGACCTCATAAAGTTGCAAAGCTTCTGTAAGACAAAAGATACTGTCAACAGGACAAAATGGCCACCAATGGATTGGGAAAGTATCTTTAATAATCCTAAATCAAATAGGGGAATGATATCCAATATATATAAAGAACTCAAGAAGGCAGACACCAGAAAATCAAATATCCCCATTAAAAAGTAGGGCACAGAGTTAAACAAAGAATTCTCAACTGAGGAATCCGAATGGCTGAGAAGCACTTGAAAAAATGCTCAACATCCTTAATCATCAGGGAAATGCAGATCAAAACAACCCTGAGATTCCACCTCACACCAGTAAGAATGGCTAAGATCAAAAATTCAGGTGACAACAGATGCTGGCATGGATGTGGCGAAAGGGGAACACTCCTCCACTGTTGGTGGGAATGCAAGCTGGTTGAACCCTTCTGGAAATCAGTCTGGCAGTTCCTCAGAAAATTGGACATAGTACTACTGGAAGATCCTGCAATACTCCTACTGGAAATATATATCCAGAAGATATTCCATCTGGTAATAAGGACACATGTTCCACTATGTTCATAGCAGCCTTATTCATAATAGCGAGAAACTGGAAAGGACCCAGATGTCCCTCAACAGAGGAATGGATACAAAAAATTTGGTATATTTACACAATGGAGTACTACTCAGCTATTAAAAACAATAAATATATGAAATTTCTAGGCAAATGGATGAATCTGAAGGCCATCATCCTGAGTGAAGTAACCCATTCACAAAAGAACTCACATAACATGTACTCACTGATATGTGGATATTAGCCCAGAAACCTAGACTACCCAAGATAGAATTTACTAAACACATGAAACTCAAGAAGAAGGAAGATCAACATATGGACACTTTACCCCTTCCTAGAATTAAGAACAAAGCACACATTGAAAGAGTTACAGAGATCATGTGTGAAGCTGAATCCAAAGGATGGACCCAATGACTGCAGCTGCCAGGGATCTATCCCACAATCAGCCACCAAACCTAGACACTATAGCATATGCCAGCAAGATAGTGCTGAAAGGGCCCGGATATAGCTGTCTGGGAGGAAACTATACCAATGCCTGGCAAAGCATGGAGGTGGAAGCTCACTGTCAGCTATTAGATGGAACACAGGGTTCCCAAGAAAGGAACTAGAGAAAGTACCCAAGGAGCTGAAGGGGTCTTCAACCCTATAGGTGGAAGAATAACCATGAACTAACTAGTACCCCCTTAGCTCATGTCTTTAGCTGCATATATAGAAGAGGATGGCCTAGTTGGCCATCATTGGTAAGAGAGGCCCCTTGGTCATGCAGACTTTATATGCCCCAATACAGGGGAACGCCTGGGCCAAGAAGTGGGAGCAGGTGGGTAGGGTACAGGGCCGGGAGGGGGGAGGGTATAGGGAACTTTCTGGATAACACTTGAAATGTAAATGAAGAAAATATCTAATAAAAGTTGGAAAATAAAGAAGTTTAATGCCTCTTGCACATTACTCTAAAAATTATAAATCACATGGCTTGAGCTTGGCAAGTTATCATAAACTTTGTCACAACCTCTGTGAGTTTTTCTTTGCTGATCTCCTGTTGTGACCCTAAACTCCTTCCTTGTAATTTCCCAACACCACTAGTTCATATAATCTTCTGCAATGATTCACCAAGCCTTGAGAAGACAGGGTGCATTAAGACACCCCATTTCGTCTCTGTAGCCTCTTATCCTCTGCTCTCTGAAGAGCTGTGAGTCTCTGATAGTCATCATTTACTGTGAAAAGAACCTTCACTGATGAGGCCAAAGAGTTGGACTCATCTAGAGCATACCAAGATTGGAAGGGGATTGCTCTTCAAGTCCCCCCTAGCTGAGGGGCTATTGGTAGTTGGTTGGTACCTGGAACAGAAGACTTTCATTTATGTGCGGTAGGTGGAACATGTTCTATTGGATGGTCACACATTCAAGGTGCATATCAAAGACAAAATGAGGTTGATAGATTTAAAACAAATACTAGTACATAAATTTGAGTGGGGGTCTGATATTGGGCTGACCTTAGAGGAGTTGTGATAGGGTGAATAGGGTGAGCATGATCAACCTACAATGCACATTTTTTTTTTTTTTTTTTTTTTGGTTTTCGAGACAGGGTTTTTCTGTATAGCCCTGGCTATCCTGGAATTCACTTTGTACACCAGGATGGCCTCGAACTCAGAAATCTGACTGCCTCTGCCTCCTGAGTGCTAGGATTAAAGGTTTGCTCCTCCATGCCCGGCTCAATGTATACATTTATCAATTAATTCATTAACAAAATATACATTAAAGTTATAAATAATGGCAGGAAAAGGTAAGTAAAATGGGAAGTGGCAATTTTTACGATTTGTCAACTTAAATGCCATCTGAACTTACTGATACGTTTATCTTGATATTTGTTGGATGTGACATATAGTAACCATTGTAGTCTTACTTAACTAAAAAACTTGTGTAAGTTCTCATATGGAGAAAATATTTTTTAAAGTTCAAAAACATTCTGCAGATCCTGTTATAGATGCATTAACACAAAATATGTCAAGTCAAAACACTTAATAAGATTATCCCAAATCATTTTTCCAGCTATAAAACTAAATTTAGTAAGTTGCTGGTAGTTCTTATGAATGCAGTTTTTATGTGATCCTATGGAACAACTGTGCTATTGTAATATCACTTATTGGCTAGAAGATCTGCCAGTTAGAAAGTATCTCAAGGAATTCTCTAATGTATCCTCTTTGGAGTCAGGAAACCAGGACTGTAGCCTCATATTCAATGTGTCCCCAGTGCAGCATTTCTGATGTGGAATGGCATGTTACATGAATATTTCAAAAGAGTCACTATCAGTAAAGGGAGATCAGTTTTGCCATTAGTAAGGAGTTACTGAGAGGGACTTCCTGAAAAGATGTCATTTCTTGTTCTACTCCTAGGTTTTCCCCTGAATAATCTCTGCATATATAATATTTTTTAAAAATTCATTATCAGAAGTCCCTCCAAAAGTAAGTTTTATCACTCTAACATCATTCTTTTCTAAGGTTTCATGGGCCCTAGCTTTTATACCAATAATTTTAAGTGGTTTAAAGTCCCCAAGATATTTGAGGAATCCAAACATAACTGGAGCAAACAAAACCACAGAAGCAGATATGGATGTAGTTTAACAAACATATTCTCATATAATAAAAGAATCAACTGTCTCTATATTTATCAGGCCAAAGTGGTTCTTCTATTCAGCATCCTTTTCATGCTTTAAAACCTAATAAACTTTGGTCATATTTCTACAAACAACTTTTTGCCATGGATATTTTTCAGATATGCGATTGCAAGTTGTAAAGTGGATTTATTTTATTTCCTGGACAAAGACTCACTTAAGTGTCAGAGCTTGAAGATTCTTCCCTTTTGACTTTCTTTTTTATTACTGTGGAACATTTTGGAGACTCAGGATCTAGGCCTCCTCACTTTCTGTTACATGAGCTAGCTCTCCTTGCAGCCAGTCAGGTCTCAGAAGTGCTGAATAATTGTACTTTTTCTGTAGTTTCATTTTCAAGTTTGTATATATATATATATATATATATATATATATATATATATATATATATATATATATATATATATATATATGTATGTATGTAACTTTATTTTTATATTGGTTCAGTTGAGATGTGTACATTACAGTGCCCGGTGTGGTGGAGCATGCCTTTGATCTCAGCACTACGGAGGCAGAGGCAGGTGGATTTCTGAGTTTGAGGCCAGCCTGGTCTACAGAGTGAGTTCCAGGACAGCCAGGGCTACACAAAGAAACCTTGTCTCAAAAAAAAAAAAGTTGTGTACATTACTTCTATGAACATTGCAACACAGAGGGGGAAAAAAATCTATGCACACATTACAGGCTTTTGGTATCTGATAGATTCTTCCTTGTGCTCCCTTCTTAGAGAGTCAAGATACTCTTAATTCTGACATTCAAAATTATGGGTTGTTTAGCCTCAAACATGTGTGAAAGGGAGTAATTCATTGAATTTTTGATTCTTGTGTTTAGTATATAGGTCTAAATTCATGTTTTTTTTCATGTAAGTAGTTCATTTTTATCAAATTTTTTATCATATACTTTATATTTATGATGTCTATGGAATGTCATCTACTTTTTGTCTATGAACATTTGTAATCATTTAACTTTAAAATCTTTACTGAGAATTGTGCGGTAGATATTCTGGCTTTGGTTTTTATTTGTTTTTGTTTTTGTTTTTTGTTTTTTGTTTTTTGTTTTTTGTTTTTTTACAGAATTTCACTATGTAGCCTTGGCTGGCCTGGAGCCACTTTGCAGAAGAGACTATCCTGGAACTGACAGAGATCTTGCCTTTAGGGTAATGGGATTAAAGGTGTGGGCCAATCCTCTTAGTTTGGTAAACATTCTGTAAATATATTTTCAGGACCACAAAAACAAAATGAACAAACAAATTAAAAAGAACTTGTAGCGATTTAGTATTTTGTTAATTAGATACAGAGGAATCACTTCTCAGAATGTTCTTGCCAACAATAGTCCTAGGGAAGGTTTCACCTCAGGAGAAATGCAAATAAAATTGAAAAGAAGATAGGCAATCCCCGTTTCAATATAATGATGAGCATGGTTGCAGCTCATTTTCAGCTTTGGCTATTTGGAATGCTAGACTGTATTTGTGGTTAGTAGGGGAATGGCAAACAGCTCTTCCTCCATACCACACTTACCACTGAGATTGTCTTGATTAACACTACATACCTCCAACTTTTGTGTATGCTTTGCTGTTCTGTGAATTTGCTTTCATAGCTCTGGTCTTCTTGGCAATTTCAGTTTTCATTCCTAAGATAATAATACATCGTTTTTTATGGGTGGACTTCTGACCTGAGCCTCAATGACTCAAGTATAGATACACATACACACACACACACACACACACACACACACACACATACACACACACATCACAACTTATGATTATTTGTTTTTTATTATTTATATGCTTATTTATTTATGCATTCTTTTGTGTCTGGGGTGTGAATAGTGTGGGGTTTGTATGTGTATGTTTCTGTGCTTCACAAGGTTTGAGTGTGAGAGTCAATCCTACAATTTGTGGAATTCGGTTTTCTCTTTGCAGTTTGTTATTCTGGAGTTCAAGATCAGACTTTCAGACTTGGCAGCAAAAGCACCTTCAGTGCTGAGAAGTGTGCCAGCCCTACATAGGCTTCTTCATCAGGTCTCCTAAGGGAAAATGGGCACCTTTAATAATAAATGATTCCTTACAATTGCTCATATACTTCTTCTTTCATCAAATTCAGAATGCTCTGTATTCCTAGGGTTAGGAAAACAAATAACAATTATGTTTAGCGTTAGCAGGTGATGCCAAGTATCAATGAGCCTTTTCTAAACATCTTCCGTTTCCCTTTTCAAGTAAGCTAATTGTGATATTTTATATCATTAGTTGGGTATTTCCTTTTTATGCTCAAAAGACAGGAGTCATAGGAAGAGCAACAGAGTCTACTAACCCTTGAGTCTCTCAGAGTCTGAATCACCAACCAAAGAACATACACAGGCTGGACCTAGGTCTCCCTGAAGATATGTAGCAGAGGTGCATCTTGATTCTGAACAACCAAAACAGGTGCTATTCGGAAAAGCTGTTACCTGTATGTGGAGGTATTCTTGTAGCTTGTCTGCTGTGTCTGACCTCAGTGGGAGATGAATTGCCTAGAAGAGATTTGAAATGCAAGGATGGGGCAACACCTAGTTAGGCCACCACTGTGCAGAGGAGATGGGGAGGTAGAGAGGGTGGAAAGGGTGTATGATGGGTGACCAGGAGTGGGCATTGAGTTGGATATAAAGTGATAAGTAAAAATATAAAATTCAATTAAATTAAAATAAAGACAGGAGTCATTCATTAGTTATATTGTGTAAATAATATTCACCAGGATCTGATACTTTTACATTTACTTTTAGTCTTATTAATATACAGATATCATTGCAAAATATATGGTTTTTTAATTAATCCCTTCTACACTAAATAGTTATTTATAAATTTTGGAAAATAGTATCCACTATAATACTCACTAAGATGTTGTTTGTTCAGAAGTGAGTATGAGCTTAACTTTGTCCTATATATATATATTGTATTGGCATGATTCAGAGATAAGGCTGAATGTTTTGTGTAAGTGTATTACTTAATCTACTACCATTTGTTTAAAAGCTGGTCCCTTTCTTTCCCATGGCATTTCATTATAATCTGAGTTATACAGTATTATTGTTTTCTATAGAATGTGTATTCTGTTAAACTTTGTCTACTCTTTCCATAGAGCACAGTATAATTCCTCCAGCTTAATAAGAATATTAATACATCATATTTCCAATGCCATTTTGCACTTACTGCCAAACATGAGTAATTGTCAATTTGCTTTTTGCTAGTAATTTCAAATTCATTTTCCATGGTGATAGGGAGCATGTTCTGTGATCATTAAGTCTCCTGACATTTGTCATTTGTCATGTCTTAATTTCTGCTCTGAGAAAATTCAAATTTGGTTAAATATTGAACGTGATCTTCCATGTGTACTTTATATTCTGAGTATATTCGGCAGTTTTCTTGAGATTTTTAATCATGTAATTCAAATCAAGACTTCGATGAGTTTGCACTGGTTTTAGTTTTTAGGAAGGGGTTAAGGTGTCTATAATCCTGGATTCCATTTTTGCTCCCTCTCTCTTTTCCTTTAGCAGATAATACAAAGCATTGCCTTCTCTAGTCATGTACATGCAGATGCTGTGTGTGAAATTGGAAAACAGACTTAAGTGACTGACAGGGCCTGCATCTAATTTCACTTCACATGTCTTTTCATTGTGGGCTGACAACCTGAAAACAGTTGTTTCAAGGGAAACATCTAGTGGATGCTAACTCTTTAGATCTTAGACCAATGAGGGCCAGAGCTGATCAACTTCTTCCTTTTCTCATAATTGCTACGGATGCTCAGATATAAGATAGTGTGAGAGGAAAGGTCACTTTGTCTACTTAGTAATTCTTAGTGCTCACATTTCTGTGATTCAGGATATCTTAGTTGCAAGTAAATATTTTATTTAAAATATACATGCTATTTCAAGAGTAGTCTGCACAGATATTAGGTTAATTTACTAGTGTTTCATTGCCTTAACATGAGATTGTAATTTTGTCATTTTCTATATGTTTAATTTGTTGTCTACCCTGTCCGTTAGTGAGACAGTTCGCCCAAACATATTTCAGTTTATTTTCATATTTTTATTGCATATTTCTGAAATGAACATTTATTAGTTTCTAATATTTGTTAACGAAGGGAAAATGTAAATGTGTATTTTTATATAATTATCCATTACTTCTATTTCTTTGGAAGTGTTGACTCAGCCATCTTCAAGTATTTAACTTCATTTCACAGTGCTTAATTTGTGTGTGTGCTTTAGTGGTTTTTACCTTAGTTCTTTCAAGTTACCCCTCTGTTTTGTTTATCCTGTGGTTGTTCATGTACCTCCTACTGTGACTGCATCTGGAAGTGACAGTTACTTTTGGTTTTTATTAGGAACCAGTTTTTGTTTTGTTCTGTTTTTTTTTGTTGTTGTTGTTGTTGTTGTTTTGTTTTGTTTTGTTTTTGGTGGGGGGGTAGTGTTTGAAATGTGTGCACTTTAAATTATGTTAGTATAGTATGTCTTAGAAAGAATTTCTGTCTTATTCCATAGACTTATTGCAGTCCTTTTGTTTGATATAGGTAACTCCAGGTTCAGATTCAAGGCACTAAAAAACAATTCTTTGATTGACTCTGTGTTTAATTTCTTTAATATGCATTTTTTTCTGTTCTGGGTGAAATATTTGAGATGAGGACACTTACCTTGAGAGTGTACAGATTCTATCTGGTACTCTTAGGAAAAGAGAAAATCTTGGATTTATTTTAAATCTTGGTAGAGCAAGCATAATCTCATGACTTTACTCTGATTATAAAAATATATATCAATATCGAATGGCTGAGAAGCACTTGAAAAAATGCTCAACATCCTTAATCATCAGGGAAATGCAGATCAAAACAACCCTGAGATTCCACCTCACACCAGTAAGAATGGCTAAGATCAAAAATTCAGGTGACAACAGATGCTGGCGTGGATGTGGAGAAAGGGGAACACTCCTTCATTGTTGGTGGGAATGCAAGCTGGNGGCCTAGTTGGCCATCAGTGGGAAGAGAGGCCCCTTGGTTATGCAGACTTTATTTGCCCCAATACAGGGGAACACCGGGGCCAGGGGTTGGGAGCGGGTGGGTAGGGTAGCAGGGCCGGGAGGGGGGAGGATATAGGGAACTTTCTGGATAACACTTGAAATGTAAATGAAGAAAATATCTAATAAAAGTTGAAAAAAATATATATATATCAATCATTGCATCATGTGCACAGATTATCTTATCTGATTGATTTGGAGTCAAGTATAGAATAATTAAATGGAAAACCCATTCCATTTGGCTGATTAACTAAACCATATATATATATATTGTCAATTTGCTTTTTGCTAGTAATTTAGCATATATATATGGAAGATCCATTTAGTATCAAGTTTCCCTTAATATACCATCCTTCTTTCAGCTTTTGCACATGTGTGTGTATTCTAATGTTCATTAACAAATGTGTTTGTATGTATGGAAGCACATATGTGTGCTCAATGAATGCAGATGAATGACTTTGACATCGGGAATCATCTACAATTACTCTATGTTGGGCATTGAGTACAGTCACTTCTAAACTTGATCTCAATGTTTCGGCTTGGTTTGATAGTCACTGTGCTCTCTATATCTCTTGTCTCTGCCTTCTGTGAGTTGTAATTGCAGATGAGCCTCCATGTGTGCCTGGATTTTATGTGTTTTCTGGAGATTCACACCATGTTTTTCTTTTATTCGATATTTTTATTTACATTTCAAATGTTATGCCCTTTACAAGTCTCCCTTCCAGAAACTCCCTATGCCTTCCCCCCAACTCCCTGTTTCTATGAGGGTGCTCCCACACACACCCAAGCACTCCCACCTCTTCCTGCCCTGGCATTTTCCTACACTGGGGCATTAAACCTCTTCCGGTCCAAGTGCTGCTCCTCCCACTGATGTCCAACAAGACCATCCTCTGTCACACTTGTCCTCACACTTTCTGCACAGTGTTTTTCTCATTGATATATCTTACTAGCCACCTCTTCCTTATTGCAGATTTTATATCCTCCTATTGTGTTGTTTCTCCTTTATTGCTTTTCTTTGACATATCATCTCTTAAGTTCTTCTTAGCAATACTCATTGTCATTTTTAAATTATTCTCAGACGACTTTGCAAAATTCATCTGAAGATAGAAATAATCATTGACAACAATATTGAAAGAACTTTTTAAAATTATGCATTCATCTAGATTCAGTAATTATAGTTATGAACAGAGATATCCATACATAATCTATTGAAGAAAACAGAAGTAATTGGAACTGAGGATCAAGAGAATAGGAGACATAGATGAGAATGTATAATGCACTCCTCAAGCCGAGGAAAAGAAATAGTTCACTGTGATTTTGGAAGCTCAGAAATGCTTCAATGAACAGGAGATAGGAGGGATCGGCAGTTATTTTATTGAAGAAATCATACTTTTTTCAGTAATTGAATTTCCTAGGATGCTTCCATTGTGAAAGTTTTAAGGCACCTACCAGTTCCAACTAAAATTCCCACCACCTTGGAGTGTTCAAGCACTTCTGTTGGGACATATTAGCAAGAAATCTGCAGCCTCCAGGTAACTGACAAATACTGAGAAGCATGTCACTTCAGTATAGAGACCTATAAACTTTAAAATGAACCTGAAAAAAATAGGGGGAGCATTGCCTTCAGTCAGGATCACCCCATCTCCTTCTCCCGTCTCTGTGGGAAGGTAAGAACAAATTTCAGAAGGCTGAAATAATCCTCAAAGCTTCTTACAATAACACTCAGCCAGCAATTCAGAGTTGCCACAGTCTCAATAGGAGACAAATTTATATCATATGTCAAAACTCTAGAACTAATTTTGCAGCACAAATAAATCAACTGCAAAGTCAGGCTGCTGTCTGAAATCCACTCCTCTCTCCTGACCTGTCAACTGTGTCATACCTTCCTGCGGCCTGCTTTCTTCTGTTTAGGACGCCCTTATGCAGTTTTGAAAGCATACACTGGTTTTTTAATAAGTAAGATATTCATTTGTAATATTTGGCAATAAAATTCATGAATCATTTTACTTTCTTGATTAATAAAAGTTTGGAGTTAGTTTTTACACCAAATTTTAATTAAGACATAAAACCCTAAACATGTATCTACTTTTAGGTAGCTCTAGAGTTATATTTTTACTATAATGTTCATGCATGGGTAGTTATTNGTTTTTTAATAAGTAAGATATTCATTTGTAATATTTGGCAATAAAATTCATGAATCATTTTACTTTCTTGATTAATAAAAGTTTGGAGTTAGTTTTTACACCAAATTTTAATTAAGACATAAAACCCTAAACATGTATCTACTTTTAGGTAGCTCTAGAGTTATATTTTTACTATAATGTTCATGCATGGGTAGTTATTACTCCTCAAATGTTTATTTTGTCTCAATAATGAGATATTTTTTACATCGTTTCTTCTGCCTTTTCAAATGCATGACGTACCATTTTTATGTTAGTCAAATAAAACTAGAAAGCACATGCTTTTCAGTAAGCTTTCAATTCATGACTCTTATTTATTGTAAGAGTTTTTTCTATGGTAATACAAATTCATATAGCGTGTTGCTCATTTTGAAAAAGTCTAAACTTTTCTCTCCTAGGTGTGCGATTTTTTTAAAATTTTTTTTATTTTATCAAAATTATTGTTTTTCACACACAAAAAAATTGTGTAATTTGATCATAGATTCTCCTCCACAATCCTTCTCCCATAACCTTTTCAGGTACCATTCTACCCAATTCTAGCTTTTGGTCTACTTTACAAAATAAACAGAGAAAAAAACAGACAAATAATAAAACAAAACAAAATAATAAAAATAATAAAACATAAAACTGCAGGAGATACACATAAATAAACAGAGTCAAAACACACAAAGTCACACACAAATATTCACAAATAAAAAAGATCACAAACAGAAACTATAATATATAAGGAAAATTATTTTTAAGACCATTTAATTTTTCTTTTTTATTTTTATTGGTTATTTTTATTTGATTACATTTCAGATGTTATCCCCATTCCCACTTTCCCCTCTGAAATCTCCTTTTCCACCCCTCCCTCCTGATTCTATGAGGGTGCTCCCCCACCCACGCACCCACCCACTCCTGCTTCAGTGCCCTAGTGTTCCCTTATGCTAGGACATCAAGCCTTCACAGGACCAATTCTGAAATGGCCTCTCCTCCCATTGATGCCAGATTAGGCCATCCTCTGTCTACTACATATGTAGTTAGAGCCATGAGTACTTCCATGTGTATTCTTTGGTTGGTGGTTTAGTCCCTGGGAGCTCTGAGGGGGTCTGGCTGGTTCTTCATATGGGTATGCAAACCCCTTCAGCTCCTTCAGTCCTTCCCCTAACTCCTCCATTGGGATCCCCATCCTCAGTCTGATGTGTGGGTGCAAGCATCTGCATCTGTATCCATAAGGATCTGACAGAGCCTCTCAGGAGATATCCATATCAGGCTCCTGTCAGTAAGCACTTCTTGGCATTGGCAAGACTGTAGGGGCAGTCTCTGGATGGCTTTTCCTTCAGTCTCTGCTGCATTCTTTGTCCCTGTATTTCCTTTAGACATGAGCAATTCTGGGTTAAAATTTTTGGGTAGGGTAGTTGGCCCCATCCCTCAAATGAGGGCTGTGTCTAACCTCTGTTTATGATCTTTACAAGTTCTCTCTCCCCTTTGTTGGGTATTCCATCTAATGTCATCCACTTTGATTCCTGGGAGCCTCTTGCATTCCTGGAGTCTGTGACTTTCTGTTGGCTACCCCCAGTTCCCCAGCCCCATTGCTACACATCTCTGTTCAATATTCTGACCCCTCTGTACATCTCCTTGTCTTGTCCCACACCTGATCCTACCCCCCACCCCTTTTCCTTTACATTATATATTCTATTTCCCAACTCCTCATTAATCCTCCTGTCAGCACTAGTCCCTTACTTTAGCCCTAACTTCTGGGCTATAAGGTTTGTAGCATGCCTATCAGACATCTAACATCATATAAGAGAATACCTAGCATTTTGTCTTTTGTGTCTGGGTTAAGTCACTCAGGCTGTTTTTTCTAGATCCATCCATTTATATACAATTTCATTACTTCATTTTATCTAATACAATCATGTAGGTTTCCTGTTAGATATGCAGGGATGGTTCTATAGATGTAAAATGATAAAAAATCTAGCCCATAAAGGACTGAAGATAAAAACCTCAAGGTTATCTCATTACATATAGAAAAGTCATTTTAAAATTTCAACATCTCTTCTTAATAAAAGTCAAAGAACGTGTAGAAACTCAAGGTACATACTAGAAGACGACCACCAACATTGATTTTACTGGAAACAAACTCCAATTGTTTATACAAAAATCAGAAACAAAACAAAGTTTTCCACTCTCTGCATTCCTATCAGTACAGACATCATTATTTGGACAATGTGGCAAGCTTCATATTGGAAAAAAAATATTTTTAACAACTAAACGTCTTATAAAAGGATAATGTCCAAAATACGTAAAGAACAAAACAACAAAACAAAACAAAACAAAACATAAAAAACTGCCGCAGACCCTCTGGATCCCTTATCTGCATGGGTCAAGTTCGCTTGAAGAAGTGGGCAAAGTTTCAGCGAGTGACAAACAGACACCGACACAAGGGAGTGTGAATCTGAATGTAATGTGTCAAATTGAGCATCAGACTTTTTTTTTTTTTTTGCTATTTTTTTATTAGATATTTTCTTAATTTACATTTCAAATGCTATTCCGAAAGTCCCTCCCCGCCCCCCCCTGCTCCCCTGCCCACCCACTCCCACTTCTTGGCCCTGGTGTTCCCTTGTATTGGGGCATACAAAGATTGCAGTACATACATAGGAAAGTTAGGTGACACACTGGCAGGATACAATGAGGTTACTAGAGGTTACTAGATTTTTAAAGCAAAGGAATGCAGACACAGAAAGGACCCGCAGGAACCAACTGGGATAAAATTCTACGTTAAACAACTGGGATCAAAACCAGCTCCACCTAAGGTCCACTTAATCTTAGAAGCTATAGTTCCTATTGTAGACTATTGTATAGTCTACATTCCCCTTAAACAATTGTAAATACTTGTATTTGGGTGTAACCCAGTTAGCTATATTTCTAAGTATCTAGTCTGGTTCCTCCTCACACCGCAAACTTCCTTATTCCTAGATAGTGCTAAATTCCTTTGTAGGGCAGTGACTTAGCTATACATGCTCAAGGTTGGATCAAGGACTGCCTAGAATCTAACTTGGCTATGTTAAAATATGAATCTTTAGAAACACTTATAATGAAGTAATATTAGGGGAAAGCACACAGATCTGTTTACCAACTAAAGCAAGGACGTTGGAGGATTCTTTATACAGGATGCCACAATTCCAGGACACTAAGTTTCCATGAGCTTTTTGCCCTGGGACCGCGCCTAGACTATTCAGCCTGTCACGAGCGCGGGTTGCTACTGGAGTGGATGTAGCAAAAAACAAGCACAACAAATCAAACAAAAAAATTGACATCAAGAAAATAAATAATCTAATTCCAAAATGGGATATTCCAAAAATGAAGCAATAGTCTCAGAAAAAAAAAAAAAAAAAAAAAGACTGAGAAACACACAGACACACACACACACACACACACACACACACATGCAAACATGCTCAACAGCCTGAGTCTTCAAATCAAGAGTACCTTTAGATTTCGTGCTATCTCACTTAATAAAGGTCAATAAAACAAATGACAGCGCCTGCCTTCTTGATCCTTCCCTCCTCTTAATGGATATTGGGGTGGTTTGAATGTAGCTGATCCCGTAGGATCGTATGTTTGAATATTTATTCTTTTATTGGTACAATTATCCAAGAAGTATTAGAAAATATAGCCTTGTTGGAGAATTGTGTGTCGCTGAGGAAAGACTTGAAGATTTCAAAGGCCTTGAGTGTGCCATTTCCCCCTCATACAAGAGGTGAGCTGCTAGCTGTTAGTCACCATGACTTTGCTCCATCATAACCGACTGTAACGCTCTGAAACTGCAAGCTCCATTAAAAATTTTCATTTATAAGTGAACTTGGTAATGTGTTTTTTCTTTTAATATTGTATAGGCAATTATAATAGCTTTTTCTAATAATCTCCATCAATATACATTGACTCTATCTTTCTTCAAGTAGAAAAATAATAATAAAACCTAAAGTGTTATCTATCAATTAAAAATATATGTTCATTGATACAATTCTTCCTATCTTTTATCTTAAAGTGTATCTTATTATCTTGTTATGAAATAAGATAGAAAAGGATGCTGTACATTAATAATATTGATCTTTGTGGTATTTGGTGTAAATAAAAACCCATCTGTCTATATCACTGACTAATGATATAGCTGAGTTTGTTTCTGAAGAACTTGAAAGAACAGAATGATAGCAGTGACAAATCAGATCAAGATACTGCTTAATTGTAAGAAAAAAAAAAAAAAAAAAGCCTTCCTGAAATGTGTTGGTTGGCAACCTTGAGACAGAAAATGGGAAATGTGGGGGGGAAGTAATCAGTGGAAGAGGACTGACTCCTCTGGGAAAGTCTGAAAAAAAAAAAAAAGAGGATGAAAGCAGAGACAGGAGACAAAAGTGAGAGGATATGGTACCTGGGGAAATTCTGCTTGGAACTCCTTAGTGTAGTTGATCTTCCTCTATGGCTTCCTTATAAATTTGAAGTCAAGCAATATAATGGGGATGTGTAGACACAGGTTCCCAGTCATCCATTCTGTCTTGTATTTTCTCCATTTTTGAACTTGTTTTTCAGCTTAGTATTTAATCACGTTGTGAGACTAAAATGTGTTATTCAAATAGATATTGTTTGGATAACAATTTTAATTTTACCACTGAATGATTTTACTATATAGAACTTTAAAGTGAATATAACTGTATTAATTTAATGAAAAGTATCATAGCCCCCATCATCACAATTAAAATAAATGATAAGAAAATTGAGGAATTATTATAGCACAAAATATTAATGTCAAATCTTAAAGAAAAGTGTGGCGAAACTTTAAGAGGATTTGAACATGGATAAATGTGTCTGATAGTCACAAATCCATAGAAGCCTTTGGAGGGATGCAGAAGCCTTTGGAGGGATGCAGAAGCCTTTGGAGGGATGCTAATCTCTGGCATTCTAGTGGGAGTAAAAACAGTTTATCCTTTGATGTTTGAGCTGTGAATGTTAATGGCTTTTAGTATTATGGATAAGTAAATGCTCTGGGTGATGACATTTTATAAATGACTTTGAACTTCAATAATTCAACTTAGGTTCACTCCTCTCATCTATTAACATTAAGAACCAAAATACAGTTTAAGCATACCACTAGATTGAACATGATTTAAGGATCTGAGCCTGCTGGGGAGTGTTCTCTCAGGGCTTAAAGACATGATTTAAAACGTTTCACAGGAAGATTGTGACCTCATACATGAAAGGAGAATTAGGTGCTTGCTTCTAAATTGCCATACATACAATAAAATTTCTTGTGGCTATTGTTCTTTGTATGATTTAAATTTGAGTAATTGAAACAATTCCACTGAATTTCAAGAATTAAAACTAAAGCTTCTGATATTAAAAAAAAAAAAACAATTTTGAAAGGTGATGATTTGAACTGTAACTGTAAACTGTAAGTGCACATTATTCTGAGTCATGCTTCCTAACTGAATTGGCAATGGTTATGTGAAATGTCATATTCCCCAGAGAATGGGAAGACCTGGCTGCTTGGGGTAAAATGGGGGACTAGGGGACATCCTTTTGGAAACTGGGTGGTCATGGGAGGAGCAATGGGATAAAGAACTATAAGAGGGCAGCGCAAGAGTGGGATAACAACTGGAATGTAAAAATCAATTAAAGATAAATATTTTTTTTAAATGTCATTGTGGAGGCAGGAGTGGGTAGGTGGGTAGGGGAGCACCCTCAAAGAAGCATGGAGGGGAGATGGAATAAGGGCTCCCTCCAATGGGGGAAAATGGGAAGGGGGTTAACATTTGAAATGTAAATACAGAATATATCTGATTAAAGAAGATAAAATCAAGTTGACAAAAATTTAAAAAGTCACTTTGTTAGGAAAATAATGAGGAAGAAATTCAAATATCTGTTTCTATTAAGAATACACTGATGTTTTTATTCAAAATAATATTTTTTATTAAAACTGGTTTCATATATCACAAATATCTCCTTTAAAGATTTATTGCTATTTAACCTATAATTGACTTTCTTTGGAGTTTTGTCTCATTGAGAATAAAATGAAAGTGCAAACTCATTCAAAACTTTTTGTATTAGTGTTTCTAGTGACTATAAAAAGAAAGACATACTGACTTTTTGATTCAACATGATTGAAAACATAAAAGCAAGTTAATTTTCTTGTGTGTGAAAATGAAATAAAAGAGAATGCAAACAGCTTTTTAAACTCACCAGTGAATAAACTGTTGAAAATGTGCTCACCTAGGGAAAAGTAGTGTTATCTTAAATGCAGTAAATTTATCAAAGCTGCAAATGCTGAAAAGTGCTAATGATTAAAAATCATTATATATTCTTATTTGTGGCTTAGGGTGTCTTTGACCAAAGTGGCCTCAAACACAATACTGTGTCCCAGTTTCCCAAACTTGCTTTATATTTGTTTTGATATCACATTTCATGGAAGATAATTCGAGTACAATGTTACCTAAATATAAACACTATAAAAATTCATTACTAAGCCGGGCATGGTGGCACACGCCTTTAATCCCAGCACTTGGGAGGCAGAGGCAGGTGGATTTCCAAGTTCGAGGCCAGCCTGGTCTACAAAGTGAGTTCCAGGACAGCCAGGGCTATACAGAGAAACCCTGTCTCGAAAAAAAAAAAAAAATCATGATTAATAATATCTATTTGATACACATATTACTTACTTTATTGCTGTATTAATAATTCATATATTTCTGATGTAATAAAGCTAGACCTATATTATGATTAAAATTAATGTGAAATACTTGTCATTAAAAAAAAAAAAAGATTTTGTATAGGAGATGAATGAGCAACTGGAAAACCATTCTGTAAGAAGGTAGTATGTCCAGGTGTTATTTGCAATCGATAACCAATGGAGGAAGAAAAATCAGGGTTCTTGGTCCTGGTGGAGGAGGATTAGGTTTGTTTATTTCATTCCCATTGGAGTGCAATGGCGTGCCAGCCACATTCATGGACAGTTCTCATGTTTAGGGGTAGTCAACTAGCACAAACTGTGCTCCATGTATTTTTGTTATTGCTTTATTTGCACATGCACTTGTGCATGCCTGTGTTTGGTATCAGGAAGCAAGGGTGGATCCAGGAAGAGTGGGGGAACTGAAAAGTGTCATCGATTTGATACAATTTATATGACATCAATAATATCTATCTCCGTAGAAAGACTAGAACTCTCAACTAACCTGGACTCCAGAGATCTCTTAGTCACTGAGCTACTAACCAGGCAGCACACGTTAGCTGATATGAGGCCTCTGACACACATACAGCAGAGTACTGCCTGGTCTGGCCTTATTGAGAGAAGTGCCTAACCCTCAAGAGATTTGAAGCCCCAGGGAGTGGGAAGATCTGGTGGGGGTAGTGGGGTATATCTTCTTGGAGACATGGTGGGGGACAAGAATGAAATGAGGAACTGTCAGAGGGTGGACCAAGAGAGGGATAAGGACAGGACTGTAAAAAACAACAACAACAAAAAAAGCTTTAAAATAATAATAATGATAATAATAATACATTAGTTTGCTACTTTTATACTTAAATTTATATAAACAAAATTATTTCCTTTAGTTGTAAATAGTATAAGCAGTGAGTGAAAGGAGAAGCTTTGGTGCTGCCTCCACCAGCCTCTTATTTAATGCACAGATTCTTACACCATATGGTGTCACTCATGGTAAACTCTGTAATGGTATGGGAAGCAGAATGCAAAGGTGTAGCCACCAGTCCAAATCTCCCCAGTCATTGAGCAGAGATGCAAGTTGTTATCTCCAGGTTTGTGCTGAGGGACAAAGATATTTTAACAAAGCACTTCTTGAACTCTAATCCTTAATAAGTCTGGGGAGCAACAGTCCCAGAAGACTAAAGGGTATCCAAACAGTGGAAAGTAGTTTTTGAGACAAATTAATTCAACACCACAGTTTGGGTCTGGTAATTACTCTCATGATTTATGGTTAGGCCTCAGTTCATAAGTGTCTAGAGACCTCCAAGCACAGACACATATTAAGCTGACAAAGATTGGTTTTTCATAATATAATTTCTGATTCATTTCATATTCCTCATTGGTCCAAAAAAGTAATCCATTAACATGACCATTTAACCTAATTTTTACTTTTCACAGTAAAAATAAAATGTATATGGCTGTTTAAATATACTAGTTACATTTCTGAAATAAGGAATTAATAATAAACATTAAATGTTGCAAAATTATTTTAATTTGATTAATACTTATGATAAAGAATTATAAGATGTCTAGAAAACAATGGCAAATACTAATTTTATATCTCAGACACTAGGAAAAGTCCAAAGCATATTATGATGCATTATTACACATTTGTCATAGTGCTTTGTTCATGTTCTTTGGCCTGCAATTTGGGAACTTTTAATTAGTTCCGTACACATTTTAATAGATGACATAAAGATGATTGTGAAAAATTATTATGAGAAGAATGCTGCTATCACTGCATGACCAAGTTACCTAATTAGGCTTAGTCAATTTGTCCTTTACATTTTAGAAAATGGAGTGAAATCAAGTTAAATTACTTTCAAGGTCAGTAGTTACCATAAAGATAACATTTTTTAAAATGAGAAACAAATACAAACACAAAGATTTAATGAGGAATCAAAGAACATCTAATACTTAAATTTTCTGTCATTTGTATTGTTTAGTTCCAAAACAATAACAACATCCAAGGTGACACTTTTTTTCCCCTGGGATATTTTGAGTTATTATATGTGACTGTGTGCTTGTGTGTGACTGTGCATATGTGTTATGGTGTTTATGCAAAACTGAGGAACATCTGTCCCCTGGAGCTAGAGTTACAGACAGCTGTGAGCCACCCATGGGAGCTAGGAACAGAATCCTGGTCTTTGGTAAGAGCCACATGAGATTGTACTTGTTGAACCATCTCTACAGCCCAGAGCTTTCTACTTGCTTTTTTTCTTTTCTTGTCTTGTCTTGTCTTGTCTTTTCTTTTTTGTAACTTGAAAATTATGTTTGTTTGGTTTTTTTAACTTTTAAAGTTTTTGGTGTATTTGATTTTGGATTAGAAACCAATGTTCTACATATTTTTTTCATGTGATTTTTTATTAGATATTTTCTTCATTTACATATCAAATGCTATCCCGAAAGTTCCCTATACCCTCCCCCTGCCCTGCTCCCCTACCCACCTACATATTTTTAATAGCTGAGTAGTTCTCCATTAGTAAATCAGAGCAACTTGTTTTTTATATATAAACTTAGAGTTTCTTTATGAATGTGTCTGTCTGTCTGTCTCTCTCTTTCACTCTCTCTCTCTTTCTCTCTCTCACTGTGTGTGTGTGTGTGTGTGTGTGTGTGTGTGTGTGTGTGTGTGTAAATTTTATGGGATTTTTATTTTATGTGTGAACATGTGTGTCTCTCCATCGATAGTTTCTTGTGCTTTTTCTCTGGCTCCTTTTCTTTATAGCTGCTTGGTCTATACTGATTTTGTTAACTATTGTTTTATCTCATTTTATTATATTGTTATTCCTTAAATACCTGTTTCTCTTCTAAGGAGGAAAACAAAGAATATTGAACGTTATTTGGGGGAGGGTGGTATAGAATTTGAAGAAGAATATTGAGGGAGAACCAGAGTTAGAATTCATTGTATGAAAATATCTATTTTCAATAAAAATAATATGATAAAATAAAAAATATAATTAGATAGTAGGGTTGAAGAATCCAGGATAGTACTGGATTCATTTCTTACTGTTCCAAAACTTAGTTGTATATTGTTTCCAGCAATAGAGTCCTACTGTCAAGTTGGAGAGGGTAAAAAAGAACAAAGTAATAGTATATACTTTGGAATAGCTCAAAGAATCACACTGGTCAACTGCTCCAAATGAAAAAAAAATAGCTTCTGTCACTGTGATTTACATGTTTTAACCTATGGATCTAGTAAGGGCATTGATGCCATGCTATAACTCCATTTAAACCCTTTAAAAGGTACTTTCTAAATTAAAGTATAATCACATAATTTCTTACTTCCTCTTCCTACCTCCAAATGCTTCTATGGACCCTAACACAGTCACCCTTAAAATCATGGTCTCATTTTTCTTTAACTATGATTTTTATAAATACACATACACACACACACACACACAAACAAACACACACACACACACACACACACACACACACACACACACACGGTTTTATATAATGTTATATAATCTGGAGAAAGCTATCTTTTCTCAGAATTCCTTATTTGCCCCCTGTAACTTAGTTCCTTATCTATTGCCAGGGACCAGTGAGTTTTCTCCCTTCTGTTCATCAGTTGATGGACAACTAGGATGTTTCACTTCCTGACTATTGTGAACATAGTATCAGTGAACATAAATAAATAAAATGGTATTTTGTTAGTTAGGTATCTAGCCCTTAGGATATATTCCTAAGTATGGTATAGCTGGATCAATTGGAAAATTAATTTCCAGCTTTTTGAAGGACTTCCAGAGTAGGTCTCTTAATGACCAAATAATTTTGCTTTCCTACCATCAGTGAGTAACTGTAATTTCAGCGCATCCATGCCAGCATTTCTTGTCAGTTTTTGTTCTATTTAATTGTTTGTGTGTGTGTGTGTGTATGTGTGTGTGTGTTTGTTTTTGATTTTGTTTTCTTCTATTTTCCTAATCATATTCCTTCTGACTAGAGTAAAATGAATCTCACAGTAATTTTAATTTGCATTTTCCTGAAATTTAAACATGCTAATATTTTTTTAAAATATTCTTTCATTTAATTTTTTTTATCTTTTAAGAAATGTTTAGTTACATTTTCCCATTTTTTTAAAAAATGGATTGTTTTCTTAGTATTTAAGTTTTAAACTATTCTTTGTATATTCTGTATCTTAACAATCTGTCAGATGTATAATTACTAGATTGTTTTCTCCACTACTCTGTGAGCTATCTTGTAATTCTCAATGTGGTATTCTTTGCTATATAGAATTTTTTTTTTATCTTTTAAGAAATGTTTAGTTACATTTTCCCATTTTTTAAAAAATGGATTGTTTTCTTGGTATTTAAGTTTTAAACTATTCTTTGTATATTCTGTATCTTAACAATCTGTCAGATGTATAATTAGGAGATTGTTTTCTCCACTACTCTGTGAGCTATCTTATAATTCTCAATGTAGTATTCTTTGCTATATAGAAAGTTTTCAATGTCCGAGGTCGAACTTATTAATTGTTGGTCTTAGTTTCTGAGATACCAAGGTCCTATTCAGAAAGTCTTTACATGTGCCACTAGGGTCAATTGTACCCCCTATTTTGTCTTCCATCTGATTCAAGGTATCAAATCTAATGATTATAGGTTTTTATTTGAATTTATTTTTAAATGCTTGTTATTTTTAGTGTTCAGTGAAAAAATGACGTAAGATCAATGTGCTGTGTAGGGGACTGTGATATGGACTAGTTTAATCTGAAAGAGGAAATATACTTGTAATCTTACAAAATTTTCCTTGTAATTGTAATTTTGGTCTTGTATTTGCTGGTTGGTGAATTCAGTGTTCACTTCCCACTACTGAAAAAGAGCGTAAACTCTAGAATACAATGATAATATAGACAGTAAAAAAATAAACATTCAATAAACAAAATCAAACAAACAAACAAAAAACCACAAGATAAATTGTATTTGTTAATTTTCTGTAGCTATAAAAAAATACCATGACCAAGGCAAGTTGTAGAAGAAAGAGTTGCTGTGGGCTTATGGTTCTAGAGGTAAGTTACAAACCATGATTTTGCAGAATCATGATAACAAGCAGCAGGGGTGACAGCTTTACCTGCAGGCCAAGAACTCATACCTGAGTCACAAATACAGAGAAAACAAACTGCAAATAAAGACAGGTCCTAATCTCTCAAAGCCTATCCTATGTGCCACACTTTCTCAAAGTAAGCCATAACTCCTAAACTTCCTTAAACACCAACTTAGAAATAAGTACTCAAAGGGCTAAAACTTGGGAGATGGGTCATTTCTCATTCAGTCCATCACAGTATTTATTTTTGTTTATCTAAATATTGAGCATAAAATATAAATCAGTGCTGAAATAATGAAGATTGACAGGAGGACATATATTTCTAGAATGATATAGACACAGATTTCTTCATCACACAGAATTCCTTCTAAGTTTTTAAAGAATGTATTTGTGTACAAAGGACATATTCCAAATTCATGCTAGGTGAAATTTAAAGGATTTAAAGGATTTGCAGTGAGCATAAAAATATGTTAAAACATATTTTAATGGTATTTGTAGAAAGACCAGAAAGTTGCTGTAACTTGGAAAAATTGAAAAGAAAGAATTAGAAGAATTCTAGGAAAATAAATACTGTGATCGTTTGAATGATAAATGTTCCCCTCCCCCTTCCAATCTTATGCAATTTAATACTTGTTTTCAAGTTGGGGTTTAAGGAAGATTAAGAGATATGGCTTAACTTGAGGAAATAGGGCATATAGGGTAGGCTTTGAGAACTTAGGGCCTCTCTTTATTTGAAGATCAATTTTATTGCATTTTGTTGCTATGAACATTAAGATGCTAGAGAAAATGAAGTCATTGGTTTTCATATGCTATGAATGTAACTATAAATGAAACTAGGTGAAATGGCAATATTATAGAATTCTATGTATATCCAATCATTTTAAATGGTGCTAAAAAGAAAAGTGGGTGCTTTTAATTTGCTAGTTTTAAACAATCAGTTGCACACTGCTATCTGGCCTATCTCAGTGAGTGCTAGGTCTGTGATAATAAATTTCTATATATACTTATGTCTCTATGACCTCTTCAAGATAAGAGGATGCATTGTTCTAACAAGAGAATATATTATAATAATATACTGCTTCTGAACTCATTAATAAATACTTAAGATGGACTTAGAGAATTTATAATTTTTATTCCTAAAAGAATGTAGGGCTGGTGTCATTAATTGAACATTATTCAGAGAAAATGAATAAAGTTTTGGTCAATAAATTACACAGAAATACTAACAAGACGATAACATAGTTTTGAAATCCCAAAATCCAAAGAGAAAAGCTGAAATTTTAATGAAACATAGGAACATTGACCAGGGATATTTACATTCTATACAAAATGGCCAAGAACCACATAAACACTGGGGTGTTTTTTTGCTGTCACAGTGTAGAAGAGCAATACTAAACCATGCTTGCTCTACCTGCTGGGATCACTGCATGGAATAAAGAAACAGAACAGCAGCCAGATAACAGAAAACAGCCTGTGGAATTACTGAGATGTGAGTTACTGTTGGCATCCCTAGGGTCCACTGGAATTCAGGTAGTTATGACATTTGTTGTCAAATCTAGCCTTCATTGTTCCGAAGAGAGAGAGAGAGAGAAAGAGAGAGAGAGAGAGAGAGAGATAGAGAGAATTTAGTAACCAGTTTGTTCAGGAAAAAAATGTCCAGTATTCACTAATCTATTCACTGTATATGCTGGCTCCTGCTTAGAATACAATCTAACTACTTATAAATGATAAATCTCTAAATTTCTGAAAGCAATACTGTACACATATTTTTAAAACTTGTCCACAGGTGCCATAGCCAATCTTAAGCAAAATGTTAAAAGTGTAATATAATCAAGAACGACAGACTGGATCAATTCGGCATAAGTCTGCTGGAATGACTGTTCTGCCATAAACATATACAAAGATAAACACATAAGCCCCGATGTGTTTGCTATGAAAACAGTCTCATTAACAAATACATGTGAATCTATTTTCACACCTCATATACCTCTGAATTCAAATCATAAAACTATGTGTTTCAATTAATGAAAGGTAGATTATAAAGGGAAAGAGGAGCAACCAGAGAATTATATTAGAAAAACAAAGCTATTAGTAAACATACACAGACGCACTGGGGTGTTTTAAATAAGAATCTCTGTATGATTTTCTAGTCCATATTCTAGAGATAAATGAAATCTTTAAGCATATTTGCATACATTACTCCCAAAAAAGGTTTTAGGGAAAATAAAACTAAATATCCACTCTAATATCCAATCATCTTCATCTTCAGTTATCTCTCTAACAGTTAACAAATTTCGTGTTTACTGCAATAAAAAAGAAAAAAAAAAAAACAATTAAAAAAAAAAGCAGCCTTTGGCCAATGAGCAATTACTCGGTGAAATGAGATCATCTGACCCTATCTTTGTTAATTATATTGTTTGACATTTTATCTCATAAGATCCACTTCACCTCCTTCTCAAATATCTTAAGTATGTTTATATTCACCTAAGCTTACACCCTGAGTCACTTCTTTCCAGATTAGATATCAAAACAATCAACACTTTAATTTTCCCTAGACTCTTACTCATGAATGTGCAAAATGTTCCAAAAATACACTTCACTTACCAAGAGAAAGAACCTTGCAGTGTGTCTCAAGACTGAAGGCTTTGATATAAAGCACTTTTTTGGAGACCCAGTTAATGAAAACAATTCTGAGGTACACAGGTTTTGTTGAGGCGCTCATCACTGAAGAGTGTGGTTTAGAATGTAATCATACATCTCATGGACAACTCAAATAGTTTCAGCAGGCCAAAAAACAGAAAACAAAAACAAAAAATAGAGCAATTAAAAATGTGTCTTTCAGGGTCCATGTAAGGCCACATATGTCTGGAAGGAAATATAAATGAAAAATGTAATTAAGTACCTTTCATATGATACAGCAAACATTAATTAATTCACCAACTAGTTATACATGAATTAGTAGTTCAAGAAAGAGAAGGTAATTTTAATCCTTCTGTTAGATTTTGAAAAATGAATATAGTTTAGAATAGAGTCCAGAGTTAACTCTGGATATGTGTTTTAAAGTATCATATCATTACAAAGATACAGAAATTACAGGGACTAAGGCAAATATTACTACAGAAATACTTTATTTTGGAAATCTAGCAATATGCAATAGAATCACAACAACCTATATACATGTAAAACTATTTTGTCTGACAAAGAGTTGATCTTAAAGCTACACTTCAGAGCATATGTGCTTTCATATAGTAAGTGATGGGAGGAAAAAAGAACCAGACTCCTTATGAAATCCACTTTTCATTCTGAGAGCAGATAAGGAGAATGGGTCTCAGAAATATTATCATCTCTTAATATATAACATTAAAGAAAAGAAACTGGAAGCTTTAGTGCAATTTGCTAATCCCTTAAGTGTTATTTTTTCTCTAACATACTGAAAATATTAATTATTCAAAGTGGCCAATACTTTACATATGAAACACAAATGAACGAAACAATACAGGCCAGGCAGATTGGTCAGTAGTCAAAGCTAAGTAGACAAGAAAACCTATTGCCAAGCCTGACCATCTAAGTTCCATCTCTGCAGCCCACATGATGGAAGATTACTAAATCTCATCAGCTATTATGTATACACACACACACACACACACACACACACACACACACACACACTGAGAGAGAGAGAGAGAGAGAGAGAGAGAGAGAGAGAGAGAGAGAGAGAGAGAGATGCACATACACATTCATACATAAGGTTTAAAAGACAGTATAATAATGTTTATAAGTGTTAGGGGCCACCGCCTGTAGTCCCCCACAAAACGGACTAGGTTCCCAGAAAGGCAGACTGGGGCTTGTAAGGACTGGATGGGAGAGAAAATGAAAACATTGAGACAAATCAATGATAAAAGCATGTCTGATCTTTTACTGATAAATCTTTCTTGGTTTTGATAGGGAAGACCCCGCCCACAGTCAGTTCTGCTCAGGGGCTTGGGTTCATTCCAAAGTCTCTCAGGCACTTTGGAATGTTTTAGCTGGAGGCGGGATGTGGGTGGGGCAAGACGGGCAGGTAGCAGATTCCTGAGAGGCAGGTGTAGTTTAGCACTACAAAAGAAGCCAGGCTTAGCTGGAGAGCCAGGGGGCCCCTCCATGGCTGCAGGTCTGAACTCATCTCAGCCTGGAGCCAGCATGGGGGAGGGGGACCACATTTCCTCCTTATTTATATGATAAAATTAAGCGGTACTGAGGCATAAAATTTATTTATGCTCTATAGTCCTGCCTGGGAGTTATGGTGACTGGCGGCCGTGACATGTCTTAGGATCTCAGATCTTCCCGAACTATCCATTTCTGTCATTGAGAATAAATGCAGCTTATCTGTGAATATTTTTCACAAACATGGCTCTGTGGTATAATATTAATAAGCCAAGGCCTCTTGGGATATACCTCTGTCTTAGAATGGTATAGTTCCGAGATCTGGTTGCCCATAGTAGGCTAAAGACCTTCATAGCACACCTAATTTCCAAATTAAATCCAAAGCCACAAATATATATTTCATGTGCATCTTCATAACTTTGTAATCCTTCCAGCTGTGCCCCCATGCCTTTTGGAAGCCACCTGGGTGCTTTTTGGAACCTTGCTGCAGGGGAAGGCAGACCTGCTTGAAACACAAAAGCTGAACACAGTTGAAACACAATAGGATAAAAACTTCTCTTGGGAGAACTAGGAAGTCTTATTCAGTTGCAAATTAGCAACCACCAAGATAAGTCTCTGACCTCCTGGTGTGGGGGAGGTGACCTGGAGAATTCACAGAGAGACTGTTTTTCTCATAAAATAGGTCAAGTTCCAAGTTAACTCTCATGGCTGAAAAGGATTTTTAGCAATCTTCAATAGGAAATCTCTCATATTGGAATATGTCCTAGTCAGGGTTTCTATTCCTGGACAAACATCATGACAAAGAAGCAATGTGAGGAGGAAAGGCTTTATTCGGATTACACTTCCACATTGCTGTTCATCACTGAAGGAAGTCAGGATTGGAACTCAAGCACGTCAGGAAGCAGTAGATGATGCAGAAGCCTTGGAGGGGTGTTCCTTACTAGCTTGCTTCCCCTGGCTTGCTCAGCCTGCTCTATTATAGAACCCAAGACTGCCAGCCCAGAGATGGTCTCACCCACAAGGGGCCCTTGATCACTAATTGAGAAAATACCACTCAGTTAGATCTCATGGAGGCATTTCCCCCAACTGAAGCTTCTCTGTGATAACTCCAGCTGTGTCAAGTTGACACAAAACTAGACAGTACACATGGGTAACATTAATTGTTGACA
The DNA here is from genome assembly GCA_902729485.2 of Mus minutoides. Taxonomy (NCBI): domain Eukaryota; kingdom Metazoa; phylum Chordata; class Mammalia; order Rodentia; family Muridae; genus Mus; species Mus minutoides. The sequence continues at coordinate 205,026 of LR750990.1, forward strand.
AAACATTTCAAATATCTGGCTGTTAAAGCAAGTTCCAATATCTGTATAAATCTGATTACGAATGTCAAGCACATAAAAAAAATTTTTTTAACATAGGCAATAACACTTTTAGTTGTTTCTCTTGAAGAGTAGGTGTAACTAGAATGCTTGAAAAGTTTTAATTCACATGTGCATATTTTATTTATTTATAAATCAGAAATAAGAGTATCCAATTGCAGCAATTGATTAAGTAATTAATAATATCTGAGTGATGAACAACTTTAAGCAATTGTAAGCTCTGAGATATATATTGACTATTAATATACAAATTAAACTTTGATTATTTAACATTTTAAAACACCATTTACAGCACACAATTTAATTATCTGTGCTGAAGCATGAGGAAACTCAAAAGAATAAAACATATGATCTAATTCATACATACCTTTCTAGCATAGAAAGGCTGTTTTTAAATACAGTAGATAGACTATATGCATGTGTAACTTTATTGAAGGTAAAAAGGCATGCACAAAATAATTTTTAACTTATCTTTAAGAAAATTATCAACATTATTTAAAATGATGGCATGCAATAAGCCAAATATTAATATTCTACAATAACCAATTCAATTGCTGTTTGGAAGGAGAAACAAACACTTTGTCAGGTTTTTAAGACACAATTTTTGTTATAATTTTTCTAAAATATAAGGATTTACTTTACAATTCTTTAATTAGCACCACAGCCTTAATGGGATGTTCAAATTTTACTTTGAGGGAAAGGAGGAAGATTTTACATTAATGTTTTCTGTGTAAAAAATTGCTGTGCGCACATTTAATAACCATAACTAAAATAAGCAGCTAGTATTCAATTACCATAGACTATAATTGATAACAATTAAAACAGCTTTCTTTATTTTCTGTAAAGTCTTTTGTTTTGTTATTTTTCCAATTAATTTGTGTCTTTCCAGATGACACCCAACAAAGGTTTGAGTCATCTTAAGACTAAAAGTGAGGTCTTAGCCAAATAAAATCTCCTGGAAGCTTTTGAAAATAAAATTTTGAAGAAAATCAATTTTTTCTTTCTAAGATTTTCTGTACCACAATTTCCAAGTTCAACTAAAACCCTAAATATTATTTTTGCCTCTGAAAGTTTTCTTCCAGAACAGGGACTTAAACCTTGGACTCTCAGGTTAAAAGTCTGATGTTCTACTAACTGAGCTATCCTGGGTCTTTTCTGGAGCAACTATTACTCCCTAGAACTTTAAAGCTCATTGCGTGAGCGCAAAAATTTGAAATAGCTACTAACAAAAACTTTCCATTAGGAACAACATACACTGAAAGTTTCAAACTCTTAGCTTACTTTATTTGAAGCAAAACAATAAAAATTTTTCTACATAATGTAAGGCTATTATCCATACCTAATATTAAAAATTTTCTAGTGATTTCAAGCTCACTAGAAGCCCTTTACAAATATCAGAATGCAAAAGAAAAAACAAACTTTCCAATCTATAATAACTTTTTTTTTTTCTTTTGTTTCGTTTGGTTTTTCGAGACAGGGTTTTTTTGTAAAGCCCTAGCTGTCCTGGAACTCACTTTGTAGGCCAGGCCAGCCTTGACCTCAGAAATTCATCTGCCTGCATCTGCCTCCTGAGTGCTGGGATTAAAGGCGTGTGCCAACACGCCTGGCTATAATAACCTTTTAAGAAGTAGGCAAGCCAGCTTGGAATGCTTTTATGAATCTTACAGCCTGCTTGACCAATTATAAATCTTAAATTTAAACTTTATAATTAATAATACCTGGGTATTGCAGTTTAGCTATGAGGAATTTTCCTGGAGACAGAGAGGGCAGAGGGAGGGGGTGAGGCTTCCTTCCTCTCAGGTTTTCAGAACAAAGAAAAGGCACAGGTGTTTCTCCCAGAGGCTGCTCTGGGCCTCACATCAATTCAAAAGCAAGTATTTTTTTTTTTTTAATCTGGGCAACTTGGCCCTCCTGCAGTAAGGACAGATTCTAGGATTTTTTAGTTTCTTTTGCAATATAGAATATATCTACAAGCTTAGGAAACCAAAAACCAATTTAAGAACAATTTGTCATCTTTAGAATCAATATCAAAAATATCACTGTCACCTTATAAAGTTTGGCTGACAATTTACAAAAGCATAACAGTGCAAATTTTAATGCTTCACTAAAGAGACTTAATTTTAAATCTTATCTCTATAAGTCTACTTTCTAGGATAAGAAATATGTAAAACATTCTATCAATTAGAAGCAGTTTTGAGGCCCAGATTTCTGGGCTTATTTATGCAACATGCTTGAAATGATTCCAGCACTAGTTACAAATTTAGACTTTCCCTAGATCTTCCTTCTGAGCCCAGTGGAGGCTGCTGGGGGCTTTGGAGTGTTCTCCACACCACAGGCCCTCTGGATCACCTCCAGATCACCTCAGGATCACCTAGGGGTCACCTCAAGATCATGGGACCCCTAGGACACCCCTAGGACACCATCCAAGAAATCCAGGACACAATGAGAAGACCAAACCTACGGATAATAGGAGTAGATGAGAATGAAGATTCTCAACTTAAAGGGCCAGCAAATATCTTCAAAAAAATTATAGAAGAAAACTTCCCATACCTAAAGAAAGAGATGCCCATGAACATACAAGAAGCCTACAGAACTCCAAACAGACTGGACCAGAAAAGAAATTCCTCCCGACACATAATAATCAGAACAACAAATGTACTAAATAATGACAGAATACTGAAAGCTGTAAGGGAAAAAGGTCAAGTAACAAATAAAGGCAGGCCTATTAGAATTACTCCAGATTTCTCACCAGAGACTATGAAAGCCAGAAGATCCCTGGACAGATGTTATATGGACACTAAGAGAACACAAATGCCAGCACAGGCTACTATACCCAGCAAAACTCTCAATTACCATAGATGGAGAAACCAAACTATTCCATGACAACACCAAAATCACACAATATCTTTCCACGAATCCAGCCCTTCAAAGGATAATAAAGGGAAAACACCAACACAAGGATGGAAACTACATCCTAGAAAAAGGAAGAAAGCAATCCTTTAACAAAACTAAAAGAAGACTGCCACAAGAACAGATTCCCAACTTTAACAACAAAAATGACAGGAAGCAACAAATACTTTTCTTTGATTTCTCTTAACATCAATGGACTCAATTCCCCAATAAAAAGACATAGACTAACAGTCTGGCTACATAAACAGGACCCAATATTTTGGGATAAGGAAAGACACTACCTCAGAGTAAAAGGCTAGAAAAAAAAATTTCCAAGCAAAGTGCCTAAAGAAGCAAGCTGGAGTAGCCATTCTAATATTGAATAAATTGACAGCTAACCCAAAGTTATCAAAAAAAGACAAGGAGGGGCACTTCATATTCATAAGGTAAAATCAACCAAGATGAACTCTCAATTCTAAATATCTATGCCTCAAATGCAGGAGCAGCCACATTCATTAAAGAAACTTTAGTAAAGGTCAAAGCACACTTTGCACCTCACACAATAATATTGGGAGACTTCAACACCCCACTCTCACCAATGGACAGATCCTGGAAACAAAACTAAACAGAGACACATGGACACTAACAGAAGTTATTAAACAAATGGATTTAATAGATATCTACAAAATATTTTACATAAAACAAAAGGATATACCTTTTTCTCAGTACCTCATCATACCTCCTCCAAAATTGACCATATAATTGGTCACAAAGTAGGCCTCAACAGATAAAAAAATATTGAAATTATCCCATGCATTTTATCAGATCACCACTGATTAAGGCTGATTTTCAATAACAACATAAATAATAGAAAGCCAACATTCACGTAGAAACTGAACAACACTCTACTCAATGATACCTTGGTCAAGGAAGAAATAAAGAAAGAAATTAAAGACTTTTTAGAGATTAATGAAAATGAAGCCACAACATACCCAAACTTATGGGACACAATGAAAGCAGTCCTAAGAGGAAAACTCATATTCCTGAGTGCCTCCAAAAAGAAACTAGCGAGAGCATACACTAGCAGTCTGATAGCACACCTAGAAGCTCTAGAACAAAAGGAAGCAAATTCACCCAAGAGGACGAGAAGACAGGAAATAATCAAACTCAGAGCTGAAATCAACTAAGTGGAAACAAAAAGAACTATTTAAAGAATCAACCAAACGAGGAGTTGGTTCCTTGTGAAAATCAACAAGATAGATAAACCCTTAGTCAGACTAACTAGAGGGCAAAGGGACAGTATCCGAATTAACAAAATCAGAACTGAAAAAAGGCGACATAACAACAGATCCTGACGAAATCCAAAACATCATCATTTCCTACTATAAAATGCTATAGTCAACAAAACTGGAAAACCTGGATGAAATGGACAACTTCTTAGACAGATACCAGGTACCAAAGTTAAATCAGGATCAGATTAACAATCTTAACAGTCCCATTTCCCCTAAAGAAAAAAAGCAGTCATTCATAGTCTCCCAATCAAAAAAGGCCCAGGACCAGATAGGTTTAGTGCAAAGTTCTATCAGATTTTCAAAGAAGACCTAATCCCAACTCTCCTCAAACTATTCCACAATATGAAAACAGAAGGTACTCTAGCCAATTCATTCTATGAAGCCACAATTACTCTGATACCTAAACCAGAAAAAGATCCAACAAAGAAAGAGTAGCTCAGACCTATATCCACTATGAATATTGATGCAAAAACACTCAATAAAATCCTCGCAAACCAAATTTAAGAACACATCAAAACATTCATCAAACATGACCAAGTAGGCTTTATCCCAGGGATGCAGGGATCATTTAATATATGAAAATCCATCAATGTAATTCACTATATAAACAAACTCAAAGACAAAAATCACATGATCATCTGGTTAGATGCAGAGAAAGCATTTCACAAAATCCAACAGTCCTTCATGATAAAAGTCGTGGAAAGATCAGGAATTCAAGGCCCATATCTAAACATAGTAAAAGCAATATAAGCAAACCAGTAGCCAACATCAAACTAAATGGAGAGAAGCTGGAAGCAATCCCACTAAAATCAGGGACTAGACAAAGCTGCCCACTTTTTCCCTACCTATTCAATATAGTACTTGAAGTCCTAGCCAGAGCAATTCGACAACAAAAGGAGATGATGGGGATACATATTGAAAAGGAAGAAGTCAAAATATCAATATTTGCAGATGATATGATAGTTTATATAAGTGACCCTAAAAATTCCACCAGAGAACTCCTCAACCTGATAAACAGCTTCAGCACAGTAGCTGGATATAAAATTAACTCAAAAAAAATCAGGGGCCTTTCTATACACAAAGGATAAACAGAATGAGAAAGAAATTAGGGGATCAACACCCTTAACAATAGTCACAGATAATATAAAATACCTGGGTGTGACGTTAGCCAAGAAAGTGAAAGATCTGTATGACAACAACTTCAAGTCTCTGAAGAAAGATATTGAAGAAGATCTCAGAAGATGGAAAGGTCTCCCATGCTCATGGATTGGCAGGATTAATACAGCCAAATGGCTATCTTGTCTAAAGCAATCTACAGATTCAATGCAATCCCCATCAAAATTCCAACTCAATTCTTCAACCAATTAGAAAGGGCAATTTGCAAATTTATTGGGACTAATAAAAAACCTAGGATAGCAAAAACTATTCTCAATAATAAAAGAAGCTCTGGTGGAATCACCATGCCTGACCTCAAGCTGTACTATAGATCAATTGTGATAAAAACTGCATCGTACTGGTACAGTGACAGACAAGTAGATCAATGGAATAGAATCAACGATCCAGAAATGAATGCACACACCTATGGTCACTTGATCTTTGATAAGGGAGCTAAAACCATCCAGTAGAAAAAAAGACAGCATATTTAACAAATGGTGCTGTCACAACTGGTGATGATCATGTAGAAGAATGTGAATTGTTCCATTCTTATCTCCTTGTACAAAGCTCAAGTCTAAATAGATCAAAGACCTCCACATAAAAACAGAGGAACTGTTATTTCTATAACTGAAATTTATAGAGGAGAAAGTGGGGGGAAAGCCTCGAAGATATGGGTACTGGGAAAAAAATCCTAAACAAAACAGAAGTGGCTTGTGCTGTAAGATCAAGAATTGACAAATGGGACCTCATGAAACTGCAAAGCTTCTGTAATAAGCTGTCAATAAAACAAAAAGGCCACCAACAGACTGGGAGAGGACTTTTACAAATCTTAAATCTGATAGGGGACTAATATCCAATATATACAAATAGCTCAAGAAGCTGTACACCAGAAATTTAAATAACCCCATTAAAAAAATGGGGTACAGAGAAAAAAAAAAAAGAATTCTCAAGTGAGGAATACTGAAAGGCTAAGAAGCACCTGAAAAAATGTTCAACATCCTTAATCATCAGGGCAATGCAAATCAAAATAACCTTGAGATTCTACCTCACTCCAGTCAGAATGGCTAAGATCAAAAATTCAGGTGACATCAGATGCTGGCGAGGATGTGGATAAAGAGGAACACTCCTCCATTGCTGGTGGGATTGCAATCTGACATAACCACTCTGAAAGTCAGTCTGGCAGTTTCTCAGAAAATTGCACATATTACTGCCAGAAGAACCAGCAGTACCTCTCCTGGGCATATACCCAGAAAATGTTCCAACTGGTAATAAGGACACATGTTCCACTATGTTCATAGCAGCCTTCTTTATAATAGCCAGAAACTAGAAAGAACCCAGATGTCCCTCAACAGAGGAATAGATACAGAAAACGTGGTACATTTACACAATGAAGTACTACTCAGCTATTGAAAACAATGAATTTATTAAATGTATCTGGAGGAAATCATCCTTAGTGAGGTAACCCAATCACAAAAGAAGGCACTAGTTATACACTCACTGATAAGTTGATATTAGCACAGAATGTTAGAATACCCAAGATACAATTTGCAAAACACAAAAAATTCAAGAAGGAAGACCTGTGTGTGGATTCTTCATTCCTCCTTAGAATAGGGAATTAAAAACTCCCATGAAAGGAGTTGCAGAGACAAAGCTTGGAGCTAAGAAGAAAGGATGGACTATCCAGAGACTACCCCAGGTGATCTGTACCATAATCAGTCACCAAACCCACACACTAATGCATATGACAGCAAGAGTTTGCTGAAGGGACCCTGATATAACTGTCTTATATGAGGCTATGCCAGTGCCTGGCAAATACAGAAGTGGCTGCTCACAGTAATTTATATTATGGAACACAGGGCCCCCAAATGAGAAGCTAGAGGAAGTATCCCAGGAGCTGAAGGGACCTGCAACCCTATAAGAGGTTCAACAGTATGAACTAACCAGAACCCCAAGAGCTGGTGTCTCTAGCTGCATATGGAGCAGAAGATGGCTTAGTCGGCCATCATCGGGAAGAGAGGCCCCTTGGCATTGCCAACTTTACATGCCCCAATATTGGGGAACACCTGGGCCAAGACGTGGGAGAAGGTGGGTATGGGAGAAAGGCGGTGGGGGTGGGGGTATAGGGAATTTTCAGGATAGCATTAGAAGAAAATATCTAATAAAAATATTTTAAAAAAGAAGAAGTATACTAGAGGCCTAGCTTTCTGTGCTGCTCCATGCCACGTGTTGCTATTAAGAGTGACTCCAAGGTTGTGTAATCAATTTAAAGCTAACTTTCTTGTAACAAACGTTACACCCCTTTGATCATACCCATTAATTTATAAGCCATTATTCTGTGACCAAGACATGCAGAGCATATTTTCACCTTTAAGACTGGTCAGAAACCCAAATTAGGTGGCTATACTAGTCCTATAAATTAGACCAATCAAAGAATTTTACCTTTTCTAGCTATAATTGCAAGATAAAGAACACTGTCAATTTCTGAACTCAATTGCAAGGAATTTTCTAGGAAAAACCAACTCTTAGCTTCCCAGCCTTAGAGCTAAGAAGCTGCAGACTCACCCACCCGCTGTGCATCACTCCTGGCTACAGTGCAGGACCTCTCTCAGCCTTGCTTGACCCCAGGCAAAAGGGCAGGGCCTCTCTCAGCCTCTGCTGAGGAGTCTGAATTAAGAGATCAAAAACCAGCAGACAAAAATTTTAACCATTTTTCCTTTCTCAACATGAAACACAGAACAATCAGTCATTCAAACAAGGAAACAAGAAACATAAACTGACATGTGCACTTAAACACGTGGACAGACTGGTGAACCAAACACAGACAACACAAAGACAGCAGAGAACATCTCCTGCAGAGGGCCAGAGAGAGCAGAATGGGCATCCCCTGGTCTCTCTTGGTCCCTGGGAGATTTTCAAAAATCCATTTTCCTTTTCTCTACAATCTCTCTTATTTTTATTTTACCCATTTTTTGAACTTAACTATTTTTATTCCATTCTATGTCCCCTATTTCTCTCCCCTGATGCAGTTCTAGAAGACTTCGGAAAATGCCTATTTTGAAATTTTCTAGTCTCATTCTGCCAACAACCTAACCTGATGCTGGTGGAATCAGCACCAGGTTTGTACAATTCCAACTTAGCCTGTATCCTTACTGCACTAGCAACACCTTTTAAAAACTGAAGTCTATAACCCAGCGCTGGCATACTTACCTTTTGCCTCCTGTGCCTGATATTATTTTTCTTTTTCCTTTTCCTTCCTTCTCACAGAGCTCCATGCACAAGTCAGCAGTCCCTCAGATTTACTCCACCATGTCCATGTTCCAAGTCAGGGTGCCAAACTGTTGGGGGCCACTGCCTGCAGTACCCCACAAAAAGGACTAGGTTCCCTGGAAGCTGGACTGGGGCTTGTAAGGACTAGATGGGAGCGAAAATGAAAACTTTGAGACAAATCACTGATCAAAACATGTTTGATCTTTTACTCAAATATCTTTCTTGGTTTTGAGAGGGAAGACCCCGCCCACAGTCAGTTCTGCACAGGTGCAGGAGCTTGGGTTCATTCCAAAGCGCTGTGGAATGTTTCAGCTGGAGGCAGGATGTGGATGGGGCAAGAGAGGCAGGTAGCAGATTCCTGAGAGGCAGGTGTAGTTTAGCACAACAAAAGAAGCCAGGCTTAGCTGGAGAGCCAGGGCCCCTGCCTCAATGGTGGCAGGTCTGAACTGATCCCAGCCTGGAGCCAGCATGGGGGGAGGAGGACCACAATAAGTGTTCAGAAGAAATTAAGGTGAGTAAAATATGTAGGCTATGTGTCCTAATATTAATGTGGCTTGTCAAAAACAGGAAAGAACACTTTAATAAATGGAGAGTTATACTTCATGTATTGAAGAAAAAGTGATAATCCACATTCTAACTTTCAGGCTTAATGTAAGTCTTACCAAAGCTTTTATAAGAATTTGGGATTCAGAAACTAACTCTAATTTAGGGGGAAAAAACATATGTTCCAAATTTGAGAAACAATTTTTCAATATAATACCTACAAAAAAAAAAGAATATTTCTGTCCTAGGTTTCAGGTTGTCACCTAGTTAAAATAATTAATAAAATACAGTATGGGCAAATTCTAATTAAACAGAAAGCAGGTGCTAGGATAAAATGATGAACATGTCCAGAATGGAATAAAGCAGAGGAAAAATACTTTTCATGAAGAAGAGACATTTTAACAACAACAACAAAAAAAAAAACAAGTGAGCACCTAACATAAAGGTGGCCTGTTAACAGGGTCTAAGTAATATTTATACAAAGTATAATGCTAATATTGAGCTAAACGTTTAAACATTAAATGTAAAACTAATAGAACCATAAAATCATCAACAAATACAGTTAGACAGAGTCCAAAGAGACATGAATATAAATGCTATTGAAAGAGTAGTACGTAACCAAAGACAAAATGGAGTCCCTTGTGTCAGGAGGGAAAGTGAACCTTTAAACTAACCGATGGCCCTAGCTACGGGGCAAGCTGTTCCTGGAACAATCACAGAATAGCCCAACGCCCTCTGAATGTCACAGAGACCTCTGTGGAATGTCTCAATGCCCCAGGAGGTTGCCTAAGGTAGCACATGACTTAACTGTTAGGTAGATTACCTCCCCCTCCCCCCACCCCCTTTGTCTCTTAGAGTTAGCTACCTGGGTATCTTGCTGATGTTTAAACTAGCCAATCATGTGAAACCGCACCAATTTCCTCAACCCCCCTACTCCATTGCTATAAAAGCTCCTAATTTTCGAGCCTCGGGGTTGACCCCCCTGTCCCCTGCGTGGGATACGGGGTCTTCCCAGAGCTCCGATTAAAATTTCTCTTGCAGTTTGCATCAAGACAGGTCTCTCGTGGTTCTTGGGATGCTCGAACAGCCTGTGTTTGGAATAGGGGAATTTCTGGTTTGGTCTTACACTATCTAGAGTGTGTGGATCAGACTTTTTTTTCCAATTTTTTATTAGATATTTTCTTCATTTACATTTCAAATGCTATCCCCAAAGTCCTCTATACCCTCCCCTACCCCCTGCCCTGCTCCTCTACCCACCCACTCACACTTATTGGCCCTGGCATTCCCCTATACTAGGGCATATAAAGTTTGTAAGACCAAGGGTCCTCTCTTCCCAATGATGGCTGACTGGGCCATCTTGTGCTACATATGCAGCTAGAGACAAGAGCTCTAGGGGTTCTGGTTAGTTCATATTGTTGTTCCACCTATAGGGTTGGAGACCCCTTCAGCTCCTTGGGTATTTTCTCTAGCTCCTCCATTAGGAACCCTGTGTTCCTTCCAATAGCTAACTGTGAGCTCCCACTTCTGTGTTTGCCAGGCACTGGTATAGCCTCACTTGAGACAGCTATATCAGGGCCCTTTTAGCAAAATCTTGCTGGTAGTATATGCAATAGTGTCTGTGTTTGGTGGCTGATTATGGGATGGATCCCCGGCTGCAGTAGTCACTGGTTGGTCCATCCTTTTGTCTCAGCTCCATACTTGATCTCTGTAACTCCTTCCATGTGTGTTTTGTTCCTAATTCTAAGAAGAGGCGAAGTGTCCACACATTGGTCTTTGTTCTTCTTGAGTTTCATGTGTTTTGCAATTTATACCTTGGGTATTCTAAGTTTCTGGGCTAATATCCACTTATCAGCAAGTACATGCTATGTGAGTTCTTTTGTGATTGAGTTACCTCACTCAGGATGATACCCTCCAGATCCAGTGGATCAGACTTTTAAGACAGTGAAAATGAGTTGTGGCCTGCAAGGCAATATTTATAAACTATACATATGACAAGAGTTGGAATCAAAGGAAAATATAGTGGTTTAAAATTCAACATTACAAATAACAATCCCCATTAAAAACTGATAATATGTGAACCTTTAAATTTCCTCTAAGAGTATTCAAACATGACAAAAGGAATGTGACATCATTGAACATGATTAAATTAGAATTACAAACAGCAAAAGGGTACTAACAGAGCCAAAAGCATGCAAACTAGTGATATAAACTGAAGAGGATGAGAGAAAAGAAATCAATCTCAGTTAATGATGGGCATTTATATTGATACAAAACCTTGAAATTCAATAACTTATTTTAATATTATAACAACATAAGTGGTACCATCTACACTCTTTTCATTTTCATGTATACTACTTATCATTTGTCTCAGAAAAATACCAAAATTTCATGTCAATGTTCACAGCAGTTTTATCAGCTCTGCTAGTTCCCATATTTACCACCACAGTGGAAGGCCTGTTTCATATCACATCTATGGTAGTTCATATGGGAACTAGTACATATGATAACATTGACTAAGTTCATACATAAATGATTACAAATAAAAGAGAAAAAGAATAATTTTAGCAGACTGAATGACTGTTATTTACTAGTACTGATACTGTGTTTGGAAAAATGGTTGAAATAGATAGAAGGAATAGCCTTTTGGTGTTTTATTTTGTTTTAGTTTTTGTTTCTTTTTAAAAAACATATTTTTATTTTGTTTTATTTTATTTTAATTCTTACACATGTAGGGTAATCACAGGATTTTATCACATGAAAAGTTGAGTAAAAATTATATAATTCCATTTTTTATCAATTAAATGCAACTAGAATAGTTCATTGCAATATTCAAAGTTTTTTTTTAATATTGAACATGGTTTTACTATATCAAATCAGGCAGTTTTTCTTCATATAAAGAAAGACATCTAATTATTTGTGTTAGTAATTGCATAACACCTTGATTGAGCTATGACACTGAGAAATGAGTTTCTAATACACTCATACTTTTACAATAACAGCTAAAATTCTGGGGATATATCAATGCAATCTAAAGTCTCTATACTAGAACAGACATGGAAAGATTTCTGAACTAAAACCTATTTGCAATATGTAACAATTCCTGTACTGGAACCACAACAGTGGTAGGACATGTAGTTTGGGGCAGGGGGCACTCTAGAAACTCCCAGAGACCTGAGAGGTGAGAGGATCCCAGGATTCAATGGGGATGACTTCAGCAGAAACAGTGGGGAGATGGAACCTGAAGAGATTACCTTCAGTAGATCGACAGTGCCCCAGAGGAGGGATGGGGTCACCAAACTACCGTCACAATTTTGAAACATAATTGTTCCTGTCTAAAAGAAATATGTGGACAAAATGGATCAGAGACAGAAGGGAAGGCCATCCAGTGACTGGCCCAACTTGGGAACAATTCCATGAGCAGATATAAAATCCTGACACTATTACTGATACAATGTTGTGCTTGAAGATAGAAACCTAGCCTGGCTGTCCTCAAAGAGGCTCTACCAGCAGCTGACTGAAACAGATGAAGATATTAACAGCAAGCATTGGACTGAGGTCAGGAATCAGTATGGATATATTAAAGGAAGGATTGAAGGAGATGAAGGGGATGACAATCCCATAGGAAGAACAAAATATCAACTCACCCAAACCCATGGGGGCTCCTAGAGATTAAGTCTCTAACCAATGAACATGCATGGGCTAGTCCATGGCTCAAGGCACAGATACAGTAGAGGACTTCCTTGTCAGGCCCCAGTCTGAGAGGATGTGCCTAATCCTATAAGGACTTGATGCCCCAAGGAAGGAGGAAGGGGTAATGGTTGGGTGGGGACTGTAGGGATGGAGCAACCTCTCAGATATAAAAGTGACTGGGGAGAGGGTGAAGAACTCCCTAAAGGGGGACTGGAAAGGGGGGGGGGCAACCTTTGGAACATAAATAAATAAAACAGTATTTTAAAAAAGAAAATTGACATTTGAACCTTACAACTTCACTAAAGTAATTTGTTACATCTAAAACTTTTTTAATAAAGCGTATAAAATCATAAAAATAAATGAATACATTCTTAAAGAAATCAATTTAGAAAAAAATGTGCACACAATGGAAGGAAATAGACAAAACAGTTTAAGATCTAAAAGTGAAAATAGAGTCAACAGCAAGTACAAATTGAGATAACTCTGGAAATGAAACATTTAGAAACGTGAACAGAAACCTCAGAGAGAAGTTTCACTAACCAGATATAAGAGATGGAGGAGAGAATCTCAAACTATATAAAGACACCATAGAAGAAATGGATACCTCAGGTGAAGGAATTGCTAAATTTGGAAATAATCTCTGGCACAAAACATCAATGAAATCCGAGGCACTACAAAAACTAGAATCTATGAATAAAATGAATAGAGAAAGGAGAAGAAACCAATCTCCAATTCACAGGAACCAATCTCAAATTGTTATGAACATTTCCTACTTAGGATGTCTCATTATCAATATTTTCCTTTTTTTACTGGATATATCCTTTATTTACATTTCAAATGTTATCCCCTTTCCTGGTTCCCCCACCCAACCCCCCTATCTCATCCCTCCTTCCCCTGCTTCTATGAAAGTGTTTCCCCACCCCCACCCCACCCCCACCCCACCCCCACTTCCCCTCCCTGACATTCTCCTACACTGGAGCATTGAGCCTTCAGAGGACCAAGGGTCTTTCCACCCACTGATGCCCTACAAGGCCAACCTCTGTTACATATGGAGCTGGAGCCATGGGTTCGTCCATGTGTTTAATCTCTGGTGGGTGGTTTTATCCCTGGAAGCTCTGCGGGGGTGGGGGGTGGGGTGGGGGAATCTGTTTGGTTGATATTGTTCTTCTTCCTATTCGATTGCCAACCCTTTCAGATCCTCAAGTCCTTTCTCTAACTCCTCCACTGGGGACCCCATGTACAGTCCAATGGTTGGCTCTGGCAAAGCCTCTCAGGAGACAGCTGTATCAGGGTCCTGTCCTCAAGCACTTCTTGGCATCCACAATAGTGTCTGGGTTTGGTGACTGTACATGATATGGATTCCCAAGTGGGGGAGTCTCTGGATGGCCTTTCCTTCTGTCTCTACTTCACAATTTATCTCTGTATTTCTGCCCTTGAATATTTTATTCCTCAGAAGGCCTAGGTTCTATCCCCAGCCAATTCACTTCCTAGCTCATATATCAATATATTTTGCATTTATACCAAGCACTACAGACTGAGTGGGAGAATTAAGATGGGCCAAGACTGTCTAAAGGACCTTAAGAAGGCAAACTACAGTGTCTTTAGTTTTAGTAAAATCATATAAGAAAAATTTTCTAACCTAAAGAAAGAGATGGCTATCAAGAAACAAGATACATATAAATCACCAAATATACTGGACCTGAAAAAAACCTTCCTTGACACATAATAGAATAAATGTGAAGAACAAAATATATATATATATATATGTATATATATATATATATATATATATATATATATATATATATATAGACTACTATACACAGCAAACTTTTCAACTATAGATGGAGAAAAATGATAGTCTGCAGCCATGTCAAATTAAAAAGTATCTATCCACAAATACATTCCTTGTTATAAAAGAAGGTTCTAGAAAGAAAATTCCAACCTAACAAGTTTGACTACATCAAAGAAATCTCAAGGCCTAAAAAATCTTAGTGCAGAAAATCAAAAAAGGGGCAATATGTGCACAGGTTTAAAAGAAATTGCCTAATATAATTGTAGTATTGGATGACTACTAATGACTAAATTCAACTTTTCTATTTTTTTCTGAACTCTGGCTGGCTGGGTCAACTCAGGTGTGCTATCTCAAATGTCTCTGTCTCTCCAAACTGACTGACTAATCTGGTTTCTCTCAGCTGCTCACTGGATTGCTCTGCTTGGTGTCAAACTAATTCTTCCAATCTGTTGTATTCTTCTTACTCTTTACTTTCTGGCTTCAACTGCCTCTGTTGAACTACACTGTACTGCATGAACTCAGGCACAAACCCAACTCTACCTAAGTGCACTCACTGCTCTGTCTTCCAACTGACTGCACAGAACTCAACTCTACTCAACTGAATTCAACTGACTGAACAGAACTGCCTGACTCTCTCTCTCTCTCTCTCTCTCTCTCTCTCTCTCTCTCTCTCTCCCTGCACCATACTTAAAGACTTTTCTTTATTATAACTTTGACTCATCCTGACATACTTTTCATTGATTTATCACGTTGTCTACCCCTCAGTTACATATAAAATTTCAGACATTGTTTGGGATTAAAGATATGTAGCAAAGATATATCTGCATTATACTTTCTTTCTAATTTGCTTGCTGCACACACAATACTGCCAAGGACACACAGTACACATAGTTTTCTAGGCCTGACATGGTCTCAGAATATCACTTATAATGTGTCAATGGAGAAACAATAATTTCACAAGTTAAGAATGACAAGCTTACTACTCACAAACAGCAAGAAAAAGCAGAAGCTTAGGATACTATCTTTTGGATTAGGACAGAGATATATTGGAGTCTTATCTATACGTGCATGACTTAGAACCAAACTGAAGAACCCTAAATCTATTTTTGTTTTTGTACCCCCAGCAGACCATTGGGCTTGCTAAAATTAAGAGTTCTACAACACTGTTTGTAGAGGAATGAGGAATCAACTCAAGTTGTTGTGAACATTTCTTATTTAGGATGTCTCATTATCAATATATTCTGCATTCATACCAAGCACTTTAGACAGAGTGGGAGAATTAAGATGGGACTAGACTGTGTAAAGAACCTTAAGAAGGCAAACTACATGATCTATATTGCTTTCTTAAATCTAATTCAGACATTCTCTCTCAAGATCCATATTGTATAACAAAATAACACAAATAAGGTGACTCAAACGCTATTAATCAATTTTCTATAATCATTCTGGTTTCCAGAAAATGGAAGGCAGTTTGTCATCACTGCAGGTTTTAATGAGTACCCTCGTCTTCACTTCTCAAAATCCTGACTTCCTCATGTGTAATATGATTGTGAAGATATAGTTGCAAAGATTGTGTTGTGATCAAAATAGGTATGATCCCCATAGATCGATGTGTTCAAATCCTTGGCCATAATGTATGGCACTATTAGGAAGTGTGGTTTTGTTGTAGTAGGTCTGGCCTTCTTGAAAAAAGCCTATCACTATAGAGGCAGGCTTGTAGGTCTCATATAAATGCTTAAGTTCTGCTCAGTGTGGAACACAGTCCACTTCTGATGTCTGTGGATCAAGATGTAGAACTGTTCCCTACTTCTCCAGTCCCATGTCTCTCTGCAGGCTACCATACTTTCTGCCATGATGATAATAGACTAAACCTATGAACAGCCTCATTTAAATATATTCCTTTATAAGAGTTTCAATAGCCATGGTAACTCTTCACATCCATAAAACCCTAAGAGAGATAATATTTTCTTCTATAAAGCCCCTAATCCCATCATCTGGGCTCCAGTCACAATGTTATCTAATTCTAAGTACCTTACTAAAGAATCCTTTGTAACAATTATAACCCTTGCTGTTAGGGCCTAAACGCAAACTTTTTTATTGGAATACAGTCCTGGCCACGGAAGAACCATCGAAGATTATCCCAATGTTGGGAGTTTATGTACTATTATTATTGGATTTAGCAGCTATAAGGTAGTAGAAAAGTCGTAATTAGTGTTGGTGTTGCATTGAGGACAGAGGCCAAGTTAGAATGTAATCGAATGTGAGACATTCGAAGCAGAATATAAGTTTAGGGAAACCTTACCTTGCACAAATTCATAATTATTAATATATTCATATTGGTAATATCAAAAAGCATGATATTTTATGAGACTATTTTGAAGTTATTTTGATATCAATATGTGGTGCTGATGCAGTGCTATGAATTTATTTATATTAAATAATACTGCATGGTAGAGTATAGACTCAAAGAATTTTAGAGACATATCAGATAAGTGATGTTTTCTCCATGTTAGGAGAAAACATATTCTGTATTGTAATTCTAATATCAATCATGTAACTCTGATTTCTTAAAAGGTTTTAAAAATTCTACTAGCAGGTAGTTAAATACGCTTTTAGAGATCAGGATATCTTACTGACTGTTCCCTGTTCTAAAACATAAATGTGCCACAAATACACTTTAACAATAAAAGCACTGTTGACTGATCAATAATCAATATAAGATTATACATAAAAATTATTATTATGTAAAAGTCTGCATAGGAAATGCCAAGTCTTTAATTTCAGTAAAAAGATCCCTTGCCAGGGTATGGATAATAATCAGCAAAATGATTAATCAATATGATAATATGAATAAAATGATTTTTTCACACAGATGTTAGAAACAGATATTCTATAAGTATTAAAAGAATTGTAGCACATAAAAAGACCCTTTTTTTTTTGTCCATATCATTCTTATGGTTTCTAGCAAGAGATACAATTGAAAGGGTAGATTCTTTCTCACATAACAATGTTTGATCTCTGACGAGATCTCTCATATGTTGAGAAATAAATTCTTATACACTGAAGTGGTGACAATTCTGGCAAAATACTGCACATTCAGTGGTGTGGAGTGTTAAGTTAGCATCTAAAGGAGTGGCATTCGAGTGCTGTGCATTTGTGTATGCATGTTTCAAAATAATACAGTGTTCCAAAGTAAGTGTCCCCACTGTTTCTCCACAAAGGACAGACATTGGCATTTATTATTAGCAGAATGTAGCAATTATCATGATTAAAAATTACAATTGTGACAAACAGTCTCTCTTGCTTTTAATTAGGAGCAAGTCCAAATTTTCCCTCTCCTTATAGGAAAAAAAATAAAAAGCTGAAATACTAGCTTAAAGACATTCCTGGGATGTCCCTTGCCTCCTGCTGGGTGATAGATTGAAAACTACAACTACCAAATAAAGAAAATATTCAACATGAGAGAACAAGACACCTGTCTGTAGACTATCACCTTTCAACTTTCTTCTTAGAATAACATCAAAAAGAAATCAGGGTATGAGAGAAATAATTCTTTTAGAAGTCTCTAGTTTAAAAAAGTCAGGTCAGCATAAATGAATTTTTTATAACTTGAATAATGACCCTTTTTATGTTTTACTCTGAGCACTGTCTGAAAGAAATGAGAACCATGGCAGGTTTTATTTCATTAAATGGGGACATCTGATGAACATAAAGTTTGGAGCTCCTTTAGAATAAAATTTTCTTTTTCTACACAGTTTACTTAGAGTTTTAATAATGTAAGATGGTTTATAATTGTGCCTAGTGTAAAATTATCTCGAGTATTGTGAAAATGTTTATGTATATATAAATTTATTTGTATATGTAAAATGGTGTTTTTGAATTATTCTCATAAAGAGATTGTTACTTCACACTAACAAAAAATTCACGAGCTCTGGGTTACAAATCCATTCCTTTACTTCCTAGCTTTGGACTACTCTTCTTTACAGAGTTGTGTAATACTTATATTTTATAAAAATTAATTTCTGCATTATCTCCTTTTGAGTACAGCCATGGAGATGTATGTTATCAGTATTGAAATCCTATAGTCAAGTAATGTAAGCAAAAGCATGTGCTGATAGAAACTTATTAATGATCTGGCATCCCTCCTCATGCTAAATCACCACAGTAAAGAAGTAATACTTTATGTTTGTGTGTATAATTTTCTACCTTAGGCTACCTTGAAGAACTAAAACCCCAATATCTCCGCGCAAACAGACTGCTGGCTTCAAGGTTAAACTACAGACACAGCATATTGATCTGTCTCATCCACTCTTAAAGACTCTGGAGAGGAATGAATAAACTCATAGAATATGAAGGAAGAGATCGGCAAAATGAAGAAGTTGGTAGGTTTTGATTACAATAACAAGCAGAAACACAGCAAATACATAGATGCAGAGGAGACATGAAGCAATGAAGAGAATATAGCTTTCTGCAGAGTGCTAAACCGAATACTATTAAGGCTCAGCAAGGACATTTGGTTGGTTGGGAATGTGGGACAAGAAACTGCTAGGGTTCTCCTCTGGGGGAATGCAGATTAGCTTTGCTGCCTGACATCCTGTCCATCCGTGCATGGAATTTACTTCCAGGCAAAATCGTTTGCTTTGTTTGATCTTTTCAAGTGTAATGTAATATACTTTTAGACAGCAGTGGCTTCTTTGGGGTGTTTTTCCTCACAGATCCATGTATCCCTACAGAAGGAATGGTTCCAAATCAATGGCCATTGATTCACGTATTCTTTTTACAAATATTTGTGCAAATAATTTCCTAGATAATGATATTAAAATGAAGGACGTGAACAGACCACCAATAGATTGTGGAGGACACATTCAGGAGAAGGAAAACAAAGAGCACATATAGGGCGAGTCCCTGTGCCTGTTATCCTACAAATGGAGAAGTGTGTCCAGGGCAAAAGGACAGAGATCATGCATGTGCTTAGTGAAGTGCCTAAAATAGTGCAACTACATGCCAAATCCTCTAGCCTAATGTAAGGCTAACTCAAAACACAGGACTCCAGTCCCACCACCTACAATATTAACATTTAATAAACACAAGAGCACAACATTTTAGGAGCACATACAATATATACAAATAGATGCAAACTAAGCAAAGGGTTGCTAATTATGATCATCTAATGATCATTTACATTATTACTAACTTGGGTTTAAAGCAACCTGAACATAATGCCCCCTTCCTATACTTAGAGCTTGTTGATTGGAAAAATCAATTAAACAAGGGCATGGTTACTATGTGAGGATGCTACAAGAAAGCAAAATTCCATTTAAAGCTCAAGATAATGACAGCTAAATTTGGTTAATAATTTTGGGTGAAAGAAAAAAAATTGTGAATGCAGAATTGTATATGTAGCAAAATTTAACCCATTAATAAAGCATTACAAAAATACAGTTTTCAAATGCTAATTTTCCATATATATTATTTGAAACACAAAATCATTTTAAACAGGGCTTGTTCCAGAAAAAAAATAGAAATTGATGCTGGAAAAAGAGTTACCATAGCGAGCATGTTAGAACACAAGAATGCAAGGTACTCAGGTTGTCTGTGATAGTTGTGCCTGGTCTAGGAGCAGGAATTCAGAGGCCTCAAACTTCAACTCTTCTTTGAAAATTATCATGAGATGTGGTCCATCTTTTCTGTTGGTCATATTACATCCCTATGGTGTGTTGAGGTACAACCCATGAGCAGAAAATTTTGGTCATTAAAAGTAATTGATAACAAGTGATTCAGACTTTAATTCAAAAATATTTTCCAAAGTATTGTGTCATTTTTAAATATATAGTATGACACAGCGAGTGAGACCAGGAAAGAATAATTATTCTAAGTTCAATAAACTTCTTTACACTCTAGACTATCATCCTGCCTATAGTAGGAATGATTTTAGAGAAGATTTATTGTAACTTTACTCACGTTCACTTGTTTCTATAAGCTACCACTTGGCAAACAGCAAGGCCATATGAGTAACTTGTAACTTAGTTTCCTTATTTGTAGTATTTGTCATTTTATTTTTGTATTGGATATTTTCTTTATTTACATTTCAAATGTTATCCCCTTTCCTGGTCCCCACCCCTGAAACTCCCTATTGCATACCCCCTCCTCCTGCTTTTATGAAGATGTTCCCCACCCACCCACCAACTCCCACCTCCCTGTCTTGGCATTCCACTACACTGCAACCTTGAGCCTTCACAGGACCAAGGGGATCTCCTCTTATTGATGTCCTACAAGGCCATCCTCTGCTACAGATATAGCTGGAGCCATGTGTCCCTCCATCTGTACTCCTTGTTTGGTAATTTAGTCCCTGGGAGCTCTGGGGGATCTGGTTGGTTGATATTGTTGCTCAAGAAGAAAGAAGACAAAAGAGTGTGTGCTTTGTTCCTTCTTAGAAGGGGGAACAGAATACTCACAGAAGGAAATATGAAGACACAGTGTAAAGTAGAGACTGAAGGAAAGACCATCCAAAGACTCCTCTACCTGGGGATCCATCCCATAGACAGCCACCAAACCCAGACACTACTGTTGATGCCAAAAGAGCATGCTGACAGGAGCCTGATATAGTTGTCTCCTGAGAGGCTCTACCAGAACCTGATTTATACAGAGGCAAATGCTCACAGCCAACCATTGGACTGAGCATGGGGTTCCCAGTAGAAGAGTTAGAGAACGGACTGAAGGAGCTGAAGGTGTTTAAAACCCCATAATAATTGGTTTTTGTTTTGTTTTGTTTTTTACATAGAATCTCCCTCAGTAACCCAGGTTGTCTGAGAACTCACTGTGTACATCAGTTGGCTTTGGACTCTGCAGGTCTGCCTCAGCCTTACCAGTGTTTGGATTCTGTTAGCCAGAAGAATTTATTGTTGTCTGTTACTGGGGCCTGTGTATATTATGATTTAGAGTCTGTCATCTGTGATGTCAGACATGGCACTGTGACAAACAGATGATAAAAGGAACAAAATTAGTTTTGTAACTAATCTCTGCTAAACAAACAAGCAAACGAAGAAACAAAAAAACCAAACAGTTATAATACCTATAGGTCATTGAACAGATTGTCTTATGGTGGGTAAAATGTGTGTTAAATAATGATTTACTTATAATTTTTTTTTGTAAATTGTCTCTGTCAACAGGGATCAAGACAGCAAGCACACTTAAAATAGGATTTAGGTGATTTTTAAATTAATAAATGATTGATTCTGAAAATAAGGCAGCCTTATCTGTTGAAAGGTGACTTTTTTTGCTATGTAGTTTAAATAAACTTTTTGAAATGTAGCAAGAGATGTTTAGGTCAAGACGAATATCAGGTTCAATATGCATAAAATGAGTAAAATATATTCAATTTGATATGGCCAAATCCAATTCCCATGGAATGAAATCTTAAAACGCATACAGCTGGGAGTGTAAAATTAGCATTTTGATCATTTTCTGCAAATTGTTTGAATTACTACAATGTATGTCCCAAAATTTTTCTTTTAGGACGCCAAGGATATTAAAATGAAAATTTAAATGCCACCAGGAAAGAGAAGGAAAAATGTACTGATATGATGCTCATTTTACTTTTAATTGATTTTGAAGTTCAACAGAAATATTAAATTATTACAAATATTTATATTAAATAAATACTGTTATCTAATCTAAAGATAAGCAATTAAATACAATTTAAAACAGGCAAATGTTCATACTACTATAAGCAATGAGCTACTATCATTGAAATTCAAAAGGGAAAACTTAGCTCTTAGGATTCTGACTTGTATAAAGAATAGTGCTGAGAATTCTTTAACTACTATAACCTTTATCCGTGTCTCAGGGAATATCCCAGAAAAAGGAATACACAAATTATAAAAGTGGGGAGAAGAGGGTCTTGTCTGAATGTTTTGTCTGTCTATGACAGGGCTGTGACTATCATGACCTCACAGAACAGCTATCTGCTTATGCTTTGCATGAAATATATGCGTAGGACAGTTGGAAGGTGGATGTTGGGTGCTCAAAGGAAGGCCATAGAATAGGAGGGGAGGATGACAGTATAGGGAGATGGTGATGAAATGGTCACAACATATTGCATGCAAAAAATGGACAAAAATAAAGAATTTCAACAGTTATCCCATGTCTTTAAAATGTCTCAGGATGATCTTAACTAATTTAGTTTGGTTTGTTAAAATATAAACTTCTCATTCTTCTGAAAGCTGAGGCAAAGATCTCATCCTCACATTTAAAGGTCTTGATGTAAAGGCCCCTTCTGAACTCTGGAAAAGCATGTCTCTGCACCCTTTCCTGAGCAAATGGTGGACAAAACTTTGTCTTATTTTGCTCATGTGTTTGTGTCTGTTTGTCATCTACAGCTTTCACAATTTCAAGGCAAACAGGTGGTAGTTTTCTAGAGTTTTCTCTATGTTCTGAAGTTCCCCTTAGGTTAACCAGCCTCTTGCCATTGGATATCACCTCTGTAGTCATTGTTTTGATGCCATTGTAAATGTTATCTTACTACAAATTCCTTACTGCCTGAGTTCTAAACAATATGCCTGGTGACATCATAGTCTGTTGATGTTTTAAACATGGAAAGCTCTATGAACCTTCTTTTGATACATACATCATCTTTGATTTTACTTGTCCACTTTTAACATTTCCCATAGATATAAATCTTGCTTAACTCACTGGATTCTTAGGCAGGCAACTGTTTCAGAGAGCATAATTTATAATGTGTGAACTCTCAGCCACATGCACTTTGACTTTATCTTGAGAAAATAATTGAACAAAGGCCATTTAAATCTCAAGATACCAATCTCTGACTATGCATACACATGCATCTGAAGTTCAAGGAATATAGAAAATGACTATTTACCTTCTGATATAATTTTTTTAAACTGCTGAGAATCATTTCTCATGTAGTCTTCTAAATTTAAGTGAATTTATTGTTAGCTCACTATACAAGTAAAAAATCTTAGTAGCTGATCATTTCCTTTATAGTGCTATCTTTTCCAATCTACATTTTTCTGTCAGTATAAAATAAATCCTAGTTTTAAAACAAATAACAATCAAATATCAATGAGAATATACAATGCAATTGAAGGAAAAAAAACTTTAATTAACAAAATAATATTTTCTGTATTTTAATTATATTTCCTATTAGGTAATGGTTTTGTACCCAAAATACAAATGGTGCATTTCTAACATGTGGAATTTAATAGGAGGAATTGATTACACAGGTAGTAGGGCTAACAAAGAAAGTAGAGTAGAGGACAGATTGACAACATCAGAAGAAATCTTGCATCACTTAACTGGAGAAATACAAGGGAGCATGTGTGTTGTATACCCAAAACATTACCCTTTGCTCTAATTTGTAAGAAGGAAGAATTTCAGACGTCATCTGATATTAAATGGCTTAATCTGCCAGCACTTTGAAACTGTCAGCAAAAGCTGCCTGGTGGTCTGGGCTGGTTTCTATCAGGGAGATCAAATGAAGAACTAGCTCAGTGTATCTGCACAGTGTATAGAAGGTTATTCTTTCATGTCTCTAGCTGCATATGTAGCAGAAGATGGCCTAGTCAGCCATCATTGGGAGGAGAAGCCCTTGGTCTTGCGAAGGTTATATGCCCCAGTACAGGGGAATGTCAGGGCCAGGAAGCAGGAGTGTGTGGGTTGGGGAGCAGGGTGGGGGGAGGCATAGGGGACTTTTGGGATAGTATTTGAAGTGTAATTGAAGAAAATATCTAATAAAAATTGTTTTTGAAAAAAAAAACTATTCTTCTTGGGTGTTGCCTGTATTTACTTGGGCTTTGCCTTTCATAAAGACTGCGTTAGCCTTTGTTCTGAAGTAAGCTTTCTTATTTTACTGAAAAATGTTTTTCTAATAGAAGATATTGTTTGTGTGTGTGTGTGTGTGTGTCTGTGTCTGTGTGTGTGTATGTGTGTGTGTGTGTGTGTGTGTGTGTGTGTGCATACATATGAGTTTGACCGGAACATGAACGTAGAGGCCCAAGAAAGACAGAGTCTTAGTCTCCATTAATGTATGGTTTGCAGTCTTGAAGCACTGTTTCAGAGAACTAAAAAGTGTTTTGTTTCCAGTAATTAGGTTCCACTAATTTCTTAGGATCTGCTTGTTTCTGACTCTCAATACTAGGATTACGCATGCCCTTAAAGCCATATGTGGATTTTTTGTGTGATGAGGTTTTGAACTCAGGCTCTATTATTTTAATAGCCAGCACTTCAGACCAACAATATATGATTTTGAATGATTTCTTCATTATAAGATAATATACATTATATATACATGTTCTATAATAATTTTATAATACTATAGTATAATTTTCTTTACAAGGAAATGTGTCAGACTAATATATCCTGTAATACTAGAAAAGAAGAATGTAAACAAAACTATTTTAAATAACTCCTTCAAATAGATTAGGTTTGAAACTTATATTCTACAGAGAATGACTTTCTGTCTTTCTTTCTTTTTAGATTATTTTCTTTATTTAAATTTCAAATGGTATCCCCTTTCCTGGTTTCCCCTCCAAAACACTCCTATCCTCTACCCCCTATCCCTGCTCACCAATGGTTTTCTTAATATTACTTTAATTCAGGAAGTCAAGTAGTTGTTTTCTTTTTCTTTCTTTTTTTCTTTCTATTCCCCCCCCCTTTTTTTGGTAATTCTTCAAAACTTCAAGTAGTTTCAGGGTAAAAATTTTGTGCATAAACATATTCATATATGAATAAACTGGTCTTTTAAGACCAGTCTTTTAAAGAATCTCTTGTAATCTTTGTTATAGTAATGTTATCAAGTATCTTAGAAAAGCATCAATTTGTATGTGCTAGGCAAGCATCAAGTTGAGGATCACCTAACCCTGGCTGTTCTGATAGGGAGTTGTCAAATTATAAAATGTTTCTCTTCCTCTTGCCTTGACAAATCAGCATGATACTGCAGCATTCCTAACAAGCAAACCCTACCGACAGCAGCAGTTTAAGGAAAAATAAAATGGATGTTTATAAATATTCTAAACAGTTTTTGCACTATTGTTGGGGAAAAAAGGGTACAGCATTACATGATCATGAGATTCTGCTGCCCTCTTCTGATGAAGAAATTTATAAGAAAACAATGTTTAGTAAGAGTCAAAGGATAATTGGTACTGCAGATTTTCCTTGTATTTGAGGATAACTAGAGGAACCTGTGCAAGCAGCTGATGTTACTAACTACACTATGATCTAAGGCATCTTTCTTGCATGGTATCTCCAGTGTATCATTGTCATTTCAGACAGGAGAACTATCAGTCCCTATGATATGCATCACATACATATTTAGAAATATTTATACAGGATTCATCACTGTGCCAATCAGCCCGAATGCACAGAAGTGTCAAGAAACAGCAGCACATTACTAGAAGAATTTTTTTTTTTTTTGGTGCATTTCTCTCTATGGAGTCCCAACAAATGAGGCTCAACTATGCAACTATGCAACGTAATGCTGACTAATAAATGCATGTGTGTACTTTGTGAAGAGTCCTTCATCGCATGTCCTTTCTCTTTTGCTTTTGCAAAACATCCTTTCTCCAGTGTTTGCTTCAGTGGAATGGTCCTTCATGAGTCTGTCTTAGTCGTTCACCTAGGTCCACTTCAGGACTACACTCCTTCACGTGTTGCACCAGCAAAACTCCATCCAACATAACTGACTTTCCAAAGAACTTTTAAGTTTCCTCTTCAAAAATATCATCCCTTATTTTTAATCACCAAATTACCACTGAGTTCTGGGTTCTTTCCTGCATTTACATTTTAATTCTTGTCGTGCTTGGAGTTTTTAAAATGAGTTAAAATATGCTTAGTTATTACATCTACAAACCATGTCTATAAACAGTTTCAAAACCTTCTCATATTTTAAAAATGGATTTCTCTCTTTTCGTTTCATATTTAGGAAATGTCTAAAGAAATAATTAGCATTTCAATGGAGAGAAGCCTGAGGAAAAGAATGTCCAACAACAGGTTTAAAGTGGGATCTAGCTCAAGGGGATGGGTATCCTAAGCCCTGACACTATTATTGAGGCTATGGAGTACTCACAGAAAAGGCCCTACTATGACTGCCCTCTGGAAGACCCAAGGATCAGCTGAAAGAGTCAGATGCAGATATTTGCACCCAACCAATGGACAGAAACTACTGGCCCCTATGGTTGAATTAAAGAAAGGCTGGAAGAAGCTAAGGAGGAGGGTGAACCTGTAGGAGGAACAGCAGTCTCAACTAATTAAGAAACAAGATATGGAATCAATCAGTCTCTCAAACACTGGACCACCAACCAGGCAGCATATACTAGCTGATATGAGACCTCCAACACATTTACAGCAGAGGACTGCTGGTTCTGGGTTCAGTCAGAGAAGAAGTACCTAACCCTCAAGAGACTGGAGGCCCGGGAGTATTTAGAGGTCTTGTTGGATAGGTGGTGTGGATATCTTCATAAGGACAGGGGAACAGGGAAGAGGTATGCTATGTGGAACAGTTGGAGGGTGGACCATGGGGGGAAATTAAAATCTGGAGTGTAGAAAATAAATAAATAAAAGATTAAAAATAATTAGCATTTCAAGTGGGAGGAAGAGGTTACATGACACAAATTAGAGAACAATAATTAAGCTTAAGAATCAAACAATACCTGTTTCAAAAAAAATTCTAATCTTTATTATGAAATCACAATAGTCAAGATATTGATTCCATATCTTGATATGGAATCAATCTAGATGTCCATTAACAAAAGAATAGTAACACAATGTAGAGTATTTATAACGTGATGTTTTATTTACCTGCAAAAATCATATTTACATGATTTACAGTTAGATGGTTGGCCTAGATATGATCAGGATAAGGAACACAAAACAAACTAAGATACACAACCATCAGATGTTTCCTCTCATAAGCAAAATCTAGAGGTTACAAATAAATGTGTATATGCAGAGAAGAAGAGAGCAAGAGAAGTAGGGAAGAAAGGGGGTTAAGGAGAGTAGAAAGAGGAAGGGTGGGACAGAGAAGGGACAGATGGTCTCCTTGTGTCTTCTCTATCTTGACAATTACCTTTTATCATCTAAATGATTATGCTCAAATCTTTGGTTTACTTTTACTGTTTTTTTTTTACTTAGAAAATTAACCATAGAATGCATTAAAATTATCTATTTCTGCTAGTTATTAAATATTATAACTACTGAGTAACTCTCATGTTTGAGAATGGCCAAAAGTTTGTTTGTAGTAATTAAAATGTTAGCCTTTTTTGATTAGTTTATTACGGAAAATTACATACCCTGGCTGTGAGATAAGATATCTGTCCAATTAAGAAAACTCTTGATAGTACAAATTAGTAAACCATCCACATTTCAGTAATAAGCTTTACAAAATTAGACTGAAATTCAGACAATAGAAATTGCAGGATATCTATAATATCCTGTGATTAGAGCTGAAATGTGTTTCTTTGGGAAATCTATTGCCAGTAGATTAAATTTTTTTAATGTTTACTCATTATAATATAAACTTGTTCAAACATTAGAAAATGAGGCTGAGCCCTCTTAACAGAAGATGATAAACTTATGCAAATTAGTTGCATCTTATTATAGCAGATTGAACTGTTTATTAAGAACTAAAATCCTTAGCTATATCAGTCTTCACAGAGTGGTACCACTTTTGAGAGATGCAAACTAGAAGTACTAAATACACAAACATGTTACAACTGAATGATCTTATTTTATGTGTGTTTTCTATCTGTGTAAATTGCCTTCATTATGTTCAACTCTGCACAAGTAGACAAGGCAAAGCTGATGACATTTTAATCATATTGCCAAAATGTTTTAAGTTTCTTTTTCTTGGATATGTGTGCTTAGCATTACCAGTAGAACACTAAGTCACTTTAGAGCTGGTTATCATCATTCTTTAATTTCCAACTAAACTTTATGGTTTCCAAAGGAGAACAAACTCAGAGAGTTTCTTACTTTAACTCTTCCAAGTACAAACATAAACATGCGCAGAGAGTTTCTTACTTTACCTCTTCCAAGTACAAACATAAACATGCGTGATGTGTCATGGATAGAAAAAAAAAAAGTTGTATTGACAGAGCCCCAAGGCTCACAAGGGGATGAGGGGGGACCTATCATGAATTTTCTTCTCGGGACCCAATGGGCAGTTGAGGGAGTCAGATGCAAATATTTGCACCCAGCCAATGGACAGAAGCTGCTGACCCTACTGATTGAATTGGGGAAAAGCTGGAAGAGGCTGAGGGGGAGGACGACCTTGTGAGAGGACCAGAGGTCTCATTTGGCCTGAGATCCCAAGATATCTCATGCACTGGACCATCAACTGGGCAGCATGCACCAGCTGATGTGAGATCCCCAACACATATCATCAGAGGATTGCCGGTCTGGGTTCAGTTTGAGAGGATGTGCCTAACCTGCTGCAGATTGGAGGCCTCAGGGAGTTTGGAGGTCTGGTGGGTAGGGGTTGAGGTGGAGATATCCTCATGGAGACAGGAAGCAGGGAGGAGGTATGGGATATAGAAAAGTCGGAGGGTGGACTGAGAGGGGAGCTGCATATATAGAAGAGGATGGCCTGGTTGGCCATCAGTGGGAAGAGAGGCCCCTTAGTCATGCAGACTTTATATGTCCCAATACAGGGGAACGCCAGGGCCAAGAAGTGGGAGCGGATGGGTAGGGGAGCAGGGCCGGGAGGGGGGAGGGTATAGGGAACTTTCTGGATAACACTTGAAATGTAAATGAAGAAAATATCTAATAAAAGTTGAAAATAAATAAATAAATAAATAAATAAATAAGAGAGAGAGAGAGAGAGAGAGAGAGAGAGAGAGAGAGAGAGAGAGAGAGAGAACCTGAACCAAAGAACATACCCGGGCTGGACCTAGTGCCCGCCCTTCCTCACCATATGTAGTAGATGTTCAGCTTGGTTTTCATTTGGGTCCCGAACAACTGAAGCAGGGGTTATCCCAAAAGCTATTATCTGTACTTGAAATATGTTCTTCTAGCCAGGCTGTTCTGTCTGGCCTCAGTGGGAGATGATGCACCTAGCTTAATATTCCAGGGTGGGAGGATATCAAGGGAGCCCACATCCTCTCAGAGGACAAGAGGTGATGGAAGGATTGTCGGATGGGGGTTACTGGAAATGGGCAGTGAGCAGAATGTAAAGTGAATAAGTAAAAAGAAAATTAAAAAGAAAAGAAGGGTGGGAGTGAGGAGGGGAAAAAAGAGAGGGGAAAAGGAAGGAAAAGAAAAGGAAAGGAGAGAAGGAAGGGGAAGGGGAGGGAAAAGGAAAGGGGAGGGGAGGGAAGGGAAAGGAGAAGAGAAGAGAAGAGAAGAGAAGAGAAGAGAAGAGAAGAGAAGAGAAGAGAAGAGAAGAGAAGAGAAGAGAAGAGAAGAGAAGAGAAGAGAAGAGGTCATTCTAAGTGTTGTCTGTGGGGCTACAGTATTAGACTCTCCTAAAGAACTATTCAGTCATGGACCTCACTCCAGTTCTCCTACATCAGAATTGTAATTTCCAAAGTCATTTCCATCACTTTAAAATTCAAAAGTGAATGGTCGGAAAGTCACCAAATAAATTGAAGATAGAAATTTCAAACTTAATTTACCCTTTACTGCATGTGTATACCCTGAAAAGTAACCTATTTGGCACATTTTAAAAAATATATGACCATTGTAACTGTCAAATATATATTGGAATTATTATGATTAAAAACTAAATAATTTTGTAAGATTTTCTCTGGACCTTTTCATAACAATATATTAATTTTTCTCAAAAAATACATTAATTAGAAATCACCTCTTCAACATTACAATTTCAGGCATCAATCTAGGGCTGGAGAGATCAGAGATTCTAGAAGAAAATCAACTACTGCTATTTTTTAAGTCAATATACCTTATAACAATATTATAAATATTTATAAGTGTGACTCATTAAAGTTACAGTGCATTTCAGTAGATAGCTACTATCATAGAGATTCACAACTAGCCAAAATATTGAAAACAAGTCACAATAAGATACCTCACCCTCCAGTGACACATCGGTAGTGTACTTTTTTATCCAAGGTTCAGGGAAGTCGTGTAAGTGCAGGCAGAAAGATTTTGGAGCCAGAGAACCAAGACATTTGCTGCTTACAGTGACTTCTAGATATCTCAGAGAAGGTCTGCAACACCCCATAAATATGGTTGTCTAAATAAGACCAACATGTAAATAATGCCAGTTGATGTGCCAATGTGGGGAGAGAAAATTTCACAATATCCCACCCCTAATTTTACTAGGCCCCACCCCTTGGTAGAAGGCAATCAATCTCTACTCAGAGGTGAATAATTGGTTTTCTCCCTGATACACATATATTTACAAATAATAATGAACATACTCAATAGGTTGTGGTTGCATTGTAGTTCTATAATTACAGAACAGGTCATAACTCTGAGAGAAAGTGAGAGACACATAAAAGATTTGGAGGTGGAAAGAGAGGAAGAGAATGGTGTAAATATAGTATTCATGTATAAAATTCTCAAACTAAATTAAATACAGTATTACCAAATCTTTATTTTGATTTTGATATGATGATTTAGAAAACACCTTCTAATTACCAAAATATTCATCAATTTTAGGCAGTTCATACTATATTTAGTAGCAATTTGAAGTAAGCATTGATAAATTCTTAAAGTAGGTTTTATGAGTGAATTCACAGTCAAAGGAATCTATGCAGGAGGGGTGAAGACAGAGGCATTTCCACAAGCCAATGGCCCATTCCTTCCTATTAATTCTTTTCAGTTATCATTCTCCAACAGGGATAACTAACTGACTTCTAAAACAAACAGGAACTGGTTCTGTGAGTTCAAGAGCCCATCTAAACCATGCGTTTAATCTTGGTATAAATTTCAGGTGCAGAAGCATGTTCATCAAGTGCCTTTACCACCGAGATATATTCACATACTATAGTGTTACATTTTAATTTTGTCTTTGCTGTTCATAAGTGATGAAATTTCTTTTTTGAATTTTGGAGATTACATTGAAATTCCATCACTTCTCTCTTTCCTTACTTCCCTCCAATCTTTCCTAATATACTCCTTGTTAGTTGTCCAATCATGGCTTCTTTTTTATTTATTGTTACAAATATACATACATATGCCTAAAATATATGCATAAAAATAATCACATCCTTCTTCATATGTTATTTTATGTATTTTTCCATGACTGACAATTTGGTATTAGATAAATGATCAATGTGCTTTTCCTTAGTGAGTCCCATTTCTCCTACTCTCTGTATTCATAAGTTGTCTATAGTAATTTGCTCAGAGTTGAAGTCTATGGGCTTTTCCACATCTACATTGACATATCTACCTGTGTTGCCCTTGTTCAGTTAGTTTATCTGTGCAGCTTCTGATATTGGGGAAATATGATTTCACATAGAACTCCACTGAGAATTTAAAGAGTGGTGAGTTGTTCTATGAGAGTTTGGAATTTAAGAGTATCAAGAATTGAAGACAATGAAGGCTTGGTTTGTGAAGTTTCAGAGGAAAAAATGAGAGTCATTTAAAGACCCTATCAGGACTGTAGTGTATTGTGAGTTAATTATTTATGTGGTCTGCTTAGCTTGAGCTGAAGAATTCATCTGTAATCATAAAGTTACCAGAACCACTAAAGTAAAACCTTTGAATGAATGGAACAATTGATGTTGGTCAGCTGGAGCTAAGAAATTACTGGTAATTAAGAAGACACCAATATTAGTGAGACAAAGTCTGGGATCTTTGTCTCAGAGTTGGCATACATATGCTGGACTTCAGAAGCATTCAAAGTTGTAACTTACACTGATGGACATACTTGGTAATATAAGTGTCACCAAGATCCTGAATGAGTAATAAAAAAAGCAGCTGATACTTATCATTGTATGAGGCCAAAGGTGGCCTGTTATGAAGGTGCAGCTTCAGTAGTTGAAGGCCCAAGATTACAGGGATTATGAAAAGAAGTTGAGGTTTGGTATCATGAGGAGAGCCTAGGAGACGCTCTCAGTGAAAGTTAACAAAGGTACAGAAAAGACCCTAGCATTTTGAAGATGATAATAGCACCCATAGCAGCAGTGGAGTAACGACGGACAGAGGGAGGCTATAAAACAAGCTGTGTGTGCTGCACAGGATGGAGTCTGATAAGTAACTTAAACCCTCTGGAGAGGCACAGAGTGAGTGAATTCCAGATGTTACACATTGAGTTATTTACAATCTTGAAGCTTAGATTTGCTTTGATCAGATTATAACTGTGCACTGATTCTTCCTTCTTAATGTGAGAAAGTATTTAACTTAATTTTGATTTTGCAACAATCCACAATTGAGAGACCGAATTTTTTTTTTTTTGGAATTATTTATATTTTTTTCCAATATTTATTAGATAACTTCTTCATTTACATTTCAAGTGTTATCCAGAAAGTTCCCTATACCCTCCCCCCTCCCGGCCCTGCTCCCCTACCCTCCCGCTCCCACATCTTGGCCCTGGTGCTCCCCTGTACTGGGGCATATAAAGTCTGCATGACCAAGGGGCCTCTCTTTCCAATGATGGCCAACTAGGCCATCCTCTTCTATATATGCAGCTAGAGACATGAGCTCAGTGGGTACTAGTTAGTTCATGTTATTCTTCCACTTATAGGGTTGAAGACCCCTTCAGCTCCTTGGGTACTTTTCTAGCTCCTTCTTTGGGAACCCTGTGTTCCATCTAATATCTGACTGTGAGCTTCCACCTCCATGTTTGCCAGGCATTGGTATAGTCTCCCACGAGACAGCTATATCCGGGCCCTTTCAGCACTATCTTGCTGGCGTATGCTATAGTGTCTATGATTGGTGGCTGATTGTGGGATGGATCCCTGGCAGCCACAGACATT